>OY728139.1:1518516854-1518943854 GCA_963277665.1 Viscum album | reverse complement strand
CTAAGGACCATTACTCAGAATCATAGATAGGAATATATGATGACACTAAAACATACAGATTCCTACTGGCAGGTCTTTTATCATAATATTCTATCTTAGATATTATCAAGTGCGAACTTCATGAGAAGAAGCCTCATTCGCTTATGAGTACTCGCACCCTATGGTCTATATATCATGTGCCCTATCATAGTACATTATCCAACCACATAACTATATTTAAGAATATCATCATAGTATCTCAAAGTTATCATCATAGAGGGGAAATTCTATGACCTTATCAACATGACATATACTCTAGGACATTATCACATCAATGTTATATATAAGAACAAACAATATGTGATAAGATATTTATATTAATATTCAATTATTTGAATATACATGTAATCCAAAGTACAAAGTAATTGGTTCTAGGGCACCAACTCCAACAAACTACCACTTGTACTAAATCCAACTACCAATGACCTTTTAATCCTCACATAAATAACATGATTCTACTGATTATGGCTATAGTAGCTAGGCTTACCATGTTTTCATGGATAGAGTTGGTAAAGCCATGTGTCTTTGTGGTGAATCTGTTTACTGTAAAATTACTATCTTGAGAAAATCCCTCAAGTAGTGATATAACCGAGTATCCACCTCTTGTTACAATGTTAGAATCCTAACATCCTTACTAAATCCATAGTAAAATATTATCCTAAAATGATAAATCTATTTCCTTTGGTATAACCCAAAATCAGAATAAGATGCTACTGAAACCACTTCTTAAGCTTTATCAGAATCCATAACATACTTGGATATTATAGATATGGAAACCACTAGATGTAATAAGTCTATCTTGCATATTATTTTGTCCTTTTCTATGATAATAGGTTTAATTGAATCAAGTGTAAACAAGTGTTCAATTCCCTTGATTACTAATACTCTCACTTCTCTAGACACGAAGAACTCATCTACTTTTACTTTTCCAAGTACTTTAGGATAGTTCTAACTACAGGTCTATGTAATTATTTTGGATTTATTTGATATTTACCTATTAGGCTGTACACATCACTAATATCAAATGTCAGTACATATCATGAAACATGAGATGAATTCCTAGCACTTAAGCTTGTGAAATTATTTTAATCTCTATAATCTCTTCCTATTCCCATGCATGTTCTACAAGAAGGATTATATTCCAAAATCAATTTGGTATTTAATTGTTTCAACTTGTATTTTTAAATACAATGTTAATATATGTACTATGAATAGATTTAGAAAACTCATAGATCAATTTTATAGATCTTGTTCCATTGAACACACTTTATACTTTAAGTCAAACTTTGAGAAATTTCATTCCTTAGTCTTAAAAAATTGGTAAGACATAATAATTGTTTTCATATGTTATCAACGTTTTTATCTTGAAAACTTATAGTGTTCTCACTAACTTGTTAGAGACACATGTCACTCATTTAATTCCAAATGAATATTCTACGATCACTATGCATGCTTTGTTTATAAATGAATTTATGTAATACACATATATTATTGACATTTATTGATATCACTGACCCTTTTAGTTATTCCTTGTAGACATATACCATTGGGTCTCCTTTGGTTATTTCATATAGAAATATCCTGTGAGGATTCCTTTAAATGAGGTGGCCTTGTAAATCAATAGCCCAATATAACGATCATAGAAATATGGTTTGACAAAGTAAAATTCAAAAGGATTTTAGTCATGATGATTGGAGTATAGGTCTTTCTAAAGAGTAGAACTTTCAATAATCAATCATTTTTATTGGTACCATATTATACCATCTATGTTAACTTTCTCTTGAATACTCACGAGTAGTATCAAGTCTTAGAAACATTAAAAATACAAAATCCCTAAATCTTGATACATGGATTCCATTACTTGAATTTATATATACTTTTCAACATTATAATATTACTATTTATTACTATATTGTAAGAATATTTATTCTAGAAGAATAAAATATATGTATCACCCACTATGGTGAATTTAAATCACCTCTTTGGTTATAAGTTCCTATGCAGTACGTGTCTCTGGAACTATTCCTTCCAATGAGCTTAGTGGAGTCCAGTATTCCTATGACAACCCTTATACATCCAGATCTTTAACCCATAAAAGTTAATTCTACTCCCATTATCTTTAAAGAGATATTATTCCTTTATGGAAATATAGTTTATCTTGACTAGACATTAATATCCTTAGTGTCTATAGGATTATTAACTTAGATGCACCTTAGTGTTTTAATGTTCATTTGTATCCAAGGAAAAATTTTAACAAACATTTATCAACAAACACTTGTGGTTTCATCATAATATATTATTACCATATTGCAATTTATATGGTATATATTAAACAATATGGTTTTCATATGGTTAGTTGTTGCACTACTATTTTCAAAACATGTCTTGGAAGGGATGATGGAATATTTTCAATATATATAAGACTCATCATTGATATTCCTTTTAATACCATCATGACATTGATGTATATAAGAAAATGTGAGTTAGGGATAACATTTTCTCCACATATATGATCAATAATAACTTGGATAAGATGTTTTCTGATAAGCCAGCTTAGAGATTCCTCAATATTTACAAAGTGCACTCATTTACTTCATTTAGCATTTCTAAAATTTCTTGAAGAATTTTCATAAAGTATATGAAGTTACCTTTAGCTTCAAAATAGCTCACATGGCCATGTTGAACTACCTATAAAAGTTTGATGACGTACCTTTATTTATAAAGGTTTATTTATCTAAAATATGATAAATAGTTTGTTTTTATATCTAGTATCTTTGCTCAATTGAGATTAAAACACTTTTATAGGTATAAACAGGTCAACTACTTTCAATTTTATTTGAAAAATAATTATCTCTCCAAAATTAATTAAGACTATTATATTTTATATTCATCATTCATTGCAATGAATATTTGTGATTCAAGACTTATCAAATTGTTAGTTTAGTATTTAAGTACCATAACAACATTTATTCAGAAAATGAAATAATGTCTTGTTGTGTCAAGTCAGATACTAAGATAAAAGTTTTGGTCACACTTATTACAAACTTGGATCAATCCAATTTGGAAATAAAAAATAGTGACATCCCCTTGGCTGATATAGGAATCACCCTTTCTCATATCCTTTTGAGTTCAATTCACAACATTTATATTCTTACTCTTTTACTATATTTAAATACACATATATTGTAATCATGTTCTATTTAATACACAAGTGGTGAATAGAAACCTGATGAATATACCTGAAGTGGATGAAACTAATCACCTCTTTAATTATTTGTAATCTCTTTTCCAATGTTTTTTCTTTCTAAATAAGAAGAAAATAGCCTCCAATTCATTCTTATGCCTTTGAATCTTTTGTATCTTTAAAGGACACTATAAAGGATCTTTTGGATTTATATTTTCTATGGGATCCTCATAATTTTCTTTCAAAATTTTCACCATAAGGGGTGGAGAAATAGGTTTTAACCAATATTTATCTTCTTGGTGAATTATGGACAAAAGTTTCTCAAGAAATTTATCCATTTTGATTATCCAGGCTTGAAAAAATAAGGATAACCTCAATGGTAAGGATAATAAGATAAGATTAATGGATAATTTCTTATCCAAGTGGAAGCCAAATTTTGCTAACCGATTAATATACCCCAACATTTTGAAAACATGATCAATATTTAGATTTCCTTATTCCAGTTTACACTGATATAGTTCATTGAAAATCTTATTTATTTCAAGCCTTTCCTTATCTTTCTCAGGAGAAATAAGTTGATATATTATGGTGTAATGATCCATTTATTTATGTCATATCATTAAATCTCTATACATAGTTGATAATATAATACAATGGACGTAATAATCACCCTCAACATATCTCTAGTAGGCATCCTTTTCACCTTTATTCACCTAATGGGGTGGAAGAACAAGAGTAGGGGATTCCAACACATAATACAAACTTTCTAATGATAATGCATCATATAAATGATTGTAACATATATGAAAATTTGTATTTGTAAGGACATGCCCAGATTTAAGGAATGATCACACCGTTTTTGTGGTTTTGATCGTTATTTTATATAAAAATTAAAATATATTATTAACACTTTACTTAATTACAAATTATGTGTGGAATAATAATGATTAATTTTATTAAGACTCCTATTATTTTATCAAGTATCAATAGACCTCACCACTGAACTCAGAATGTCTAGTTTTAAGGACATTCTAGTAAAAAGGATCAATATGTCCCTTCACATAACCCCAACGAGGGTTGGTCAAGCTACTTGAAGGTATTTAGGTAGGTAAGTCTTTTCCAACTATGGGCTTGTAGCTCCTTGATATGTTGAGTGGACTCCTCAATCTTGAAATCCCTACTTAGATTTCCTCAACCCCTACCTCCAAGTTACATCCAGTATAGCAAGGGATACTTCTCTTAATATAAGATGATTAATTCGACCCATAACCTTCATAATAACTCCATGCTAAAAGTAAGTGTCCTAATGAGGATTGGTCAAACACTTAGTTCTAAGGATTTCATTCCTAATCTAGTAATTAAAGACCAAGTATTGAATCTATAAATTAAATAATTCATAGATATAAATAAATAAATAAATAAATAACCTGATCATGAGCTTATCTAATGGTTGATTTATTGAGCAGATATTAAATCAACCTATGACCTAATGGAATAACTTAGTGTGCTGGCCTTGGCATGAGTTGTAGCATTCCACCTATCCACCTACGTATCACATGAGTTTGAATCATCTTGGTTTCATCTTGAACTGCCTCCACATGCCTTGGGATACTCCATTTATTACATGTATTTATAACTCACATGCAGGTGAGGGGAACCAAAGGATTGGTTAAGGGGAATTACATAAATAACCTTAGGCACATAAGTTCTGCATAATAATGGTTGGGGGTATGACTCACAAGAAATCATATTTAATTTAATAATAAATAATTGAAAACACATATAATAAATTAAATTAAATAATTACAACACATACATAGGTCTTGGTCAAGAACATGAATGGTCATGCATATGCAACAGATATGCAAAAGTATAACCGATTAATATTCATTTCTATTAGTTCTTAATTATTAAGATAAATAAACTTACAATAATTAATTAATTAATTATTTAATTTCATTTCATCTTAATGACCATCTGAATTTTCTTAGAGATACCCATTATTTAAAATATTCATGAAAAATAAATGACGGAACCAATAATGACATATTATTATAATAAATTAATTGATCATTTACTGATTATTTAAAAACATGATTAAATTGTCAAACACAATAAGTTCCAATCAATATAATAAGGTTTTAATGATGTAATTATAAATTTAATGTAATTTTAATTATGTCTTTTATTGGGAGGCTACATGGCGAGTACTGTCCACCTACACACTATGTATCTCGATTACCATGTATTCAAGGTAAACACATGGGGATTTGGAATGTTCCTCGATCGGAATAAATAAAATGTACTAACCATCTACATGCCATGTGTTCTCCTTTGTATGTGTCCACACAACCCGTTGGAAAACTTGGCTTGTTAATTGGACGCGAGACTACACGACATGTACAATCTAGCTACACGCCGTGTATCTCGCATGCCGCATGTCCACATAACTCACCGAGGAACTTAGTATGTATTTTATATGGGAGAATTAATGAAATTCACATCGTGTAAACTAACTACATGTCATGTATTTCATTAATTATCCAAGTTATTAGTATCATGTGGGTTTGATTGTGTATTTAGCTACACATTTTATGTGAATTTTTCCACTAAATCATGTAAACTATATGGCATGTATTCCAGCTACATGACATGTAATCTGATATGCCGTGTTCTAGGTTGGAATGATCTACCAATGATGTGAAATAAATGTACCGCATGTAATTACTGCTCGGTGCATCGTGTATCCCGAAACATGGCTAGGTGTAGTGCACTTGGGTACACAACGTGTACTCTGACTACACGCCATATAATCCTATGCTATCTGGACAAATTCCAAAATGCTTCTAGATGGAATCTCTAGTTGTTATTTGTAACATCCTATTATCTTTATTGGATAAATTTTCCTCCTTTTCTAAGTTTCCTTTCAATTAAAAACCCTTTTATGTGTTTTTTTTGGGTTTACTACAGACTGCAGAACAGGTACACGCTGTGTACCTGAAGTACATGTCGTGTACTTGGTGATGGTTGGATGTCGTGGACTAGGAGATCATGTCATGAATGGGGATATCATGCCATGAGATGGTACATGCCATGTACCTAAGTTACACATCATGTAGGGGTTAAATAATGGATTTTTAACCCAAGGAAATGAGTTTTTTTGGCGTACTTATCTAGTGTGGCCTACACGTCATGACCCTTGGGTACACGTTGTGACTCGGCCTATGCCCAGTCTTAAGTAATGCATTTGGAAGTTCCGCTCATTCTATTATTCCTAGACCTCTGGGCTCTCGACCCTAGACACTCCCTATGAGGTTTTTAGAGGCGCGTCACCTTCCGGTTCGATCCGATCAGCTTTAAATCTTCGTTGCATCTGCGGTGTGATTCCCGGGTAAGGGTTCTCCCTTGTTCTTCAAGTTTCTCTCCTTCTCTCTTCTTGGTTTTTGAATGGAACATCTACGGATTGATGGATCTATACCATGAGGTTTTGGATCTTGATTCTAGGTTGAGTTTTAAGATCTACTTCACCTTTGCTCTCATTGATGGGTGCCATTGCGAGTGTCGTTCTTCAGGAAAGAGGTAGGTTGTTCCGTTCCAATTTTCCAAATTGATTAAATTTGATTTTCTTGGTTTATTTCAATTGATGATTTAAATTAAATTTCTTAAAATTTATTTTAATTACTTGAATGAAACCCAATTCCAATGAATTGGACAATTTGAAATGGTTTTGGCATGGAAATTTGAAAAACCTCCAATTCCAATGAATTGGGGTGGGTTTGTGGAAAGTTAACCAATTTAAACGCTTAAATTTAAATGGTGGATTTTGATGGAAATGTTTTCAATTAAATTGTTGAATTTAATTGTGAAAATTAATTGTGAAAAGGATGGAATTGGTTTTGAATGGATTTCAAACTCATGAAAATGGATTAAAATGATTTAATAGAAACCCATTGGTTTTATCTTGTGGAAAATGCATGTTTTTGAATAAAACATGTTTTGGTTTTAAATGGAAAGAAATTGGAATTTTTGAAATGGAAGAATGAGATTGATCGTATTTTAAGCAGTCTTAAAATAGTTCACCCATAATGTAAGAGTGTATGCAAGCTTTAGGTAGTTAGTGAGTTATTTGGATACACTCTATGCTATTACAACGTTCTAAAACATACATGAAGCATGTCACATCCCTGACGGGTTGGTGACGAGTCTCCTTTGGCCAGTGTCATAGGGACGTGTGTATACACATTTTGTTGAGTTCACATAGAGAGTGCAGAATCCTATAGCTGGTTAATACTATCGTACCTTTTGGCAGATGACCATGTTTCTTGCTTGTTTATTTATATTTGAGATATGAATGTATGCCAATGATTGTTTGAACTGATTTACATGCTTGATAAATTCTTATAATATGTTTTATATAAATATTTTACTTAAGCCATTATTTTAGAAATATTCCATCTCCTGTAAAGTAAATCCTGTGCTTTGAATGTATTTTCCATCATTTTGAAAATGTATAACATGTTTTGTTTAAATATAATTTTAAATTTCCAAACCCATTTGTTCTGAAAAATTGAAAGTTTTTCTTTGGATAATCTATATTTGGAATCTGTTATGGAATCTTTGGTGGTATCCTACTAGGCTTAGGCTCACACCCTACTTTTTTCCTTTGGGTGTTTGTAGACTTTCTCCTTCCAGGATCGAGGAAAGGGAAGGGATATCTTGGAGGTGGATCCAGTTGTTGAGCCTTGGACTTAGTGAGTTGTGTCCTTAGGTACCTTGGGGATATGTTCTTGTTTAGTACTTTGGGTTTTAGTACTTTGGATTTTATGCCTCATTGTATTTTGGTACCTTTACTCCCTGTGGAGTTTTCTTATTGATATGCATACTATCTTTTATCTTTCGCTTCTATATTGTTGTGAAAAATTGAAAGCTTTTCTTGGGATAATCTATATTTCGAATCTGTTATGGAATCTTTGGTGGTATCCTACCGGGCTTAGGCTCACACCCTACTTTTTTCCTTTAGGTTTTTGTAGACTTTATCCTTCCAGACTCGAGCAAAGGGAAGGGATCTCTTGCAGGTGGATCCAGTTGTTGAGCCTTGGACTTGGTGAGTTGTGTCCTTAGGTACCTTAGGGATATTTTCTTGTTTAGTACTTTGGGTTGTAGTACTTTGGATTTTATGCCTCGTTGTATTCGAGTACTTTTAATACCTATGGAGTTTTCTTATTGATATGCATACTGTCTTTTATCTTTCGCTTCCACGTTCTTTTGAAAAAATCATTCCCATTTGTATGTTTTACGATGCCAGGTGCTAGTCACAGCCCGTGGGGATCAGAAACGCCCTTCATGTCATGTCATGGCTGAATCAATTATCAGGTTACCAGAGTACCCAGGTTGGTTCGTGATAAAGTGGTATCAGATCCAGGTTGTTGATCTTTATTTTTTCTTGATGTCAGTATGAATTTTGAAATCTTTTCAGGACTTAGGAGGTAGTTGCGATTGAGTGCCTAGAAAACTCTCACCTCAATGAACCTTAAGTTTCCAGGGGTGGTTAGGAAAAGAATTATTGTGGATTAGTTATAGTCTTTTCCCTATAGAGATTTGGATAGGTTGAAATCCAAATCTTGTTGTTCGTTCTGTAGAAGATATTTTCTCTTATTACTCAGTTTGAGTGTTAATCTAATGTATTTTTTTTTGTTGTCTACTAATGTTGTGTAGCATCATGACTCCTATAAGGCATGAAAATCAGATGCAGGAAAAGGCTACTACTAAACCTCAACAAGAAAATCTTGTTGTTGATCCGAATTTGGTTGAGGTGATTGTGCGCACTATCCAACCTCTAGGATAGACACCACCTCTAGTTCCCGTTCAGGCTCCAATTGTGGATCCTCATGGTTATGTTCTTTGAAATAATTCTCAAGAGTTCCTTCACCATAAGAAACTAGTCTTCAAAGGCTCCATTGATCCTCAACATGCTAAGGAATGGTTGGGAAAGATAGAATGCTTGTTTGAGTTCTTAGAGACACTGGAAGTGATTAAGGTGAAGTGTGTCGCCTTTGTGATGGAGGGACCAAGAAGGAGATAGTGGGACATGATGGTGATGGTAGGGAAATATGAGGGCTTAAATTGGAAAGACTTCAAGGTTCTTTTCACCAATCAGTTCTATCCAGAGTCGATGGTGTTGGCTAAGGATGTAGAGTTTTTCAAGCTTGAGAAGGCTGACAAAACCATGACTGAGTATTCAAATCACTTTTCTAAGATGATGCAATTTTCTCCTAAAATTGTATCTAATGAGTGGATGAAGGCTCGACGGTTCGAGTTGGGACTTCGATCAGATATCCATTCTCAGGTGTTCTTGCTGAAGCTGTTCACTTATGCTGATGTGTTGGATAGGGCGATGATGGTTGAGATGGACTTGGATAGAAATTCAGGGTTGATGGGAGTTCTTTTTTCTCCTAGTGGTAGCATTGGGTCCTTAAAAGGAAAACGGAAGCGTGATGATCCTCACGGTAGTTCTAAATGGAAGATTCAGTCCAGACCTCCTACAACTCCAGGAAGAAGTTCATTGACTTTCTATTAGTGTGGAAAGCCAGGACATTCTAGGAGGGTTTGCACCGAGGCACCCAAGAACTGTAGCTCCTGCAGACATTCAGGGAACTTTCAGAGGTTTTTACATTACTTCTCTACTCCATGTAGTGGGATAGGATCATTAGCTCCTCCTAAAACTATGGGGAAATTAAATTCTTTGATGATAAAAGGGTTCCAACCACATGCATCCAGAATGAAGCTTCTACACGCAGTGTAAGAGTCTCTAAAGGAAGTAGACACAGGTACAGTGACTGCGAGATATACCATTACCATTTCTTCGTCATTAGTGACTTCTATTTTTGATACTGGTGCATCTCACTCTTTTATTTCAAACCATATCATTAATCTTCTAAACCTTCCTATGGAGCAACTATCTTGTGCAATGGATATTACTACACCCCTTGGTACGAAAAAGAGAGAAAGGTCTCCGTAGTCCTACTGGTATCTTCTATCTATCAGATGTCTAGCTAGCTTAGAGATTTTTGGTTCTTGATATGAAATATATTGACGTCATATTCGGGATGAATTGGATCATTGCCAACAAATCTAGAATTGATTTTTATCTCTGACAGGTCTACTTTACTACACCTAGTGGTGTGAAGCTTGTCTTTCAAGCAGAATGGGACCTAAGGTCGAGTAGAGCCAGACCTTATTATCCAGAGTTGGGGAAAGTGATATAAGTGTTTTATTTTGACCTGGAGTGAGATTAAATGGGTGGTGATCTTCCTCTAGTCGTCGTTGAGTTTTCTGACGTGTTTCCTTCAGATTTCTCTGGTCTACCACTAGTGATAGAGGTTGAATTTTCTATTGACTTAATGCCTGGAACTCTACCAGTCTCTATCCCATCTTACTGTATGGAACCAAATGAGATGAAAGAGACAAAGTATCAGTTGGATGATCTCCTTGAGAAAGGCTTTATTCATCCAAGTGTGTCACCTTGGGCAACACCGGTTATATTTTCTAAGAAGGATGATTGTTCTCTTTGCTTATGTGTTGATTATAAAAATCTCAATCGAGTTACAACAAAGAAAAAATATCTGTTTCCACAGATTAATTTTTTTTTGATCAACTAAAATGGGAAAAGTGGTTTTCAAAGATCGACCTTTGATCTGGTTACCATTAGTTTTGGATAAAAGAATCTAACATTCAGAAAACCACCTTTAGGAGCAGATACAGGCACTTTGAGTACCTTATTAAGACCTTTGGTTTGAAAAATTCTCCTGATATTTTTATGGATTTAATGAACAATATTTTCCATGAGTATCTAGATACCTTTGTGGTAATCTTTGTGGATGAAATTATTGTTTACTCCAAGTTTGAGGAAGATCATGTGCAACATCTGAGAATAGTTCTAAATATACTAAGAAATCACCTCCTTTATTACAAGCTTTCAAAATGATATTTTTGGATTTGGGAAGTGAAATTATTGAGACACGTGGTGTCTGAAAAGTGTGCGTCAGTTGATCTTGAAAGGTAAATGCTGTTATGACTTGGGAGTAACCATGAAATGTCTTTGAGATTCAGAGCTTCTTGTGATTAGCTAGATATCACCGCATGTTCGTAACAGAATTCTCTAAGTTGGATTATCTAATGAATTATCTGACTTGGAAGGGGGTGGAGTTTTCATGGGATGATAAATTTCAGAGTTATTTTGTCAAGTTGAAATGTCTGTTGACTACTGCACCGGTGTTGACTCTTCTAGAAGCTGGGTAGGGCTATGTGGTCATTTTTGATGCATCAGGTTAGGGCTTGGGCTGTGTTCTTATATACGGTGATCATGTAGTGGAATATGGATCTCATCATCTTAGGCCACATGAGAAGAATTATCCTACCCATGATTTGGAACTTGCAGCTGTGATGCATGCACTTAAAAATTGGCGGCACTACCTTTTTGGAGAAAGGTTTACGGTGTATTCAGACCACAAAATCCTGAGTTATATCTTCTCTAAAAAATATTTGAATCTTCAGCAGAGGTGTTGGGTGGATTACCTACAGTCTTTCAACTTTAACATCGCCTATACCCCAGGGAAAGGGAATGTTGTTTCTAATGATTTGAGCAGGAAAATTCCAACCCAGGTAGTGAAAGATTCTTCAGAAGAGTGGAATTTGATGTCTCACTTTTCACAGTTGCATATTGGAGTTTAGGAGGAAGGGACTGATGTTTCTTTAGCCAATGTGCAGTTTATTTCTACTCTTCTCGAGATGATTCATCAAGATCAAGATCTTGATGATGAGTTTTGTAGCATTAGAAAATCCCTTTATGGTGGGGAGATAGTTGCCCAATGGTCTTTCTCTAAAGAGGGTGTTCTATTCCATCAGAACTGCTTCGTTGTACCATTAGCAGAAAGAAAGGCAATAATGGGGTTTTGTAATAGATTATGGTGGATTATGCACCCAGGAACTAGAAAAATGTTCTATGACTTGAGGTGGTAGTTCTGGTGGTAGGGAATGAGACGAGACATTATTGAGTTTGTCTCTTGTTGCTATACATGCCAACAAGTGAAAGCTGAGAACCGGAAACCTTCAAGTTTTCTTCAACTGCTTCCAGTCCCTACTTGGAAGTGGGATGAGATATCTATGGACTTTTTGGTTGGGTTTACTCATACCCAGAGAAAGAAGACTGCGACATGGGTTGTGATCGATAGGCTGACCAAGTCGGCTCACTTTATACCCATTCGTGATATGGCCAAAGTTGAGGAGTTGGGAAATCTCTACATGAAAGAGATTATTCGCTTGCACAGAGTTCCATATGCTATAGTATCTGATAGGGATCCTCGGTTCACTTCTTTCTTTTGGAGAGGCTGTCAAGAGGCACTAGGATATCAGGTTCATTTGAGCATGACCTACCATCCATAGTTGGATGGTTAGACAAAAAGGGATATACATATTCTCGAGGATATGCTTTGTTCCTGTGTCCTTGATTTCAACGGGTATTGGGATGATCAATTAGGGATAATTGAGTTTTCTTACAACAAAAATTACCAGTCTGTAATCAGAATGGCACCTTTTTAGGCCTTGTATGGCTATCCTTGTAAATCTATGTTGTGTTGGTCGGAGGTCGGTAAAATTTCTTTGGTTGGAAAAAGCTTGGTGTAGGAGATGACTATAAAGATTCAAATGATTCTTTAGAGTATGTTGATAGCAAAAAGACAATATAAGTCTTATGCTGATCGACACTGTAGGCCTTCATATTTTTTAGTTGGTGATCAGGTCTTCTTAAAGGTTTCACCCCGGGTGGGTCATCGATGGCTTGGGAGGAAAGGGAAGCTTTCTCCCCACTTTGTGGGACCTTTCAAGGTAGTTGACCATGTGGGGAAGGTTGCGTACCACTTGGAACTTCCACCATAGATGACATTGATACATAATGTGTTCCATGTATCGTAGCTGAGAAAGTATCTATCTGATCCATCTCATGTTTCGAGCTAGAGTGATCTTGATATCGAGCCTGATTTATCTTTGACTGAGCAACTAGTTAGGATGTTTGATTCTGATACCAAGGTGCTTCATGGGAATACAATACATTTGGTTCGTGTGCTATGGAAAAATGGATTTGATAGTCATGAGACACGGGAATGTGAGGAACTAATGAGAGAGTAGTGGAATCATCTCTTTGGCATTGAAGCTTCTTCATAGGCTTTCTAGGGGATAGAAAGTTTTTATGGTGGGGAGGTTATAATATCCCATTACCTTGATCAGGTAATTTTTCCTCCTTTTTTAAGTTCCCTTTTGATTTAAAATCCTTTTATGTGTTTTTTTTGGGTTTACTGCAGACTGCAAAATAGGTATACACTGTGTACCTGAACTACACATTGTGTACTTGGTGCTGGTTGCATGTTGTGGATTGGGAGATCATGTCTTGAATGGGAAGATCATTCCGTGAGATGGTACATGGTGTGTACCCTAGGTACACATCGTGTAGGGGCTAAATAGTGGTTTTTCAACCCAAGGCGACAGATTTTTTAGTGTACTTATCCAGCGTGGCCTACACGTCATGACCCTTGGGTACACATCGTGACTCGACCTGTGTCAAGCCTTAAGTAATGCATTTGGAAGTTCCAATCAGTATATTTTTCCTAGACCTCTTATATATCAACCCTAGACTCTCCCTAGGTAGTTTTCATATGCGCCCCACTTTCCAGTTCGATCCGACCAGCTTCAGATCTTTGTTGCATCAGCGGTGTGATTCCCGGGCAAGGGTTCTACCTTGTTCTTCAAGTTTCTCTCCTTCTGTACTCTTGGGTTTTCAATGGATCATCTAGGGATTGATGGATCTATTCCATGTGGTGTTGGATATTTATTCTATTTTGAGTTTCAAGATCTCCTTCACCTTCATTCTTGTTGACGGGTGCCATTGCAAGTGTCATTCTTTGGGAAAGAGGTAGGTGGTTCCATTCTAATTTTCCAAATTGATTAACTTTGATTTTCTTGGTTTATTTCAATTACTGATTTAAATTAAATTTCTTAAACTTTATTTTAATTACTTTAATGAAACCTAATTCCAATGAATTGGAAAATTTGAAATGGTTTTGGCCCAGAAATTTGGAAAACCCCGAATTCTAATGAATTGGGGTGGGTTTGTGGAAAGTTATTCGATTTAAATGGTTGAATTTAAATGGTGGATTTTGATGGAAATGTTTTCAATTAAATTGATGAATTTAATTGTGAAAATGAATTGTGAAAAGGATGGAATTGGTTTTGAATGGATTTCAAACTCATGAAAATGTATTAAAATGATCTGATAGAAACCCATTGGTTTTATCTTGTGGAAAAGGAATGTTTTTGAATAAAAACTATTTTGGTTTTAAATGGAAATAAATTAGCATTTTTGAAATGGAAGAATGGGATTGATCGTATTTTAAGCAGTCTTAAAATAGTTCACCCATCATATAAGAGCACATGCAAGACTTAGGCAGTTAGTGAGTTATTTGGATACACTCTACACTATTACAACATTATAAAACATACATGCAGTGGGTCACATCCCCAATGGGTTTGTGATGAGTCTCATTTGACCAATGTCATAGGGAAATGTGTATACATATTTTGTTGAGTTCACATAGAGAGTGAAAAATCCTATAACTGGTTAATACTATCGTACCTTTTGGAAGATGACCATGTTGCTCACTTGTTTATTTATATTTGAGATATAAATGTATGCTAATGATTATTTGAACTTCTTTACATGCCTTCTGAATTTATATAAACCGTTTTATATAAATATTTTACTTAAGCCATTATTTTAGAAATATTCCATCTCTTGTAAAGTAAATCCCATTATTTGAATATATTTTCCATCATTTTGAAAATGTATTGAATGCTTTGTTTAAATATTATTTTAAATTTACAAACCCATTTATTCTGAAAGATTAAAATATTTTCTTTGGATAATCTATATTTGGCATCTGTTATGGAATATTTGGTGGTATCCTACTGGGATTTAGCTCGTACCATACTTTTCCCTTCAAATGTTTGTAGACTTTCTCCTTCCAAGATCGAGTGAAGAGAAGAGATCTCTTGGAGGTGGATCTAGCTGTTGAGATTTGGACTTGGTGAGTTGTTTCCTTAGGGACCTTGGAGCTATTTTCTTGTTCATCACTTTGGGTTGTAGTACTTTGGATTTTATGCCTCATTGTATTCTAGTACATTTACTCCCTATGAAGTTTTCTTATTGATATGCATATTGTATTTTATCTTTCGCTTCCACATTACTATAAAAAAATCATTCCCACTTGTATATTGTACGATGCCAGGTGCTAGTCGCCAGCCCATGGGGATCAGTAATGCCCTTCAGGTCATGTTAGGGCTGGCTCGGTTATTGGGTTACCAGGGTACCTAGGTTGGTTCGTGAAATTCTTCATATGTTCTTAGAACTTTAATAAAATTAAATCATGAAGGGTGATAATTAAAATGTCAAAGCATGTTAATTAAACAATCGGATTAATGAATGAATAATATTGAAATGAAATATCTAACCCTTATTTGTTCATATAGATAAAAAATAAAATATATTATTGTAAATTTGAAACTTGATCACTCTAATACCACTTGTAGGTTCTGAGAGCAGTAGAAGTGAATTTGGTGAGCACTATATTAAAATTTCTTTTAACATAGAGTTTCTCAAAACCCCAAGAGAGGATCTTTCACATTAAATTTATAATTAATTTATTTATAACTGGAATAAATGATTACATCATCTTAGTATTCTTTCTTTGATGATGCTATTGATCTTCAAAAAACACTTATAAATTATCTTTATCACAATTTAAGGAATAAAGTGTATAATCCCTCTAGCGGTGTTCCACTCATGCTCCTTTGATCTCCGAACAACGCTAATTGATTTCTGGGTGCTAGCGTGGAGAATCAATTGTCTTGCGTTGTTCCTCTTGATCACTCCAAGATCCTTTGGGCTTGAAGGAGTTCTTCTCTTTCTTGAGAAGAAGAGAGGAGGAATTCAAGAGAGAGAGAGAGAGAGTGAAGTCTGTTGTGCTCAATTATTCTTTATTCTTAATTTTTGATTTTACCCTACACAATATACATAACCACCTATTTAGAAAGTTAGGGTTTTGATTAAAATATTATTTAATTTTGTACCAGCCCTTAAATAATATTATAATCTTTATTAAAGATCACACCACATAATAATAATAATAATAATAATAATAATATTATTTTATGGAGCACATGATATCTTGAACAATAAAAAATATTACTTTAGCAGCTTATAAATTAATATTTATCAGCAAAAATGATATTGGTACATTCAAACTCCTTGATATTTATTGAATACCTAAAAATCATTTTATTCATAAATTAATTTTTTTATCCACAAACCAATGAATAAATATGTATTAAATATACAATAATATAAATAAATATATTTATTCACAATCTGGTGAATAAATATTTATTTAATTTATTTGATCAATAAAACTTGAATAAAATCATTCGTTAGTATTGAGAATAATATTTATTACATTAATTAAATTAAAATAGAATTCAATCGAGATCAATGGAAACAATTAGTGTGTGACCCTCTAGGATTCATTCTCAATTTCATTAGACAGGTATGCCTAAAGTCCAATATTACTGTATAACAATGAGTCAAGGCACCCAAGATAAAGAACCTATTGAAACAATGTCTACAACCACATACGAATGATTGCTGTGTAATGCAATACCTTTATCTCAATATCTCATCAAGTTGACTGCACATCTATATCATTAACCTATATGCTTGATAAATCTTTCTTTGATTATCTGAAATAAATGTCATTACACCATGGACATGGAGTTTATGTGACAATTATATTTAAATAAAAGGGTTGAGATATCAAATTCCATAAATATGGAGGGGAAAAATCCTTCCTTAACTTATCCATTAATAACATTTCATTCGTGACACACACAATATACCCTAATTCCCACCAACATATGGTGTGATAGTTTTTATCAGTAATTCTAAGTTCATGAGTCATTAAATACATTAATGATAATCTTAAAGTCTAAGGATCGTTACACACAATTGTAGATAGGAATATCCAATGATACCAAAACATGTCGTATTCCTACTAGAGGGTTTGTTCATATAATCTCCCATCTTAGAGATCACTAAGTATGAACTTCATGAGAAAAGCCTCATATGATTATGAGTACTCACACCACATGGTCTATATACTATGTTCCTTACTATAGTATGTTATCCAATTGAAGAAATATAATTAAGAATATCATTATAGAATCTCAGGGTTCTCATCATAGTGAGGAACTGTATGACCTTATCTATGTGAAAAATACTCTTGTACATTATCACATCAATGTTATGCTGAAGGACAAAAAATATGTGATAAGATATTTATATTAACATTCACTTCTTTGAATATACATGTAATCCAAAGTATAAAGTAGTTATTTGTAGGGAACCAACTCCAATAGTTCAATTAAAACCTCTTCTTCAAGATCACCATTAAGGAAATCATACTTCATATCCATTTAATAGATTTTGTAATTTTTGTGAGCTTCCATAACCAAGAGAATTTGGATGGTCTTAAGAATTTCCACTAGTAAAAAGGATTCTTCAAAGTCAACTCCCTCTATCAGAGAATAACCCTTGTAAACAAGTATGATTTTATTTCTCACAACTTATTCTATTTTATTAATCTTGTTTCTAAAAACCCACTTGGTGCTAATAAAATTTCTATTTTTAGGTATGGGTATAAGTTCCCAAGTTGGGTTCTTCTCTATTTGATCAAAATATTCATTCATTGTAGTAATCTACTCTTCATGCTAAACTACCACATCAATAGTATGAGGTTCAACATGTGAAATAAGTGTAGTTTGGTTTTACATCCTCAATATTATTTGGGTTTGGAAAGGTGCATATTATTGGCCAATAATATTATCAGAGTCAACATGGTTCCTCAGCCTTTGATTACTCTACTCTTGAGTCTCAATCCCTTCTTCATCACTAGTTATATTTGAATCAATATCAACCACAAACTTCTCTGTTATATATTTATCTCCAATTTGTTTTTTAGAATTCTACATATTTCTATCCCTAACCAATTCATCTTCATGCTCAAAATGCACATCTATTTTTTGTCGATTTTCAATTATTTTGATATCTAGAAATTCTACCACCTTATGTTGATTTTTAATCTAGTATATATAATATAACCATTAGAAAGATTCCCCAAAAGGAACCTTCTTCAACCTTTTCTTTAAACTTTCCCAAATTTTTATCCATGACACCATGAGAAATACAACCTAAACCAATAATTTGAGTAAATAATTGGTATAAGTACGGTTTTTAGCTACTTATACCAATGGTTTGACTAAATAGTTGGTATAAGTGACATCATGTTTTTGTGTAACATTAATAATAATAATAAATATTTTAAAATTAATAATTATATATATATATATATTTACACATGATCATCAAATTTATTTTAACAGAGTGGTAAAGTCATTAGAAAATAACTGGGAGGTCCTGGGATCAAAAATCATTGTTGGATTTTTTTTTCAATAGAAGATATATACCAATTGTTTGACCAAATTATTGGTATAAGTATTTCCTATGAAATTACCTGTATCAACAGTTTGGTCAAACCATTAGTATAGGTCTTTCTCAATGAAAAAAATCACCCAATGACTCATCAATCCACTAAAATAGACTATACCAACGGTTCCAAACCATTAGTATAACTTTTTTTTCATAGCAGTGTGATATTCATATAACATGGGATTCCAAAGACCTTGAAGTATTTGAAAATTGGTTTTTTGTTATGCCAAATCTCATATGAAGTGTTATAAGTCTCAGGTCTTATCAAGAACCTATTTTGGATATGTACAACATAAACATATTCTCTAGAAAATAACATTAAAAGATTGTGCTCAATTAGCATAGCTATGTCCATTTCCATAATACTTATGTTTTTTCATTTTATCGACACCATTTTGTTAAGGAGTGCATGATATTCTATATTGATGTTTTATCCCATACTTTCCTAGGTAGCTCTCAAAATCAATGCTTTTGTATTTTTTTTCATTATATGACCTTACCCTTTTTATTTAAATACCAATATCTTTCTCTAATTTTATTCTAAAAACATGAACATCTAAATATCCTCTGATTATTTCTTCATGAAGAGGAAGTTTTCCATCTGGGCATAGTCATCTATGAATATAATGAAATAGATATCACCCTTGGTTAACCTTCTCCTCATAGAACCATATACATATGAATATATTAGTTCTAATGGTCTAGTGGATTATATGTCCATATTCTTGCATGTATTTTGAGTCATATTCCCCTTTTATCATGTCTTAAAAACCACTTCTCTTTCTCTCTTGAGTTTTGTAAGATCTATCACAAATTTATGCTTGGATATCTTTATTATATTCCCTTAGCCAAGGTGGTCATGTCTCTTATGACATAGGTAATTTTCTTCTTTATCACTTATGTAACATGAGTTGGATGGATCACCAATTTGAAATAAGTTTCCACATGTTCTTTCACCTCTAGTAGTAACTCTTCCATCCTTGGAGTTTCTAACAATGCATGAGTCTTTTTTGAAAAAAAAAACTTCATTTACCTCATCACATATCACTCAACAAGTTATGTTTTAGACCTTCCACAAACAAGACATATTTGAAATTGAGTCCTTTAGAATAAATCCTAGTAGTTCCAACGCCATTAATCTTTAGTGAGCAGTCATTTACAAATGTAACTTCTCATACTTCAAGTTACTTAATATTTTTAAAAATTTTGGTGTCTTCAGTCATATATGAAGAGAACCCATTGTCAAGTATCTAAGGTATTACTTTCTTTATTTCCTTAAAATACACCTTTATTAATAACGACTCCTCATATTAATTATTCTTTTAAACTCTTTCACTTTTCTTGGTAGGAGAGCTATACAGGTGAATTTTCATACATTTTTCAGCATAATATCCCATATTCTCACATCTACCATACACTTATTTCAACCTTTTGATCCTATTTTGAGTAGACATATTTGAAGTGAATTTGTTAATTTCACTCTTTTATGGGGATTAAATTCTTTTTATCTCAGAGTTCCCCCCCCTTAATTCATGCCTCCTTTTGGGAAGCGACATATTATACCCGCATGTGTAGGGCTTGTGACTGTAAATTCCACAACACAAATAGTAACCACTAAATCTGAATCTCCTATTAAAACTATAAGTATATTCTAAAAAATGCATTCTTGAATTCCATATTTTCAATCAAGATATGCCCTGATATTGATAGTTTTTTAAGTTAATTGATTTTCTTTACATTACCCTCTATTACATAGATGTAAAAGAGTATTTATCATCATCATTTATGGTCCTAAATTTTCCAAATTTTGAATTATAACCCACATATTTAGGAGAAACATATTAAAATTTTAGAGAATCTTCAATCATTGACTTAACCTGAAATAATGTGCTGAAATTTTCAGCTATTGTAACCATCACATCCTTAACTTCAATATATTTATTGAAGTATTAGTTTTCTATTTTAAATTCTTTTTTAGTTGAAAGATATTTTGATCTGAATATAATGGATTCTTCTTCTCTAGAGACCAATATTTCTTTAATATCTCTAACAATATTTTCATTCTCAACCACTTTCAACTTCAATTTATTGAGTTATTCAATAATATTCATTTATTTCTTAAGAAACTATTTATTTGAATCAATATTCATACCATTAACCTTCTTTACAGTTTGAGATTCCTTCTTGAGATTTGTGTTTTTCTCAAGACATGATTCTAACTCAAATATAAGTATGTGCTTCATATATGTCTCTTCACCACATCCATATTTACTACTTGAGGAGTTTTATTCCTTATAAACATGTGAAATAATGTTTGTGAAATTTATAGTCCCTTCATCCTTGGATTTACTCCAAGATAAAATGTCTTCATCTTCTTATTTTCTTATTAAAAATTTTATTTTTCTTCTTGAAAACTTATTCTTGAACTCACCAATTTTTTTTAGACATGGATCTCTACCACCACTTTCTCTTATTGATATTTTAATCCTTATAATTATCCTCTTATCCAAGATGATTTTTCTTTGGAAAATTTATATCTTTTCCTCTTTGAATTTTACATTCTATTCCTAGTTACTCTCTAAGTTATCCCATAATTCCTTGAAAATTTGTAAACCCATCACCTTGGCAAACACTTTCTATGAAAGAGACATAAGAATAATATTCCTTGATTTGAAATCAACTTCAATATTTATCATTTCAATGAAGGTCATGTGATCACCTCTTTGAATAGGTATAAACCAATTGTAGGTTCATCAAGAACTTCAAGCCCAAGTGATAATAAAAAGGATACATCCTATTTTTACAGCTATGGAAATTTTTTCCATTAATTTTTTTCAATATTCTATTGTTAAAAGAGTTTATGTTGTCCATTATTCAATGAAATATGAGAATTTTTCAAAGGGAACCTCACTTTGATACCAATTGTTAGAGCTAATGGATCGTATGGTTACACTGGGGGGGGGGGTGAATCAATGTAGAATTTTATTTTTTACTATTTATTCTTGTAATTGAATTAAGCCCATGTGACTAGTTAAGGTATGATTATATCACTTGTATATTATACTATTAGACTTGATGGAAAATTTCAAAAATATAGAGAATAAGGAACATAATTTTTTTTACAAGGTTCATCCATAATGCGTGAGCCTACTCCTTACTGCAACTAGTTATTATCTTGAATACTAATTTTACACTATAAGACAATCACCAACTTTCAATGGGTAAGGAGGAATCACCCTTAACCTAAAATTTCACAGCATCCCTCTACTACTATCACATAGCATCCCACTAGTCATACTCAATATCTTGCTGGTTATAATGAGTCAGAACAAAATGAGAAAGATCACTTGAATATTCAAGTTGCTTTAGCAACTGATGATGATCATTTTCTTGATCCAAATGGATAGAAAGAAAAAAATATGACCAATTTATTCATGAAATACAACTTATGATAATAAGAATGAAGATTCCAATCATTTCCTTCTCACGACATGCAAACCCTTCAAGGGTTTTTCTGCTTCTTCTTTGTCTTCATCTTCTTCTTTTAATGCTATAATCTCAGGGAAATATATATTTTCAGATACACACAAACTCATCTATAGCTTCTCTCAACTCTAACATCCTCTCAACGTCTTATATTTTATATTTCTCACCCACTACTCTTTCTTTTAGAAACCATTTTTTTGGACAGACAACACATTAATTCCCCATCTTCTTTTCATTTACCAAAATTGGTATATAATAAGGTGTCTTGAGCCTTACTAAAGAAATAACCATGAGTATAATACTATTTTAAACTTTCTTAATATTTCTTACCAAGACTCATTAAATGATTTCACATGGGGTTTCTCCCCCAAATTCTCATGAAAATAAATAAATTTCCCTCATCTTCTTCCTCAAGCACACAACAACATCAAGATCCACTTTAAAAATACTCAATAATAATTTATTTATGAATATAAAAAATACTTAGCAGTTTTTTACACTTCAGTTAATTGGTTCATCTTTATTCACAACTTCTTCAATCTTATTACATTGTGAAAGAAACATTTTTGGCATAATTCACCACAGAACCCAGTTTAAGAACATATATTAGTCATTAAAAGAATCAATATGAATCATAGATTAATTATTATGTGTTTTAAGATATGAATATCAATAAAGAATCATCACACTTAAATATTCATTATTCTTGAAAACATAATCAATCACTTCAGCTTCATTGAGATTTTTCTTAAGTATATGTTCTCATAGTTTATCTTATTATTCACGATTAAATAATCATAGAATCATCATTTTTATTGGATCAAAATTTAATTTTGAAAATTTAGACACCAAGGAATGACTTGAGAATCGTCTAATTTTTAATTATTTAGAATATTATGATTGTGAGAAACTTGGTATTTCACTAAGTAAAATATCATACGATGTTTGATATTTTAATTTATAATTTTCCAACCACTTTCCAAAAATTTCATATGAGATAAAATTGTCCTACATGACTCAAAACATCATACGAGCGAAAAAATACTCTTACGCATAGATGAATTTACCTTTCCAAATTTTTTTACACCTATTGGGAAACTCATATATCATATGACTTATTAAAATTCTATACTATATATTTATTTTCCATTTGAGAAAATTTATACCACTCAAATATCATATGTGGCGGCAAATCTCTTTTGCATATGATAATTTCATTTCAAAAATTTCAACTTCGCATAACTTAATTCCCTTATGTGTCTCAAATTTACTTACATGCAGGATAATTCTCCTATATAGTGACCAGGATATATTTTATGAGTCCTATAGAATAATTTACTTAGCCGAACTTACAATTTCCAACACAAGAATTCTAAGACACAATAAAAACTTACAAAATTTCTTTAAATCCTTTCTTACCACCTTCAACCATCTCAAAAACATTATAATCAACTCAAAAATTTTTGTGGATACCTCCAATTATTCTAAAAAAATATTGAAAACAAATGAAAACCTAGATAACTCCAAGGGTACTTCACTTTAAAAGGAATCTTCTTAACATTTTTCATACAGGTTATTTTTGACTCTCTTTAATAAAGTGTTAATAAAATATTTTTTAACATCTTTTGCATAAACACATTTTCCTATTTCCATGACCATTATTCATAAATAAGTATACTTTCCAATTTTCTATGGGATTTAAAGAAAATAATATTTTTATTATTCTATGAATTTTTTCATTTTTAAAAGTTATAAAAATAAAAATATAGTTCTTATATTTCAAATAATATTTCTAACACTTTTGTAAAAATATTTTTCATTTATGCCAACATCCTTAAGTCATTTTTATACTTCAATGGGGATATTCTCTAATGATACCATCCAACTTCTTTCATTGGATGAATTATGATGATGTTTTAAGGAAATTATCATGAAATCTATTTTTTCCACGAATTAATCTAAAAGTAATGATGAATGTTTTTATGAGTTTTATAATGAAAGTGAAAGCCCCTGTGTGTTTTATTCATGTTATGGTTTTTGGAAATTATATATGAAGGTAGGTGGGTCCGATATAGCCTCCAATGTATTGGGAAATGAGTTATTCTCCAATGAAAATACATTGGAATTAACTAGTGGGGTTATTCCATTATAAGGCATATTATAAGGGTTATTGTAAGAGTGATATGTATATGATGTCCCAATTAACCTCCATGATTTTTCTTTTTCTTTTATTCTTACTTACATGATTGTTTTATATAATTATTGAGCTAAGAAGTTGAAATGTATCAATGTTATTTTTACATAGCTCATGATTATTGACTCATGCCCTCACACTCCCTTTACTCATGTTACATGCCAAGATTCATGCTATGACTCATGATTTATGATCCATGTTTTATTGGGTAAGTTTTTTTTATAATTGTTTATATACCTTGATTATGATATCATACCCATATGTTTATTTTATGCTCACTTATGATCTTTGATTGAAATTTGTTATGTTTACCCTTACTGATCATTTGATCTCAGCCTTCTTATGTTTTCATTTCCCTAGGTTATGAAGAGGATTATTATGTATTATTTTTCTAAAAGGGTATTATGTATGGGGGATTTTGTGTGAGATATTTAAGTATTATTGCGGAATAATAAATTATTGATATAATGGGAAAAAATCCCATTGGATGAGGAAGATATGAGTTTTTTAGTTAAGTTTTTTCCTATTATCTAAAACTATTAACCTAAAAGGTATTAGGTATATAAGAGATTAAATCTTGGATGTTAATTTTATAATTATGGGTGGTGAATTTTGGTTTGCATCAGTTGGTATAAAAAATAGTATGTAAATGATTTGTTTTTAGAATGAGATCTGATTGTGTAGGTCTGATCTGTCACAATTGGTATCAAAGAAGGGTTTAGATAACTTTAGAGGTTAATAAGTTATTATATGAGGATACTTTAAGATATTTGGATACTATCATGGGTTAATAAGTCTAAGTATGATCATAAGTTTAAATGTATATATACCATTTTAAAGTTTTATATAATGGGAATTTAAAGTGATTAATGATATTATGGGAGGTGTTTATTGAGTTTTAATATATGATTGAGGTATATGTAACCCTTAGGTTTAACATGTGATTTAATTTTAAGGTTTTTTCAGAATAATTTTATTATATTTTTAGTGACATAAATTGAAAGTTTTAGATGGCCTTTAGGGTTAATGTGTTCTTTGATATTGAGGTAATTATGGTTAATTAAGATAAAGGGTTATCATATTTTTGGGAACATTATAGGATTAATATAATGGAAAATTTATATCTAGAATGAGATTTTATGTCAAGTGGTTGATATTATTTGAAGGAATAAAGATTGAGTTAACTTTTGGAAATATATATGATTTTTTTTCGTTTTATGTCAGAGTGACTAGGTTATTTTTTGAGATGAATTAGAGGTGAAGACTGATCAAAACACACAAAAAATGACGAAATTGTGCTTATATAATGAAAAGAAATAAAGTATATTTTCTCATATCATTTATCTTGATGGTAAGATAGTTCCTTTAACTCAAGTAAAAGGAAGATAAATCTATGAATTATTATATATAAAACATCATCCAACTATCAAGGTACGACTTAGAAACCCACTCACAAGTATGAGTCTCATAAAAGTACAAATATGGTTTAAAAAAATATGTATGATAATAATCATAGTCTAAAATTTTAAAGTTACCGATATTTATGATATATTTTCCAGATATCTATTTATTTACTCAAATAAAAGATTTTGAAAAGAATATGTTACTTCAATTTTTGATGAACTGATGACCTATTCTCTTGTCTTATGGATTTATAATTCACATAACACATTGCATAAATTGAATTTTCTTGACTCAATCACTTTTTCTTGAGTCATAACATTTCTTCTTTGGACATTATCTTCTATGATTGATATATTCTACTATTTTTTTTTCCGAATGGTATTTTACTTTTTTATCAAAGGAAGTTTAATTTCTATTTTCTTCTTCTTTAATGATTTTTTATGATTTTTTAAGAATAATTTCCCACTTATATGATTATTCTTTCCATCTATTCCCCTGTTCTTTTATACTAAAAATGTTTTCATATTTTGGGAGATAAATTTATATTATCTTTTAAATAATTCACATTTCACATCATATCTATTTATAAGGAAATGATATATTTTCTTTTCAATGTGTGTTTCCTTCACAAACATTCAAAAAAATATAGAAGGTATTTCTTTTAACTTGAATATTTCTTTTATCTTCCACTCTAAATTTATTATCATTACCATTATTTCCCATTGAGGTTCCATTATTGGGGATTTAATTAAAAATTATGGTTTTTGAATTCCTATTTTACCCTTTGAAATGGATTTTGAAAATTTTTTACTTTATTTTTTTGAATCAACATAAAATTTCGAGGATGTACTTTCTTAGGGGGTATATCTTACAAACCATTTATTTTAATAATATATCACTTTTATAGTTTGTTAATATTCATGATTAAAAATTTATATATATGCTTTAAACAATTATATATGTTTATATAATGTATAAAAATATATTATATAATCAATTAGGTGCAATTATATATTTAAGATTATTATGTTTACTTCCTCTCATCAAGGGGTGTTTTATTTAATGGTTTGGTAAATTTTATTAACATAATTTCTTATTTATAACTATTAAAAGAATTATTTAATTATTATATATGTTATAAATGAATATTATTGTTAATTATGTAAATGCATATTAATATTTATTATGATAAATAATTCTATCAAGGTATGAAACAATGGTATGATTTTTCATTTGAAAACATTAAATAAACCGTTTTCCATGTATTATATTATTTTATTTAAAAGTTAATTTTCTAAATTTTAGAATTTTGATTTTATATAATGAAATTAATTTTTGGATTTAGCACATCAAAATTATCTCAGGATTAATTTCTAGTATTTTTTCTAAAAAGGTTGATTTTTGAGTGAATAGTGAAAAAATATAGTTTTTATAAATACCATAACTTTTATAACATCATCATGATATAAGCATGAGTTAAAAATTTATAAAACCTTTTTCTTGAACAAATATGAATTTAATGGGTAAAATAAATCATTTAAAAATATCATGTTTAATTTTGAAACTTATGTTAGACATTTTGGAACCTAAGTTACATTAGTTTTTAATAAAAACTAGTTTTTGGATCTTTCCTTTTAATTAAGTATTTACAAGGTAACATTTAGTTATGGATTGATTTAAAAATTACATAACTACCCTTTTTATCCATAAACCAATAAATTTAACTAGAGTCAATACTATTCATGATTTTGGTGTATATTCATTTTTATGTAAAAATATTTTTCTAAAAACCGTTATTATTGCATTAAGCACATTCTTATTAAAATTAATTTTTATCACCTATAGAAATTAAATTTTTTAAAATGGTTTTAATATTAATAATAAACATATTCAAATTTTTTAATAAATTCAATTTCATTTTTTATCATAAAAATAAGTTACCATGATAAAAGTTAGTCACCATAGTAAATGTTAAAAGGGTTAAAATGAGGTTAAACTAAGGGGTAAGGCAAAAAATATCAAAAAAAAATTATAAATTTTATTGTATGAGTGTATTTTAAACCTAATTTATCATATATTTTTAATTGATCTAATTTTTTCCAATTTTTTTGAGTATGATTATTATTATATATTAAGAAAACAAGTATTTAAAAGAGTGTCACTCCTCTCACTTATCAAAGGATACCTTCACCACCCCATTTATACTCACACCTAGAGCTTCCTATATCAAAAAAATCTACCCAAAACTACCCCCAATATTCTTTAGAAAATTCTATATGTTCTGTTCTCCCAAAAAGTCCAATCTAAAAGGGATTAAGGTGCGACTTAAAGTAGGATATCTAAGGAAGTAGTAATTGTCTTAACTGAGTCCTTTAAAGTTTCTTTCTTCTTTAAACTTCTAAAAATATATTATAAACATAATAATATAATTAAATAAGTATCATTAGTATACTAAAATTTTATTATGTTGATGGAACAACCATTATCTTCCTCCCTTCCATCCATTAGAAAATGAAAATGTCGATCGTGTTACGTGCAGATTACCACCTCCAAGAACGAGATATTTCATTTTCATCACTGCCTTATATGAATGGTTATAAAAATTTATTTAATGAATAAATATGAAATTTATAACATTATTATTATTTTGGAAATATAATTTTGTCATTCTATTAATAATAATAACAATAACTATTTATCATAAAATTTAACCACCTAAAACGAGCATACTGAGACACTTTGTAAGTAATAACTTCTTACCATTATCTTTATTTTATCTTCCTCATATACCACTACTTGAATCTATTTTATCACTTTAAAAATATTTTTTTGAAACCACTAAGATTCTATAAATGTTCTATTATCATTATACAAAAACATGTTCAACTATTATAACATGTTCTTATTTTGGTTAGTTTTACCACCTATATAGACATTGTTATAATTTTTATCTCATGAATGAATAAGAAAAAATAAATACTAGTAATAATATTTAATAATAATTAATTTAATATGTTTTTATAATTCTAGAGTGTTAATATTCAAAAGTATATTTTACCTATAAATTCAATTTTTTTGTTAATTCAATAATCATAAAAAAAAGGAATTTTAAAAATGTTTCACAAGAACCATCACCATAATTTCCATGAAATTACTATAGGACTCCATAAATATATAATAAAAATTTATTTTCTTACCATGAATATTATAGATGTGATGAATTGATCACACCACGATTCAATATTCTATTCCACCCTCATAACACTATTTTAAACTATTTTTATATTGTAAATTCCAAATTTAATAATCAATTGCATTTATCATTTTATTAAAAAGTTTAATATTAAAAACTTTTAACATGGGGAATTTTATTTTTTTATGTTTAAATTGTAGGTGGAGGTGATTTGGAGATTTAATGATTAAATTCAATAAAAACAAGTCAAAATGCATGGAATCCTAAACACACATGTTCATTGAATTATATATTTTGAAAAAATTGTCACTCCAATTGGGATAAAATTTTGTGTGTGGATCTATAACCATGTGATATATAATTATATACAATATTATGAATCTCAATTCATCCATTTGGTCACCCAAAAATGTTGAATCATTGGAGGGAATATTGACTATTCACATTCACAAGGACAGTTCTTTATTTTGCCCATATCTCAAGTTCTATACCTCTAATTTCTTCCAATTTAGTGGAGATAGTTAAGAGGATGAGGGAAAATCTTTTTGACCTGACCTGCATGTCCCGAAGGCCTTCATTTTTATTTATTTTTTGATAAACCCCCTTTCAAGGGATGATGGGGAACCCTTAAAAGGCCCGTAGGCTCAGAGATTACATGGACCGTAGGCTTAGGAGATTACATGACCTGAAGGTATTAGGGAATTCAACCAGACTATCTACAAGAAACTACCCCTCCCCAGTATCTTCATCATGATAGTAGCTCTCCACCTTCGCATGGCCTTCTGGATAGTCTTCCTGTGCAAGCACAGGCTGGTCCCAATAGCATAACCATACCTTCTCATTCTGAAAAATCCATTTGGCTTTGCTCTGGTGAGTGCACCTGCTCTAAATCCTCTTCTGGGGCTACTCCTTTTTTCTAGACTGTTTGGGGAAACTGCATGTGGCCCAAAGGCCTTGAGGTGGCCCGAAGGCCTTAAAGGTGGCTCGAAAGCCCTACTGACCTGAAGGTCTGGGTGTCCTGAAAGCCTTAAGGACTCTAAGCCCAAACCGGTGGCCCAAGGTGAATAGTTCCAGCTACTACAGTATCGAACAGTACCTACTACAGTAACTGCTATAGTGCCTGCTACAGTACCACACAGTGTATAGTCTGCTACAGTATATATACACTGTACAGTCTACTACAGTACCTGCATAGTGTACAGTACTGCTATAGTACCTGGAAATATGCCCCTACCTGGTTTTGAACCTAGGTCTTGTGAATGCACTTAAGGATACCTCACCAACTGGGCTGAGGCTCATGTGTGGGGAAAATATTTTTAATTTTTTTAAAAGCATGATAATATGATCTGTTTTCATAAATACTTGAGATAAGTGGGTTTCAAAAGTTTGTGTTCCCCAAACCACCTTTCACTTTGTCTATAAATTGGCACCAAGGGTGCCTCATTTAGAAGTTGAAAAAATGGGGAAAATTATATAATTTTGTGATTAAAATGGGTTAACTCCATCATTATAGACATTATGGAGCTTTATATCCTCATATGGAGATCAAAGATGAAGTCAAAGTTCCACTCGAGACCCCCCCATCTCGATGATGAGTTAAATGGTAGGCGATTATTTGAAGGGAGATACACACTTAGAGAGGGAGTTATGACACTCAATTTTATATTTTTTTAAATCTGAGTTTATAAACATTTAATGGGGTTTTATCATAATATAATTTCAATTTGAATTATTTTGTTTTAATACTTTGAATGAAATGCACTCATTCACTTTAACTGATTGGTTTTGTGTTTTGAGTGGGGAAACTTGCATTATACTAATTGGAAATCATAATAGAATCTTTATTTTTTCACACATATAAGATATTAATGTACTTTTGAATTCACTAAACCTCACATAAGTTTTGTACCTTGGCTATATGATAGTTATTCCAAGGCTCACATCAAAGTGTTTCATTTCAAAGGGGTTTGAGGGTAATCGGGATTTTGGTAAACCTATACCAAAGAATTAAATAAAACCTATTGAAAATTTGAAAACAATAAACCTAGAATCATTTATAAAAACCTTGGGATGATATCATTCCAATATCTCTCTTGAATCCTAATCATTTTTCCAAAATTTACTTTTTAATTCAATTTTTTCCTTTATTTTTTTATAGCATCATTCAAACCCCTTGTTTTAGTTTCTTTTTATAAAAATCAAACTTTAAACCCCCAATTATCCTTTTTAGACGACCTAGGGTCTTCTCTAGACTACATTTAATATCTAAAATCTAATTATTTTTATTCATCATGATAGTGGTCAAATTTTGGCACCATTGCTATGGAGCGCTATAGTTTAGAGTGTTTATTTTTGATATAATCATTATATATTGTGTAAATATATGTTGTTTTCTTCTAATTTTATATATCTTGTTGTGTTATAATATCTTTTTTAGGTATTATGAATGATTTTTTCTTCTTCAAGTGAACTACCTTCCTTTGAACCTGGAACATAGAGGATCTTACATCATAAAAAACCCTCCAAACCCTTCTTCTTATTGAATTAAAGTTGAAAAATAAAATTAACTTATATAAAATGGGATAAAATACCTGAAAATTAAAGTAACATACTTTTCCTAACATTGATAATAAACCTACATATATTCAAACACAAGGCGAAGCACCAAAATTCAAACTAAAATATGTTCTAATTCATTTATTGCTTAATCCCATGGATTTAGTGGAGAGGACCCACATAAAAACTTAAAGTAATTCCATACTATGTTTTCAACATTAAAATATAAAAATTTGGTTTAAGAACTTGTAAAACTTAGGGATTTTCTATTCCCTTTAAAATAAACTATAAAAGATTGGTTGTAATTTGTTAACACCCAAAATAAAGGTTAGGTGGGAATGGAATGCTTTTTTCTTTTAAAATATTTCTCAGAACCTTGAACTAAAAAAATAAGGAAATAAATTTGTGGAATAAAAAAATCTAATGGGGAAACACTTCATGAATATTAGGAACATTTTAAAAGACTTTTTTCTAGTTTTCCACACCACCAAATAAGTGAACAACTTTTAAGACAATATTTTTATGAAGGATTAATTACTATTGATCGTAATATGATTGATGTTGCTATAGGCGGTGCTTTAGTGTATAAGACTAAAATATTTATAAGTAATATCATAAAAACATGACATAAAACGCTCAACATTTTTGTTCGAGGTACATTATACCTATAAGAGTAGTCTATGAGGTTTAATGTTACATAAAGTTTGAAGAGGTAAGTACACTAATATAAAAACTTTCTCTTTCCCAAGGGAAATACCAACAACCTATTCTAGTTAATTGTGGTATCTTTACCACCAAAAAACTATTTATATCAATTCCCTCAATTTATAGAACCTTTTGAAAGTTTTAATAAATATTCCCAGGCCACCCATAAAACCACCCCATTAAGAAATAACCATACTATCCATCCAACTCTAGATAGAAATATAACCAAGATTATAGGAAAGGGGTTATTCCAACTAGCCTCAATAGTTATGGAACAACCTAGGGTAGGGTAGTTATCCTTTACCACAACCAAAAAATCCTCAACCACCACAAAATACTTTCCAATAACCCCCTATAAAACTCAAACCTAGGTTATAAGTCCTAATAAAAAAATGGTTGCAAATAACCTTAAATTACAATAAAAACCTAGGCTATCGTACAAGACCTAAAAACTTAATTAGGATAAATCACCAACTCAGTGGGGGAAATAAAATGTCAAGGGTTGGATAAACTTCCTTCCCAGAAAATAATTAATCCTAGTTATAAGGTAAGTGTTAGTACCACCACCCTTTGAAGTGGTATGAAACTTAAAATCCAAATGAACCCTCTATTAGAGTCATCCCATCATAAGGAAACCACTATTCCAACTATCCTTAATTATCTAAATGAGGAAAATCATTGCATTGAGATAATTCCCACTAAAGTAAAGAGAGTGTCTTTTTATTATCCACTTATCCTTACCATTCCTCTTCTATTACCCCAAAGGTCTACTCAACTAAGGAAACCAAAAGAAACTGAACTTGATAAGGAAACATTGGAATTTTTTTAAAAAGTATAGGTTAGAATCCCCTTGATTGATGTTGTGAGGAAAACTACTTGATATAAAAAGTTTCTAAATGATATGTGTATGCAATGATGATGATTTCTAAGTGATGAAAAGGTGATCTTGGGGTGGAATGTATCAACATTAATCCATCCATGAATTCCCTCTAAATTCTAGGATCCTAGAATATTCTAAATTCCATGCACCATAGGAAAGTATTTATTTTCCAATTCCATGGTTGATTTGGGTGATTCTATAAATGTGATTCCTGACTCCATTTATCATAATTTTAGATTTGGGAGTTGAAGCCTACTAGAATTGTTTTTCAAATGGAAAACAAGAGTACCACAAAACCTACTGGTGTACTAGATGATGTTATTATAAGGGTTAAAAACATATTTTTTCCTATTATTTTTTTGTGCTTGAAATATAAGATGATAGTATGAATGAACATTACCCAATTATATTAGGGAAACCTTTCTTGAAAAATGCTAAAACCAAATTAATCTAAACAATGGTATATTATAAATGGTGTTTAGTGGTGACATTTTACACTTCAACATCCTTAATTCCATGACTGACTGAAAATTAATTTTTTTTATTAGCATAAACCCCCCTTTTGATGGAAAGTGGGAACCCAACATGGATTCAGTGACTAAAACATTCAAACAATACCTCAAGATCTAAGATCCCAAGACTAAAAACAACCAAATTCAATATAATGATAACTTATCCCCAGCATCAATCACATTAAGATCAGCTTTCACCATCACAACACTGCTCAGCAAACGTCCCGTGCAGGACTGCATGGGCCTAGTACCGATGAAAATTGTCATACCCTCTCAAACTTCCAAATCTGAATAGTGATGAATAGTGAAAACTCTCTGCTCTGAACCTCTTCTGAAGTAGAACTGTATGTGAACTGGTTGCCTTGCCCCAAAAACCACAGATTGTAGAGCCACAACGCAAAACCCCTCAAAATAAAATCCACACAAACAAAAGGATCTACGAACAAACTGCAAAATCTTCATAGATCATTTTAATCCACAACATAAAGCCATTCATACACCAATTTCAGATTCGAAATCGTGATGGAAACTAATACCGCTGCTGAAAAAAACACACCTTCACCGCAACACGGAGAGAACCAGCCACAAATCATGAATCGAGATCCGAACCAGAAACTCAACCAGAACTCCAACCAAAAACAGAAAACTCATAAAATTAAAATAGACAACAAGAACCTTCACCGAAAATAGCACTGGAATGAGACCCGCCGCAGGCCAATGATGCAAATACCGTCACCGCCTTCAATGCACACGGAGACTAGATCCGCTCAACTTACCCGCAACCGACGCCGAATGAGGCGACGACCTTCATCGCAGTGACCAGAGCACAAACAAAGGACCCTCACCGCAATTCCATGAATTGAGTCTAGAAAATGGTGAGATTTTCTGAGTTTTTCGAGCCCAAGGATCAATGACGCACTGGAAGGAACCACACGCCATGAGGTCGCCAGCCCAAAGAATCGAGGAGAGGACCACAGCCGATCCACAACAGGGGAGGAGGGCGGCGACGGGGAGAAACCCTAGAGCAGAGCCCCTTACAGGCCCATCCCCCTTAATTCTATGAATCACCCCTCAGAAGACCATTCTTATCATTTAGTTATTTTAATTTTTTTACTCCCTTTCCTTATAAAAACTTATCATTATTCACTTGATCCCATTTTTGAGTTTTCATCATTGATATACATGACAGGTAATGATTCAGGTGTTTATTACTGTAATAGTCTGAAAACAATTCAATTTATTTAAGTATATTGATGATTTATTACATATTGGGAGTTTTGAAACAATTAATGGTTCTATAATGACCATTTAAATTGAATCTCCCACTGAGGAGATAAATAATGAGAAAATAGATGGTATAAACGATATTCTTCCCATAAAATTATTAACTTATATTCTCAACCTTCCTTCTCTTGAATTTAAACCTAGTGTCATCTAAATTTACCCAAGTTTAAAGGGTTAAGCGATCTCTTGTAGTGTAGCTTGGGTTGTCTAATCCTTAGATACCTAAGAAGAACCTTTAGACACAGAATATAAAGAGATTGATTTTTGGCTACGAAGTGGCCAATATGGTTTTGATTTTATATGGTTTTAAAGAAGACTAATAACCCTAAGTTAATTCAATTCAATGAAAATGGGCTGATCTTAGGATTATGCTCGAGGTGGATTGAATGAATTTTACTTCTTTAGACAATCTTGGTTTTACTCATTATTGATGAATCCAGTCTTCAAAATAACACTAACTTCATCATTTTCTGGTTTGAGGATAACTAAACTCAATTAATAATCCCCTACACACTTATAGAACCAAATTCATGATCTATCAAAGGTATATGGTAATTTTAATATTTGGATTTAGCTTCCTTAAACACAGTGAAGATGAAGAGTGGAAATAACTGAAGAATTGAAGTCTTAAATTAGTTAGCCAATTAACAATAATTCATTCATAAAATAACATTCAATACAGACTTTGAATATTCCCATGATCATACCATTAAAGGGTTATCCCTCCATTTATGGTATACTCTCAATGGTGGATAGAATATGGCTTACAAGAATTGGACTGAAGAAATTAAAACCGCGAAAATAACTAGCACTCCTCCGTGTGTGTGAATGAAATTAACACCTATGTGTGAACTAATTCACCAAAACATAGAGATATCACTATGCTTTGTGATTATAGAGAAATAATTAAATAAATGGGAAGAGTATAAAAGAAATATGTTGATTAAGAACATAGATATACAAAAAAGAAACTTACATGGCAATTGAAAGCATTATAATGAAACTTTGGCATAATAAAATTACAATGAAAAAAAGCTCCAAAATCTAAAAATACTCCACCACTACAACCTTAAATAGGCATTTAGGAAGCGTTTTATAGATCCCATATCTTCCTAAGTAACTTTAATTAATTTTTGTGGGAAAAGGTGGGTGGACAATTAATGGAGAGGAGACTTTTCCACTCATCCCCCGAAGTGGCATCAAACTTGTATCCACTGAAAAGACGCGTAGAAAGGACCTTCTAAAAGGAAGAATTAGAGTGTTCCATATAAGGATAAAATGTATCCATGTATTTCTTCTAATATCCTATAAAAGTTAAGCCAAAAATAATTTTTTGTTTGCGAGATATGATTTAAATGGTGGGTTGTTTTTCTGGGCCTCATAATCTGGCCCAGAATTTCATCATGAACTTGGGCTGCCTGGAACACCATTAAAACATCTGAATTAGCTTAGACTTATGTTTAATGAAATTTTCCCCCTAATATAATATATCTTCATTTAAATTTTAGAATCATTGGGCTTTCATCTTGTCCGATACAGTACATTTATTGGGCTGCTGTCCAGATCACTTCGCCCAAAATGTTGTTGGTTTAAAGCCTACTTTGGTGGTATTCCAAATTTAATATTCACGTTCTCCAAAATAGTTAATTTTTCCTTATATAATGAGAGACCTGAAAATAAAATAAAAATATAAAATCAATACCATTATGTGTTTTATGATATGTTCAAGAAGGTACCATGTAATAGATCATTTTAAGATGGAATTATAATCATGATGTGAAATAATGTTCAAAGTGTAAAATGCACTAATAATGGTGTGTATTATTAATAAAGCACATGAATATTATATTAATGAACATTATTCTCTTTTAGTGGATAATCACACCCCCAAACTTGATTTTTTCTAGTCCCGAGCAAAGTATATCTAAAAAAAAATGAAATTTTAATTCCTTTGTCCAAAAACATTTTAATACACATTTCTCACCCAAATATATCATACCAAAAAATTATGAAACCCATCAAAATCATTTAAAAAAATCTAATTCCATTGGAATATCCCTATAACAAGCCCATTCCTTTGTTCAAATTCATCACCATATTTCATCCAATTTCAATTAAGCATGATGAAGTGTTGTGCGTCACAATAGACATGGGGGTTCATTTTCATTCGAGGGAGAAAAGATGGAAGTGCTAGGTGGAATCAAAATTAAATATTAAGATGAGTATTCATTATTTTTCAATTATTTTTTTATTTTTTTTTGTTTTGAAAATTTTCAATGGTAATTGAAATTGAACTCAATCGAGTCAACCCATGTAGGAAGACTTTTCCCATGACTCCCAGGCTCAAAGACCTTAGGGCACCAAGTGAAACTCTCATACTCAAACCTCATCTCGAGTTAACTCAATCAAAAACAAATTCAAATTTCCATAAATATATATAAAATTACCAACTATGGTCCATACAACTATGGAGTCACCAACCCCAAGTGCCGAAAGCCACACATTAGGTCAATCCATTGCTCTATGTGCAATTGATTTTTTTGAATACTCATGTTAAAATTAAAATGATCACCAACCCTATGAAATTTATTATGGACCCCAAGAAATCAAAATAATACACCACAATATAGAGGACGTTCATCTTGTTTTTTTGAATAAATTAATGAAAATATAAATGGTGAAAAATCACATCGGACAAACGTACTTTCCAAAATCTATGTACATTAACTTCAACTTGCATTAACATCAGAATCAAGGCATGAAAAATTATTTGATGTCCAATTTCAGATTTTGCAATGTATGTTATCATGTTCAAGGTTAATGAAAATTTTCCTTCAACACATTTTATGATGAAAACAAAATCAATTATTTTATTTCATCTCCCCCCAACATAGAATAACACTGTCCCCAGTGTTTAAATAAATGAAAACTTAGAAGGGGTATGATAGAAGTTCAACGTAGACATTGAAAATGAAAATTATGGAATGAAGTCACCTGGTGGTTGATGTTGAAAATGCATTCCCCAGTCTCCCTTTAGTTCCGGTTCGAGTCCCAGCAGCTTGGACAGTTGTGACAGGATTTTTCCCATGACCTAAGACATGTCTTTTAATATTTTATTATATGTATTTTTTGTATTTTTTTAACCTAAAAAAAATAAAATAAAATAAACTGATGATACATTGTCTTCTCTTAAATTTCTGGGTAAGGTATTACTCATGGATCACGACACATGACATGGATGAATATGGTTATCCCCTTTCATACCCATCCTTACCCATAAAAGAAGAACATGTCAACAATCTAAATTATTATTTTTTTTATTTTTCTTTTAACCTAAAAAAACATAAAAATAAAATAAATTGATGATACATTGTCTTCTATTAAATTTCTGGGTATGGTATTACTTAGGGATCATGCCACGTGACATGGGTGAATATGGTGCTCCCCTTTCATACCCATCCTTACTCATAAAATAATAACATGTAAACAGTCTAAGGATTTTTTTTCTTTTCGTATTTTTTTTAACATACAAACACAGAAATAAAACAAATTGATGATTCATTGTCTTCTCTTAAATTTTTGGGTAAGGTATTACTCAAGGATCACACAATTTTAAATGGATGAATATGGTGATCCCCTTTCATATCTATCCTTACACATAAAATAAGAACATGTCAAGAGTCGGAGGTACTAATTAAATGAATGGAAACATGAAAACCACGGGTTGCCTCCCGTGCAATGCTTTTGTTTAACGTCGCTATCTCGACATGAACCCCCTAACTTACCCAATACCAACTTTCAACATTTTAAGGAACCCATATTTATACACTTATACTTTATTTAGATGGATTATTTGTTTATAATTTGTTTCATGTACAATACTATGTTCTAAACTGAGTGGGAAAATCCCAGGAATATCAGAAATGGTTGATCGAGTTTCCTCTATAGTCTTGCTTAAGAAATCAATGATCATTCCAACTTTTTTGGTTTCAAGATAATAATGAATTCAAACTGATATTTCATGATTATAACCTATAAAGGGATAATTGAGTGGGGAAGGAAGGATAATAATTTTGAGCTTGGGTTGGATAGGACATTCAAACACAGGTTGAGATTTTGAATCCAACTCAGTTTGGTTTTCCAAATTTCTCAACAAAATTGGTTCCTTTTGAATATAATATTAAACCAAAAAATGGAAAGATCAATGTTAGGAATGGGTATGGACTCAAATTTTGTGATTCCCCCCAATGGTTTAGTAATTTTTTGTTCTGACGAATCAATGGAGTAATATTCAGGACACTCAATCCATGATGTCAAATTTCCAACTTGTGAATACATGAAATAAATTTCCTCATGATTTAAAGAACCTTCAACAATTTCTTCATTCACTTCTCCTACCCCAAATACAAAGGTTGGTTCTTAAATAAATTCATGAGAGGTTTTTGGGAAACTAAACACTCCACATAAGGTTTTGAAAGGTAGATTTGGTGTAGGGATGAGTTCCTCATAAGTATTAATGCATTATAGTTCTAATCTCAAAGATGACACCTCTAAATTCATTATATCCATTTTATTACACAATTTTTAAATCATGTTTTGAGGAATAGAATTTTTATGAGGTTGAAAATCATGGAATTACCCAGGATTGATCTCTTCAACCATCCTTGAGAGGTATGGAAATTTTTCTTTTTAATATTCATCATCCCAATGATTGTACATATCACCAGGTGTGTGGTAATTAATCAAGGGTTGATCAAAGAAATTTAATAATTTAGGGGATTTCCAATATTGATTTTCCATTTAATTCCAGCATGAGTTTGTGACATGGTAATTTGGAAGATACTCCATTGGAGAAGACAAAAAGTTGGATTATAGATTCTCCGGACACACACAAACAGAAAGGGGTAACGATAAAAGAGATGGGGGTGAGAATAGAGAATGTGGGGTGAGAAAAGGATGCTAGTGTATAATATAACTTACTTGGGTCCCCAAAAATGATGCCAAAATTTGGTGTTTCCCAAATTTACCCAAGTTCAAAGGGTTAAGTAGTCTCTTGCAAAGTAGCTTGGGTTGTCAAATCCTCAGAGACCTAAGAAGAACCTTTAGACACAGAATATAAAGAGATGGATTTTTTGGCTATGAAGTGGCCAAAATGGTTTTGATTTTAGATGGTTTTAAAGAACACTAAGAACACTAAGTGAATTCAATTCAATTAAAATGTGTTTATCTTAGGATTATGCTCGGGGTGGATTGAATGAATTTTACTTCTTTAGACAATTTTGGTTTTACTAATTCTTGATGAATCCATTCTTCAAAATAACACTAACTACATCATTTTCTAGTTTGAGGATAACTAAACTCAATTAATAATCACCTACACACTTAGAGAACCAAATTCATGATCTCTCCAAGGTATATTTCCATTTCAGTACTTGTATTTAGCTTCCTTAAACACAGTGAAGATGAAGAGTGAAAATAACTGATGAATTGAAGTCTTAAATTAGTTAGCCAATTAACAAAAATTATTTCATAAAATAAAATTCAATCCAGCCTTTTAATCTTCCTATGATCATCCCATTAAAGGTTTATCCCTCCATTGATGGTATACTCTCAATGGTGGATAGAAGATGGCTTACAAGAATTGGACTGAAGAAATTAAAACCGCGAAAATAACGAGCACTCCTCCGTGTGTGTGAATGAAATTCACACCTAAGTGTGAACTAATTCACCACAACATAGATATATCACTGTTCTCTGTGATTATAGAGAAATAATTAAATAAATGGGTAGATTATAATAGAAATATCTTTATTAATAACATAGAAATACAAAAAAAAAACTCACATGGCAATTGAAAGCATTACAACGAAACTTTGGCATAATAACATTACAATGAAAACAAAGCTCCAAAATCTCCAAATACTCCACCACTTCTGACTTAAATAGGAATTTAGGAATCCTTTTGTCGATCCCCCATCTTTCCAAGTCTCTTTAATTAATTGTGGTAGGGAAAGGTTGGTGAACAATTAATGGAGAGGAGACTTTTCCACTCTTTCCCCGAAGTGGCAGCCAGCTTGCATCCACCGAAAAGACACGCTGAAAGGACCTTCTAGATGGAAGAATTAGAGTGGACCATATAAGGATAAAATTTATCCCCAGATTTCTTATAATATCCTATAAAATTTAATCCCCAAATAATTTTTGGTTTGTGAGATATGATTTAAATGGTGGGTTGTTTTTCTGGGCCTCAGAATCTGGATGAGAATTTTATCATCAACTTCACCCACCTGGAACACCATTAAAACATCCAAATTAGCTTGGTAATCTATTTAATGAAAATTTCCCCATAATATCCTCTATATTCATTTAAATTTTCAGAATCATTGGGATTGCATCCTGTCCGATACAGTACATTTATTGGGCTGCTGTCCAGATCACTTCGCCTAGAATGTTGTTGGTTCAAAGCCTACTTTGGTGGTCTTCCCAATTGAATATTCAAGTGATCCAAAATAATGAATTGTTCCTTATAGAATGAGAGACCCAAAAATAAAATAAAAATATAAAATCAATACCATTATGTGTTTTATGATATGTTCAAGAAGGTACCATGTAATAGTGCATTTTAAGATGGAATTACATTCATGATGTGAAATAATGTTAAAAGTGTAAAATGCACTAATAATGGTGTGTATGATTAATAAAGAACATGAATATTATATTATAAAAAATGAATATTATCCTATTTTAGTGGCTAATCACACCCCCAACTTGAGTTTTTCTAGTCCTGAGCAAAGTATATCTCAAAAAAAAAAAAATGAAGTTTGAATTCCTTTGTCCAAAAACATTTTAATACACATTTTTCACCCAAAGATATCAAACCAAAAAATTGTGAAACCCATAAAAATAATTTAAAACAAGATAAGTCCATTGGAATATCCCAATCCCAAGCCCATTCCTTTGTTCAAATTCTTCTCCATATTTTATCCAATTTTAATTAAGCATGATGAAGTGTTGTGCGTCACAATAGACATGGGGGTTCATTTTCATTTGGTGGAGAAAATATGGAAGTGATAGGAGGAATCAAAATTAAATATTAAGATGATTATTCATTTTTTTCAATTTTTTTGTTTGTTTTTTTGTTTGTTTTTTTTGTTTTACAATTTTTCCATGGTAATTGAAATTGAACTCAATCGAGTCAACCCATGTAGCAAGACTTTGCCGATGACTCCCAGGCTCAAAGTCCTTAGGCACCAAGTGAAACTCACGTAATCGGGCATCATATTGAGTTAACTCAATCAAAAACAAAATCAAATTACCACAAATAGAGATAAAATGCCCAACTCTGGGCTAGAAAACTATGGAGTCACGATCCCCAAGTGTCGAAAGTCACACATTAGGTCAATCCATTGCTCTATGCGCAATTAATTTTTTTTGAATACTCATGTTAAAATTAAAATGATCACCAACCCTATAAAATTTATTATAGACCCCAAGAACTCAAACTAATACACCACAATCTAGAGGACATGAATTGTGTTTTTTAAATAAATGGATGAAAATATAAACCGTGAAAAATCACATCCGACAACCGCACTTTCCAAAATCTATGCACATGAAATTAGACCTGCATTAACATCAGAATCAAGGCATGTAAAATTATTTGATATCCAATTTGAGAGTTTGTAATGTGTGTTATCATGTTCAAGGTTAATGAAAATTTTCCTTCCACACATTTTATGATGAAAACAAAATCAATTCCTTTATTTCTTATCCCCCAAAAATAAAATAAAACTTTCCCCAGTGTTTAAAGAAATTAAAACTTAGATGGGGTAGGATATAAGTTCAATGAAGACATTGAAAATGAAAATTATGGAATGAAGTCACCTGGCGGTTGATGTTGAAAATGCATTTCCTAGTCTCCCTTCAGTTCTGGTTTGATTCCCAACAGCTTGGACGGTTGTGATAGGCTTTTACCCATGACCTATGACATGTCTTTTAATTTTTTTATTATATATTTTTTTCTATTTTTTTAACCTAAAAAAACATAAAAATAAAATAAAATAAACTGATGATACATTGTCTTCTCTTAAATTTCTAGGCAAGGTATTACTCAGGGATCACACCACGTGACATAGATAAATATGGTTATCCCCTTCCATACCTATCCTTACTCATAAAAGAAGAACAAGTAAACAATCTAAATTATTATTTTTTATTTTTCTTTTAACCTACAAAAACATAAAAATAAAATAAACTGATGATACATTGTCTTCTCTTAAATTTTTGGGTAAGGTATTACTTAGGGATCACACCACATGACATGGGTGAATATGGCTCTCCCCTTTCATACCCATCCTTACTCATAAAAGAAGAACATGTCAACAATTTAAGGATTTTTTTTCTTTTGTATTTTTTATTTTACATGGAAACACATAGAAATAAAACAAATTGATGATACATTGTCTTCTCTTAAATTTCTAGGTAAGGTATTACTCAAGGATCACACCACGCGACACGGATGAATATGGTGCTCCCATTTCATACCCATCCTTACTCATAAAAGAATAATAAGTCAACATTAGGAGGTACTAATTAAATGAATGGAAAAATGAAAACCACGGGTTGCCTCCCATGTAACGCTTTTGTTTAATGTCGCTAGCTCGACATGAACCCAATAACTTACCCAATACCAACTTTCAACATTTTTAGGATCCCACATTTATCCACTTCTACTTTATTAATATGGGTTATTTTTTTAGAATTTTTGTCTTGTACAATCCTATGTTCTAAACTAAGTTGGAAAATCCCAGGAATATCAGAAATGGTTGATCCAGTTTCCTCTGTAGTCTTGCCTAAGAAATAAATGATCATTCCAACTTTTTTGGTTTCAAGAGAAGAATTAATTACAATTGAAATGTCATGATTATACCCTATAAAGGTATAATTGAGTGTGGAAGGAAGGACAATAATTTTGAGCTTGTGTTGGATACGACATTCAAACACAGGTTGAAATTTTGAATCCAACTCAGTTTGGTTTTCCAAATTTCTCAACAAAACTGGTTCCTTTTGAATAGAATATTCTACCAAAAAATTGGAAAGATCAATGTTATGAATGGGTATGGACTCAATTTTTTTGATTTATCCCAATGGTTCAGTAATTTTTTTTTCTGAATAATCAATGGAGTAATATTTAGGACACTCAATCCATGATGTCAAATTTCCCTCTTGTGAATACATGAAATCAATTTCCTCCTGATTTAAAGACCCTTGAACAATTTCTTCATTCACTTCCCCTACCCCAAATCCAAAGGTTGGTACTTAAATAAATTCATTAGAGGTTTGTGTGAAACTAGACACTCCACATAAGGTTTTGGAAGGTAGAGTTGGTGTAGGGATGAGTTCCTCATAAGTATTAATGCATTGTAGTTCTAATCTCAAATATTATACCTCAGAATTCATTATCTACATTTGATTACACAATTTTTCAATCATTTTTTTAGGAATAGAATTTTTATGAGGTTTAAAATCATGGACTTCCCCAATATTGATCTCTTTAACCATCCTTGAGAGGGTTGGAAATTTATCCTTTGAATATTCATCATCCCAATGATTGTACATGTCACCAGGTGTGTGGTAATTAATCAAGGGTTGATCAAAGAAATTTACTAATTTAGAGGATTCCCATTATTTATTTTCCATTTAATTCTAGCATGAGTTTTTGACATGGTAATTTGGAAGATACTCCATTAGAGAAGACAAAAAGTTAGATTCTAGATTCTCTGGACATACACAAATAGAAAGGGGTAACAGTATGAGAGATGGGGGTGAGAATAGAGAATGTGGGGTGAGAAAATGATGCTAGTGTCTAAGATAACTTACTTGGGTACCCAGCAACGGAGCCAAAATTTGGTGTCACCCAAATTTACCCAATTTAAAAGGGTTAAGAGGTCTCTTGCAGTGTATCTTGGGTTGTTGAATCCTTAGAAACCTACAAAGAACCTTTAGACAAAGAATATAAAGAGATGGTTTTTTGGATATGCAGTGGCCAACATGGTTTTCATTTTAGATGGTTTTAAAGAACACTAAGAACCCCAAGTTAATTCAATTCAATGAAAATGGTTTGATCTTAGGATTATGCTCGGGGTGGATTAAATGAATTTTACTTCTTTAGACAATTTTGGTTTTACTAATTCTTGATGAATCCATTCTTCAAAATAACAATAACTTCATAATTTTCTAGTTTTAGGATAACTAAAATCAATTAATAATCACCTACACACTTATAGAACTAAATTCATGATCTCTCCAAGGTATATGGCCATTTTAGTACTTTGATTTAGCTTCCTTAAACACAGTGAAGATGAAGAGTTGAAATAACTGATGAATTGAAGTCTTAAATTAGTTATCCAATTAACAACAATTAGTTCATAAAATAACATTCAATGCAGAATTTTAATCTTCCTATGATCATACCATTAAAGGTTTATCCCTACATTTATGGTATACTCTCAATGGGGGATAGAAGATGGCTTACAAGAATTGGACTGAAGAAATTAAAACCACGAAAATAACGAGCACTCCGTGTGTGTGAATGAAATTCACACCTATGTGTGAAATAATTCACCACAACATAGAGATATCACTGTGATTTATGATTATAGAGAAATAATTAAATAAATGGTAAGATTATAATATAAATATGTTGATTAATAACATAGAAATACAAAAAAACATACATTGCAATTGAAAGCATTACAACGAAACTTTGGCATAATAACATTACAATGAAAAAAAAGCTCCAAAATCTCCAAATAATCCACAAATACTGACTTAAATAGGAATTTAGGAAGCCTTTGTTCGAGCCCCCATCTTCCCAAGTCTCTTTAATTAATTTTGGTGGGGAAAGGTGGATGAACAATTAATGGAGAGGAGACTTTTCCACTCTTCCCCCGAAGTGGCAGCCAACTTGCATCCACCGAAAATACGCACTGAAAGGACCTTCTAGATGGACGAATTAGAGTGGAAATTTAATAATAAAATGTATCCCCATATGTATTCTAATATCCTGTAAAATTTAAGCCCCAAATAATTTTTTTTTTGCGAGATATGATTTAAATGGTGGGTTGTTTTTCTGGGCCTCAGAATTTGGCCCACAATTTCATCATCAACTTGGCCCGCCTGGACCACCATTAAAAAATCCGAATTAGCTTGGTCTTATATTTAATGAAATATTACCCATAATATCTTCTATATTAATTTAAATTTTTAGAATCATTTGGATTTCATCCTGTCCGATACAATACATTTATTGGGATGATGTCCAGATCACTTCGCCCAGAATGTTGTTGGTTCAAAGCCTACTTTGGTGGTCTTCCAAATTGAATATTCAAGTGATCCAACATAATGAATTGTTCCTTATATAATGAGATACATGAAAATAAAATAAAAATATAAAATCAATACCATTATGTGTTTTATGATATGTTCAAGAAGGTACCGTGTAATAGTTTATTTTAAGATGGAATTAAAATCATGATGTGAAATAATGTTCAAAGTGTAAAATGAACTAATAATGGTGTGTATGATTAATAAATCACATGAATATTATATAATAAAAAATGAATATTATCCTCTTTTAGTGGCTAATCACACCCCCCAACTTGAGTTTTTCTAGTCCTGAGTAAAGTATATCTCAAAAAAAAAATTGAATTACTTTGTCCAAAAACATTTTAATACACATTTATCACCCAAAGATATCAAACCAAAAAATTATGAAACCCATAAAAATCATTTAAAACAAGCTAAGTCCATTGGAATATCCCAAGCCCATTTCTTTTTTCAAATTCATCGCCATATTTCATCCAATTTTAATTAAGCATGATGAAGTGTTGTGCGTCACAATAGACACGGGGGTTCATTTTCATTCAAGGGAGAAAAGATGGAAGCGCTAGGAGGAAATGAAAATTAAATATTAATATGAGTATTCATTTTTTTCAATTTTTTTGTTTGTTTTTGTTTGTTTTTTTTGTTTTTCAATTTTTCCATGGTAATTGTAATTGAACTCAATCGAGCCAACCCATGTAGAAAGACTTTGCCGATGACTCCCAGGCTCAAAGACCTTAGGGAACCAAGTGAAACTCACATAATCGGGCATCATCTCAAGTTAACTCAATCAAAAAAAAATTCAAATTACCACAAATAGAGATAAAATACCCAACTCTGGGCCAGAAAACTATGGAGTCATGATCCCCAAGTGCTGAAAGCCACACATTAGGTCAATCCATTCCTCTATGCGCAATTGGTTTTTTTGAATACTCATGTTAAAATTAAAATGATCACCAACCCTGTGAAATTTATTATGGACCCCAAGAACTCAAACTAATACACCACAATTTAGAGGACGTGCATTGTGTTTTTTTAAATAAATGTATGAAAATATAAACCATGAAAAATTACATCAGACAACTGCAGTTTCCGAAATCTATGCACATGAAATTAAACTTGTATTAACATTAGAATCAAGGCCTGCAAAATTATTTGATATCCAATTTTAGAGTTTGAAATGTGTGTTATCATGTTCAAGGTTAATGAAAATTTTTCTTCCACACATTTTATGATGAAAACAAAATCAATTATTTTGTTTCTTCTCCCCCAAAAATAGAATAACACTGTCCCCAGTGTTTAATGAAATGGAAACTTAGAAGGGGTAGGATATAAGTTCAAAGAAGACATTGAAAATGAAAATTATGGAATGAAGTCACCTGGTGGTTGATGTTGAAAATGCATTCCCCAATCTCCCTTCAGTTTTGGTTTGAGTCCCAACAACTTAGAAGGTTGTGACAGGCTTTTTCCCGTGACCTACGACATGTCTTTTGGTTTTTTTATTATATATTTTTTGTATTTTTTTAACCTAAAAAAACATAAAAATAAAATAAAATAAACTGATGATACATTGTCTTCTCTTAAATTTCTGGGTAAGGTATTACTCAGGAATTACACCAAGTGACACAGATGAATATGGTTATCCCCTTTCATACCTATCCTTACTCATAAAATAAGAACATTTCAAGAATCTAAATTATTATTATTATTATTTTTCTTTTAACCTACAAAAACATAAAAATAAAATAAACTGATGATACATTGTCTTATCTTAAATTTTTGGATAAGGTATTACTTAGGGATCACACCATGTGACATGGTTGAATATGGAGCTCCCCTTTCATACCCATCCTTACTCATAAAATAAGAACATGTCAACAATCTAAGTATTTTTTTCTTTTACATACAAACACATAAAAATAAAACAAATTGATGATACATTGTCTTCTCTTAAATTTCTAGGTAAGGTATTACTTAGGAATCACACCACGTGACACAGATGAATATGGTGCTCCCCTTTCATACCCATACTTACTCACAATTGAAGAACAATTCAATAGTCATAAGTACTAATTAAATGAATGGAAACATGAAAACCACGGGTTGCCTCCCGTGCAATGCTTTTGTTTAATGTCGCTAGCTCGACATGAACCCCATAACTTACCCAATAACAAGTTTCAACATTTTAAGAAGACCATATTTATCCACTTATACTTTATTGATACGGGTTATTTGTTTATAATTTGTGTCATGTACAATCCTATGTTCTACACTAAGTGGAAAAATCCTAGGAATATCAGAAATGGTTGATCCAGTTTTCTCTGAAGTCTTACCTAAGAAATAAATGATCATTACAACTTTTTTGGTTTCAAGATAAGAATAAATTCCAATTGAAATGTCATGATTATACCATATAAAGGTATAATTGAGTGGGGAAGGAAGGACAATAATTTTGAGCTTGTGTTGGATAGGAAATTTAAACACAAGTTGAGATTTTGAATCCAACTCAGTTTGGTTTTCCAAATTTCTCAACAAAATTGGTTCCTTTTGAACAGAAGATTCTAACACAAAATTGGAAAGATCAATGTTAGGAATGGGTATGGACTCAATTTTTTTGATTTCTCCCAATGGTTTAGTAATTTTTGTTTCTTTATAATCAATGGAGTAATATTCAGGACACTCAATCCATGATGTCAAATTTACCTCTTGTGAATACATGAAATCAATTTCCTCCTGATTTAAAGACCCTTAAACAATTTCTTCATTCACTTCCCCTACCCCAAATCCAAATATTGCTGCAACCATTTTTTTTTATTTTCTAGAGGCTGGTTTAAGGGTTCTCGGTACCCAAACAACGTACATGAAACAATCGCATTACACTTTCAAAATTCAAACACACCTTCAAAATTCAAACACACCGCCAGCCACACCTCGATCCGCGAACCACCCATCACGTCTGACCTACACCGCCTCGAACATCACAGGCATCGAACCACCACTGATTCACACAAAAAACCAATACTGCCTCCACCGTCTTCAAAATAACAACCACAAGCAGCCAATACAAAATAAACCATAAACCCAAATTACAGAGAGAAAAAAAACCATAGCAGATCTAGATCCAAAAACCAGATCATGCACCAGAACCTTCACTGGTCACCAGAAACAAGGCCGGAGCCCCACCTCCAACCAAACCCCAACCAGCCGCAGATGCCCAATGAACAGAAGTCTCACCGGAGACTGAACCGCACACGGGAAGCGGGAAGGTTGAGCATAGAACCTCCAAAGATGACGCCGCCGCACAAAAACCTCACTAATTTCAAACATCAAAGCATCAAACACAAAACCCCTTACCTCAAGGACCATCGTAGAAGAACCTGTGAGGGAAGAAGAAGAAGACCTACCACCAGCCTGGAAAATCCCGTCGCCACCTTCGAAACCGCAAACGGAGACCAGATCCACCCCACGCCCCCCAGAAAGGGGTAACGATAAGAGAGTTGGGGGTGATAATATAGCATATGGGGTGAGAAAAGGATGATAGTGTCTAAGATAACTTACTTAGGTACCCAGAAACAGAGCCAAAATTTGGTGCCACCCAAATTTACCCAAGTTCGAAGGGTTAAGCGGTCTCTTGTAGTGTAGCTTGGGTTGTCGAATCTTAAGAGACCTAAGAAGAACCTTTAGACACAGAATATAAAGAGATGGATTTTTGTCTATGAAGTGTCCAACATGGTTTTTATTTTATATGGTTTTAAAGAACACTAAGAACCCTAAGTGAATTCAATTCAATGAAAATGATTTGATCTTAGGATTATGCTTGGGGTGGATTGAATGGATTTTACTTCTTTAGACAATTTTGGTTTTAATAATTCTTCATGAATCCATTCTTCAAAATAACACTAACTTAATCATTTTCTGGTTTGAGGATAACTAAACTCAATTACTAATCACCTAAACACTTAGAGAACCAAATTAAGGATATCTCCAAGGTATATGGTCATTATAGTACTTGGATTTAGCTTCCTTAAACACAGTGAAGATGAAGAGTGGAAATAACTGATGAATTGAAGTCTTAAATTAGTTATCCAATTAACAACAATTAGTTCATAAAAAAACATTCAATTCATATTTTTCATATTCTTATGATCATCCCATTAAAGGGTTATCCCTCCATTGATGGTAAACTCTCAATGGTGGATATAAGATGGCTTACAAGAATTGGACTGAAGAAATTAAAACCGTGAAAATAACGAGCACTCCTCTGTGTGTGTGAACTAATTCACCACAACATAGATATATCACTGTTAATTGTGATTATAGAGAAATAATGAAAGAAATTGGAAGAGTAGAAGAGAAATATGTTGACTAAGAACATATAAATACAAAAAAGAAACTTACATGGAAATTGAAAGCATTACAACGAAACTTTGTCATAATAACATTGCAATGAAAACAAAGATCCAAAATCTCCAAATCCCCCACCAATAATGCCTTAAATAGTAATTTAGGAATCCTTTGGTTGATCCCCCATCTTACCAAGTCTCTTTAATTAATTTTGGTGGGGAAAGGTGGGTGGACAATTAATGGAGAGGAGACTTTTCCACTCTTCCCCCGAAGTGGCATCTAGCTTGAATCCACCAAAAAGACGCACCGAAAGGACCTTCTATATGGATGAATTAGAGTGGTACATATAAGGATAAAATGTATCCCCGGATGTATTCTAATATCCTGTAAAATGTAAGTCCCAAATAATTTTCGGTTTGCGAGATATGATTTAAATGGTGGGTTATTTTTCTGGGCCTCAGAATCTGGCCCAGAATTTCATCATCAATTTGGGAAGCCTGGAACACCATTAAAACATCAGAATTAGCTTGGGATGATGTTTAATGAAATGTTCACCATAATATTATATATATTAATTTAAATTTTCAGAATAATTGGGCTTGAATCCTGTCCTATATAGTACATTTATTGGGCTGCTGTCCAGATCACTTCACCCAGAATGTTGTTGGTTTAAAGCCTACTTCAGTGGTCTTCCAAATTGAATCTTCAAGTGCTCCATAAGAATGAATTGTTCCTTATTTAATGAGATACCTGAAAATAAAATATATATATAAAATCAATACCATTATGTGGTTTATGATATGTTCAAAAAGGTACCATGTAATAGTGCATTTTAAGATGGAATTACAATCATGATGTGAAATAATGTTCAAAGTGTGAAATGCACTAATAATGGTGTGTATGATTAATAAAGCACATGAATATTATATTATAAACAATAAATATTATCCTCTTTTAGTGGCTAATAACACCACTCAACTTGAGTTTTTCTAGTCCTGAGAAATGTATATCTCAAAAAAAATGAAATTTGAATTCCTTTGTCCAAAAACATTTTAATACACATTTCTCACCCAAAGATATCATACCAAAAAATTATGAAACCCATCAAAATAATTTAAAACAATATAATTCCATTGGAATATCCCAAGTAAAATCCCATTCCTTTGTTCAAATTCATCACCATATTTCATCCAATTTTAATTAAGCATGATGAAGTGTTGTGTGTCACAATAGACATGGGGGTTCATTTTCATTTGAGGGACAAGAGATGGAAGCACTAGGAGTAATCAAAATTAAATATTAAGATGGGTATTCATTTTTTTCCAATTTTGTGGTTTATTTTTGTATGTTTTTTTACAATTTTTCCATGGTAATTGAAATTTAACTCAATCGAGTCAACTCATATAGCAAGACTTTGCCGATGACTCCCAGGCTCAAAGATCTTAGGGCACCAAGTGAAACTCACATACTCAGGCATCATATTGAGTTAAATCAATCAAAAAAAAATTCAAATTACCAGAAATAGAGATAAAATACCTAAATCTGGGCCAGAAAACTATGGAGTCATGATCCCCAAGTTCCGAAAGCCACACATTAGGTCAATCCATTGCTCTATGTGAAATTGATTTTTTTTGAATACTCATGTTAAAATTAAAATGATCACCAACCCTATGAAATTTATTATGGACCCCAAGAACTCAAACTAATACACCATAATATAGAGGACGTGCATTGTGTTTCTTTAAATAAATGGATGAAAATATAAATGGTGAAAAATCACATCGGACAACCGAACTTTCCAAAATCTATGCACATGAACTTAAACTTTCATTAACATCAGAATCAAGGCATAAAAAATTATTTTATATCCAATTTCAAAGTTTTCAATATGTGTTATCATGTTCAAGGTTAATGAAAATTTTCCTTCCACACATTTTATGATGAAAAAAAAATCTAATATTTTATTTAATCTCCCCCCAACATAGAATAACACTGTCCCCAGTGTTTAAAGAAATGAAAACATAGAAGGGGTAGGATAGAAGTTCAATGAAGACATTGAAAATGAAAATTATGGAATGAAATCACCTGGTGGTTGATGTTGAAAATGCATTCCCCAGTCTCCCTTCAGTTCTGGTTTGAGTCCCAATAACTTTGATGGTTGTGAAAGGCTTTTCCTCGTGACCTATGACATGTATTTTAATTTTTTTTATTATATATAAATTTTTTTATTTTTTTTAATCTAAAAAAAATAAAAATAAAATAAAATAAACTGATGATACATTGTCTTCCCTTAAATTTCTGGGTAAGGTATTACTCAGGGATCAAACCACGTGACATGGATGAATATGGTTATCCCATTTCATACCCATCCTTACTCATAAAATAAGAACAAGTCAACAATCTAAATTATTATTTTTTTATTTTTCTTTTAACCAACAAAAACATAAAAATAAAATAAATTGATGATACATTGTATTCTCTTAAATTTCTGAGTAAGGTATTACTTAGGGATCACACCACATGACACAGGTGAATATGGTGCTCTCCTTTCATACCCATCCTTACTCATAAAAGAAGAACATGTCAACAATCTAAGGATTTTTTTTATTTTTGTTTTTTTTCTTTAACATACAAACACATAGAAATAAAAAAAATTGATGATACATTGTATTATCTTAAATTTCTGGGTAAGGAATTACTCAGGGATTACACCACGTGACATAGATGAATATGGTGCTCCCCTTTCATACCCATCCTTACTCATAAAATAAGAACATGTCAACAGTCAGAGGTACCAATTAAATGAATGGAAACATGAAAACCACGGTTGCCTCCTGTGCAACGCTTTTGTTTAAAGTCTCTATCTCGACATGAGCCCCCTAACTTACCCAATACTAACTTTCAACATTTTAAGGAACCCATATTTACCCCCTTATACTTTATTTATATGGATTATTTGTTTAGAATTTGTGTCATGTACAATACTATGTTCTACACTGAGTGAGAAAATACCAGGAATATCAGAAATGGTTGATCCAGTTTCCTCTGTAGTCTTGCCTAAGAAATCAATGATCATTCCAACTTTTTTGGTTCCAAGAGAAGAATGAATTCTAATTGAAATTTCAATATTATACCCTATAAAGGGATAATTGAGTGGGGAAGTAAGGGAAATAATTTTGAGCTTGGGTTGGAGAGGACATTCAAACATAGGTTGAGATTTTGAATCCAACTCAGTTTGGTTTTCCAAATTTCTCAACAAAATTGGTTCCTTTTGAATATAAGATTAAACCACAAAATTGGAAAGATGAATGTTAGGAATGGTTATGGACTCAAATTTTGTGATTTATCCCAATGGTTTAGTAATTTTTGGTTCTGAAGAATCAATGGAGTAATATTCAGGACACTCAATCCATGACGTCAAATTTCCCTCTTGTGAATACATGAAATCAATTTCATCCTGATTTAAAGACCCTTCAAAAATTTCTTCATTAACTTACCCTACCCAAAATCAAAAGGTTGGTTCTTAAATAAATTCATGAGAGGTTTTTGGGAAACTAGAAACTCCACATAAGGTTTTGGAAGGTAGAGTTGGTGTAGGGATGAGTTCCTCATAAGTATTAATGCATTGTAGTTCTAATCTCAAAGATGATACCTCATAATTCATTATCTCCATTTGATTACAAATTTTTTCAATCAGTGTTTGAGGAATAGAATTTGTATGAGTTTGAAAATCATGGACTTCCCCAATATTGATCTCTTCAACCATCCTTGAGAGGGATGAGAATTTATCTTTTGAATATTCATCATCCCAATGATTGTACATGTCACCAGGTGTGTGGTAATTAATCAAGGTTTAATCAAAGAAATTTACTAATTTAGGGGATTTTCAATATTTATTTTCTATTTAATTATAGCATGAGTTTATGAACTGGTAATTTGAAAGATACTCCATTTGAGAAGACAAAAATTTGGATTCTAGATTCTCCGAAAACACACAAACAGAAAGGGGTAACGATAAGAGATATGGGGTTGAGAATAGATAATGCGGGGTGAGAAAAGGATGATAATGTCTAATATAAATTACTTGGGTCCTCAGAAACGTCTCCAAAATTTGGTGTTTCCCAAATTTACCCAAGTTCAAAGGGTTAAGCGATCTCTTGCAGTGTAGCTTGGGTTGTCGAATCCTCAAAGACCTAAGAAGAACCTTTAGACACAGAATATAAAGAGATGGATTTTTGGATATGAAGTGGCCAACATGGTTTTAATTTTAGATGGTTTTAAATAAAACTAATAACCCTAAGTGAATTCAATTAAATGAAAATGGGTTGATCTTAGGATTATTCTCAGGGTGGATTGAATGAATTTTACTTCTTTAGAAAATTTTGGTTTTACTAATTCTTGATGAATCCATTCTTCAAAATAACACTAAATTCATAATTTTCTAGTTTAAAGATAAATAAACTCAATTAATAATCCCCTACACACTTATATAACCAAATTCATGATCTATCTAAGGTATATGGTCATTTTAGTACTTGTATTTAGCTTCCTTAAACATAGTGAAGATGAAGAGTGGAAATAACTGAAGAATTGAAGTCTTAAATTAGTTAGTAAATTAACAACAATTAGTTCATAAAATAACATTCTATATAGAATTTTCATCTTCCTATGATCATCCCATTAAAGGGTTATCCCTCCATTGATGGTATACTCTCAATGGTGGATAGAATATGGTTTATAAGAATTGGACTGAAGAAATTAAAACCGCAAAAATAACGAGCACTCCTCCGTGTGTGTGAATGAAATTCACACCTATGTGTGAACTAATTCACCACAACATAGAGATATCAATGTGATTTTTGAATATAGAGAAATAATGAAATAAATGGGAAGAGTAGAAGAGAAAGATTATGATTATGAACATATAAATACAAAAAAGAAACTTACATGGAAATTGAAAGCACTTTGGCATAATAACATTACAGTGAAAACAAAGCTCCAAAATCTCAAAATCCTCCACCAATATTGCCTTAAATAGTTATTTAGTAATACTTTGGTCTATCTCCCATCTTACCAAGTCTCTTTAATTAATTTTAGTGGGGAAAGGTGGGTGGATATTTAATGGAGAGGAGACCTTTCCACTCTTCCCATGAAGTGGCAGCTAGCTTGAATACACCTAAACGATGTGCCGAAAGGACCTTCTAGATGGAAGAATTAGAGTGGTCCATATAAGGATAAAATGTATCCCCGGATGTCTTCTAATATCCTGTAAAATATAATCCCCAAATAATTTTCTTTTTGCGATATATGATTTAAATGGTGGGTTGTTTTTCTGGGCCTCATAATCTGGCCCAGAATTTCATCATCAACTTGGGCTGCCTAGAACACCATTGAAACATCTAAATTATTTTGGGACACTTTTTAATGAAATTTTCCCAAAAATATCATCTATCTAAATTTAAATTTTCAAAATCATTTGGCTTTAATCCTGTTCGATACAATACATTTATTGGGATGCTGTCCAGATCACTTCGCCCAGAATGTTGTTGGTTCAAAGCCCACTTTGGTGGTCTTCCAAATTGAATCTTCAAGTGATCCAAAAGAATGAATTGTTCCTTATAGAATTAGAGACCTGAAAATAAAATATAAATATAAAATAAATACCATTATGTGTTTTATGATATTTTCAAGAAGGTACCATGTAATAGTTCATTTTAAGATGAAATTACAATCATGATGTGAAATAATGTTCAAAGTGTAAAGTGCACTAATAATGGTGTGTATGATTAATAAAGCACATGAATATTATATTATAAACAATTAATATTATCAAATTTTAGTGGATAATCAAAACTAATTCCAAATAACTTAAAATAGGCATTCTGTGTGGGTGTCGACAAAATACCAATCATTATTTCCAATAACCTATCTCTAGATCATAAAATATTTTTTTTACCTTTTAAGATAGTGTAAAATGGAAATTAGATGGACATTGGTAGATATCCCTTGAATTAGACCATCCATATACATGCATAGAATTATCCTTGAGTATGGGGATAAACTGGTAGGGAAATCAAAATATCAACTAAACCTCACCCTCTATAACATTGTCAAAAATGAGGTAACCAAACTATTATTAGTTGGGATCATATATACTATTTATAATAGTAAATGGGTTAATCGAATGAAAATTATACCTAAAAATATTGGTCATATTTTTTTTCATAATAAACATAATGAATTAGTTCCCACAAGACTAAAAAATAGCTGGCGAGTCTGCACAGACTACCACAAGCTTAACCATTTCAGTTGAAAGGAACATTTTTCATTACTGTTTATTGACCAAATGTTGGAAAGGTTGGTGGGAAAGTCTCATCAATGTTTCCTTAATGGATTCTCTGGTTACCTCCAAATACATGTATCCCCCGAGGATTATAAAATGACAACATTTACATTCCCATTTAATAGATTTTAATATAGGAGGATACCATTTGGACTATTTAATGCTCTATATACCTTTTAATAATGCATGGTTAATTTTTTCTCGGATTACCTAGATAATTTCATGGTGGTATTTATAATATAATTTTACTATTTATGGTTCCTCCTTTGAAGAATGTTTGTATAATTTCCATTCAAAGCTTCATCAATGCATTAAAATAATCTTGCTTTAAATTATAAAGTCATTTTGTTGGAAACAAGGCATTATTTTGGGTCATGTTATTTCTAGGAGGGTATATAGGTTGATAGGAAAAAACTTTATGTTATTTCATTATTACCCTAGAAAAATTGTGTTTGAGGTGTGAGTTTATTTGGGACATTCTAGATTTTTATAATTTATTTATTAAATATTTTAGTAAAATGAAACTCCCATTGTCCTAAATTTTTAAAAAACATGTGAAAATTATTTTTGATAAAAATTTTAAAATAGCATTTGATGGGTTGAAAAAGTGTCTCACTTCATCTCCAATCATCTAACCACCAATTTGGGATCTACCATTTTAAAAAATGAGTGATCCCTCTAACTATGTTGTTTGGGATTCCCTTTCATGATGAGTAGATCATACCTCTCATGTCATTTCATATTCATCTCATACTCTAAACCCAAAAAAACTAAACTAAACCATAAATGAAAAATAATTACTTTACATAGTGTTAAATTTATAAAAATTTAGTTCATATATCATTAGCTTTAAAGTGGTGGTGTTTTCTGACCATGTTTCTATTAAATATTTATTGAAGAATCTATATGCTAAAACACATCTTATTTGATGGATTCTCTTACTTTAAGTGTTTAATATCAAAATTTAGGGTAAAAAGAGAGGAAATTTTAGTTATAAACCATATTATCCATATCTATGACATCTACTCATCTATTAAATCGCCAATTCTAGAAGAATACCTTGATGAGAACTTGTATATTTTTAATGATACCAACCCATGGTTTTCTGACTTGGAAAACGTTTTGGTTGTCTCATAGGAACCTTTTGGATATAATAAACACCAACTGGATAAGATTAGGAGTGAGTCTAGGTATTACATTTTAGATGACCCCTATTTGTGGAAAATATGTAATTACCAAGTCATATGATGATGTGTACCCAAAATTGAGTTTACACATGTCCTCAATTTTTTATATACTCTTTCATGCGGGGGTTACTTTGGTCTCTAAAGAGCTACACAAAAATTCCATGATTATGGGTTATTTTATCCAACATTATTTTGGGATGCCCATGAATATTGTTGATATTTACTCACTATCAAAAGATAACAAATGTTTCTAAAAGAAATAAAATTAAACAAAAACCCTTGATTTTGAATGAAAATTTTGACGTATGGGGTATTAAATTCATGGGGACCTTTTATAATTCATTTGGAAACTTGTACATTCTTCTAGTGATGAATTATGTGTCTAAATGGGTAGAAGTACAATCCTCAAGGACTAATGACTCAAAGTTAGTTATGGAATGTTTGAGAACCAAAATATTATATAAGTTTGAATTTAATAGGTTAATTATTAGCAATTAGGTTTTTTATTTATACAACTATAAAATGTAATAACTTTTGCATTGGTATGAGGCCATACATCAAGTTTCTATATCTTACCACCCTTAAACCAATTAAAAGTTACGGTGTCTAATAGAAAGTTTAAATAAATTATTGAAAAAATGGTACAACCTAATAGAGAATATTATAGTTTTAAACTCGATGATGCATTGTGTTTATAACATACTACTTTCAAAAATCCCATTAACACATCACATCATCGAGTTGTTTTTAAAATAATTTCCACCTCCCTATTGAGATATATCACCTGCCACATTAAGCCATTTAAAAATGAAATTATAATCATTATGGTGAATGTTATCAAAGGAAATTGAAAATTCAAGAGTTGGAGGAAATGTGAAGAGATTCATATGAGAATCCTTGGGTTTATAAGTAAAGAACCAAGGTTTCCCATGATTGCCTCATTCTTCATCGTCAGTTCCACACCAAGAAGAAGGTCCTAATTTATAATTTAAGGCTAAAGTAACACCCATATAAGCTTTACTTCCACTGGTTTAGACCATAAATTATCACTAATTTCAATCCTTTTGGGTTTCTGTGGTTAAAAAAAATGAAGAAATCCAAAAATCATTCACCATAAATGGGAAGTGAGTAAATAAATTCCATGAAACCCTTATGAATTCCCCAATGAAGTAAATCCACCTTTAATAATCCTTATATTAATGAAAATCATCAGGTTATATCCTTCTTTACCACATTATCTTTAATTACAGTGTGGAAACTGAAAAATATAGGTGGTGGTGGTGGGGGGTGGATACTTTCTATACGTTTTTCCCTTATCCAATTAGTTTCACTAATATACTAGATTGATCTACACATGTGTAATTGTTATCCAACTATTGTATGTCCTTAAAAACAAAAACAAAAACAAAAACAAAAACAAAACACAAAATAAAAATAAATAAATAAATAAAAAATAATGATGCGAGTGATTAAATGTAAAACACGTGGGGATACTTAGGTTGAGAGCTTAAGGTTTGAATTTTGGGAATTCTCAAATCAGTGGGTTTTTAAATTTGATTGCAAAGGGTATAAGTTGGGTTTAGTGGAAATAATTAAGAAATTAATTTTTTTAAATGATTTATATTTACTAGATAAAAAGTGGAAAGATAAGTATGAAATAGTTTTCACACACACGAATTAAATTTTATTTGAATGATAAATCTTTTTGAACAACATAATATCACAATTAATCAATTTTTTTGAAAATTTTCTTTTCCTAGGAGTGAAAATGTTCATGTGTAGAGGTGTGATCACACTACGATTCACTATTACATTCCACCCTCATACCACTATTTTAAACTAATTTAATATTGTAAATTCAAAATTTAATAATCAATTTCACTTACCATTTGATTAATTTTTTAATGTTAAGAACTATTAAAAGAGTAAATTTTACTTTTTTTATGTTTATGTTGTAGGTGGAGGAAATTTGGAGAGCCTATGATGAAATTCAAACAAAATAGGCCAAACTGCATGGAATTCCAAGAACATATATTCATTGAATTATATATTACAAACAATATATCACTTCAATTGGGTTGTAATTTTATGGTTTGATCCATAACCATGTGGCATAAAATTATATACAAGATCATAAATCCCAATTCATCCATTTGGTGTCCCAAGATATTAAATCATTATAGGGAATGTTGACTATTCACAGTCACAAAGCCACTTCTATAATTTGGCCATTTATAGAGCCATATACCTACAATTGTTTCAAAATTTTAAGTGGAGATATTAAAGAGGAGTGGATTTTGTTTTGTTTTTATAAAATTTATATAACATTTTATAGTCACCCAAATCCTCAAGTCATGTGGATTTTGAAATTTTGTGTACCCAAAACAACCTTTCACATTGCTTATAAATTGGTACCATTCTAAACTCATTTGTATGTTGGGATAATAGAAGAAAATGTATCATTTTGGAGATTATAAGGGGTTAAATTAACCATTGTATACATTATTAATCTTCCTATCATCATAGAGAGATAAAAAACGAATATGGAGTTCTATTCTAGCCTTCTCCTCCTCTTGACGTGGAGCTAAATGGTGGGCGATTTTTATACAGGTGATACACACTTGGTGAGGGAGTTACAACACCTAATTTTCTAATAGTTTTCTATAATTAGAGTTTATAAAGATTTAATGGGATTTTATATTAGTATAATTTAGATTTTGAATCATTTTTTTTGATACTTTTAATGACATACACTCATCCACTTTAACCAATTGATTTTGTGTTTTGAGTGGGGAAACTTGTCATATGATGATTGGAAAACATAATATTCCCTTTAATTTATCATGTATATAGTATATTAATGTTATCTTTAAGTCAATAAGCCTCAAATAAATTATTTACATTGTCTATATGATAGTTATTCCAAGGATCACATCAAATTGTTTCATTTCAAAGGGTCTTGAGGGAAATTGATATTTCAGTAAACCTATACCAAATAATTACATAAAATCTATTGAAATTTTGAGAAAAATGAACCATAAAACATGAGTATAAACCTTGTGATTATCTCATTAAAATATCTCTCTTGAATACTATTAACTTTTCAAAAAGTTACTTTTTAATTCATGTTGTTTTTATTTATTTGTTTTGTTTTAAGACATCATTAAAAACAATCCCTTTTTTAGTTTCTTTTTGTAAAACTTATTTAAAATACACACTTTAAACCTAAAATACTCCATATAGGATGACCTAGAGTCTTACCTAGAATAAATTTAATCTCTAAAACCTAATTAATCTGATGTGTTATGAAAACATAGTCATGAACCCATGAACAATACTCAAGGGATGGAATCGACATGCTAGAGTATGTAAGGGAAATAGAATGGTTAACACCTAAATGTTAATTTTAAGAATAAATAATTAAATTATGAAAAATAAGGAATTATAAATGGATTATATAAATTAAAATAAGTATTAATAATTTTATAATTCACATGAATATTAAACTTAATTTTATTATAATGGGAATTTAGAGAATGTCTGACTAGTTTGAAGTTTGAGGTAAGGGTTGTTGGTCTTAATTTCAATTCATTGATACTTGTTTCATATAGTGAACCATGTTTCCTTTTACATGGTATGATTTTTATTTATTTACCCATTAATTTATTATAATATTTTTCCATGCAATTCATGGGTTTTACAAAACCAAATCAAGTTATTTCTTTAAATAGATTTTGATTCAAGTGTTATAAAACCCGTAAGGGTCTCTTGTCTAAAACTTTACTTCTTTGAGACATGTTATGAAATATGAACCTATTTTATTTTATATGGTGTATCCTTTAATAATAATAATTATTTAATAGGGATATTATATAATTATACCATCCACTTCCTTTATTTTCATGACTTGTGATGATGTTTTAAGGAAATTATCATGAAACCCATTTATCTTCCATGGGTTAATTATGCTATGAAGTAATGATGAATGTTTTATGAGTTTTATAATGAAAATGATAGACTCTATCTATTTTATTTATATTATGGTTCTTGGAAATTACATAAGATAATGGGTGGGTTTGATATAGCCCTCCAATGAATTGGGTAATGATTTATTCTTCAAAGAAACTATACTGAAATTAATTGGTGAAGTTATTCCATTGTGAGGGTGATTATAAAGGTGATTGTAAGAGTGATATGAATATGATATCCCAAGTATCCTTCATGATTATTATTTTTCTTTTTTTCTTTATTATGAGATTATTTTACAAAATTATTGATCTAAGAAGTTGAAATGTATCTATGATATGATTTCATGGATCATGACTATTGACTCATGCTCTCACACTCCTTTTACTCATGTAATATTCCATGATTTATTTTATAATCATGATTTATGATCCATGTTTTATTGGGAATGATTTTATTATGATTTTTTAATGTACCTTGATTATTATCTCATACCCACATGTTTATCTTATGCTCACTTATGATATTTTTTTGACATTGATTATGTTTACCTTATTGAACATTTGAGCTCACCCTTCTTATGTTTCCATTTTCCTAGGTTATAGAGAGGAGTATTATGTATGATTTGTTTCAAATGGTATCATGTGTGGATAATTTTGTGGGATATTTTTAAGAAATATTGTGGAATAATATATGCTTTATATAATGGAAAAAATATCTATTTAATGATAAAGCTATGAGTTTTGTTAGTTAAATATTTTTCCTATTCTCTAAAACTCCAAACCTAAAAGGTCTTAAGTATATAATAGATTCAATTTTGTTTTTTGATTTTTTAATTATGGGTGGTTAATTTTTGTTCACTTAATTTGGTATTAAATCCAATATGTAAAAAATATGTTTTTATCATTGGATTTGTGTGTGTGGGTTTGGGGCATCACATCAAATGAAGAACAAGGTTAATAAAAGGTCTAGAAGATCTCAATGACATGGATTAATATATATAGAATTTAAAATCTAGGTAACTTAACCAAAAACAATCTAAAAACCTCAAACACACACAATAGACATTTGAAATGAAAAAAGAAATAAATGGAAGTAAAATAAAACGCAACAAAAGAACACAATGATTTATGTGGTTCAGAACAATTACTATCTTACACAAAACACTGAATTCACTATAAGAGTAAATAAGATATTACAACAAAATTATTAAATCCAAATAACAAGATAAAATAATATTACAATTAAAACAAAACTATCATATAATACAAATAAACTTACCACCAATTTATTGGAAACCATAATAGTTAACTTCTGGTAATTTTGGTTTTTCTTTCATTTGAACTTCATGGAGATCATGCCCCTAGGATCAAATATTCACGGGCTTCCTACTACTTAGTCAAATTCAATCACCACCTCAACTATTCCTTCATATTAATAGTTATTACTTTTATAAACTCCATGAGTTTACCCTTAAATACCATCAGGAAGACTCTTATGTATCCACAAGAAAAACTATACGTATTTCCTATGAGTATTTAAAACTTCACTTCACCCAAACACATTTGATTTTGAAATCCCACTTCCTTTGGAACTTTCAGGACACATCCTGATTTCACCTTCCATCCATGTAACTCCATACTCTAGAATGTGGTTGCACCCCAAGTGCATGTTTTTTGAAATTACTATTACTACTGGTTTCAGACTTTTAGTTTGGACACCAAATTGTATTCAGTATCAGTATGAAGTTATAGAAGTTAGTCCTTTACTGAAGCTTTAGTAACTAGCTATAAAATGGATTCTAAAACTAATCCTAATAATATACCAATTTAGAATCAATTTTAGACTTCATCACTAAGTCATCTGGGCCACAAGTACTAAGTTTCATAACTCTTCTCTTTAATTCCCTTCAACTAGTTTGTCAAAGTATCCGAGATCTTATGTCCTAAAAGTTATCCAATACCTACTAAATTGAAACAAAAATATATACTTTTTTGTGATATAACTTTATATATAATATTATCTATATTATTATTCCCTTCAACCTTTCATAATTTCAGCACCCAATATTCTAGAAGCTTCGAGATTAATTGATATTCCAGCTTAATATGCTTTATCCAAGAGTGAAATTTTGGATTCTTGGCCAAGTGAACCATGCTATGGCTACCAAAATACAAAAATATGATCTATTAACTTCTTTTAATCTCCTATAGTAGACCCTTTAACCATAATAAATCTTTACATTATTTTGTAATTGTAATGTACTCTACTTTTATGGTTAATAGTGGAACCACATGATATAACCATGATATCCAGCTCACTAAAGTGCCTCTAAAAGTAAACAAAAAACTAGTGGTTCTATTTTGTGAATCTATATCGCCCCAAGGTCAGAATCCAAAAATCCTTTCAAGGGATTGTAGATTCTAAAACAGAGTACTAGATACTCTATACATTTAAGATACCATAAGATCCACTTAACAACCTCCCAATATTCCTTTACTGGTTTTTCAATGAATCTTCTAATCACACCTACTACTGAAGAAATATTAGTCCTTGTAAAAACCATGACATACATCATAATTCCCACAAATAATGTATAAATAACCTTCACCATGTACTTAGCCTCCTTTTATTTTTAGGTATATTCTCTTTTGAATGTTTGAAGTGTTTGACATGTGGAGTGATCATAGGATTTGACTCATTCATTTCTAATCTCACTAGTACTTTATGGATATAATTTAACTAATAAAATAACAATGATTCATATATCAAGTATCTTATGATACTTTTACCTAACATTAATTTTGTGGAAACAAGATTCTTTTAGACGAGAGTTCTTTCAGAATTTTTTGTGTAAACGGTTCAAAAGGACTTTGATCCATGAGATAAGACACACATTAAATACTTCATCCCAAGATTCCTTTTGAAAACTAGAACTTAACCTTATCCTTATATATCTCTCATTCATTTTACAATTCATTTATTCAATAGAACCATTCCGATCAGGTGTTCCAAACACAGTCTTATCCATCAGGATTCCATTCATCCAGTAGAATGTCTAAAAATCTATTCCTTCATACTCACAAATATTATCAGACCAAATCATAGATGAAGTTAAAACATCAAACTTTTGTTTAAGAAAAAACACCCACACTTTTTATGTAAAATAATAAATAAAGTTAATGTAGTAAAATGTGTTCCCATGATATCGAATCAATACATCCATATGAACCAACTTGTTCTTCTGATTCTTTTGTGTATTTATATCTATTTTTAATAAAACATATACTACTTAAATTGGATGAAACCCTTTCATGTTTCATACTTAAAATAATCAATATTTAACAATCCTTTAGTATCCATGGTCAATAACTCTTTCTCACCAATGTTACCAAGATGGTCATTCCATAACTTCATTGTTCTGGAAGTTATTTCTCCCACATGCATGATACCTCTTGGAACTCCGGTCAGGTACAAAGGTTCATCCTTCACACCACGAGCCACCACCATGGAAGCTCATGTGATTTTCTACAAACCATCCACAAAAATAGTATAGAATCCTACATCATCTAGATATTCAATGGAAATTAAATTTTTATATAAACCTATGATATGTTGAATGCCTTACAATTGAAAATAACATCTATACTTTATTCGAATTCTCACATATCCTTTGAAAATAACCTCAAGTGACTCTTTGATGTGGAATGTGTTTTTTTTATTTTCCATATCTATTTTTGGTGAAATAATTGAGTTTTAAATAATAAAATGATTTTTTATATGGAGAATTATTGAATATTTAAAATTGTGATTGGAAACTATTATTCTTTGAATACATTGATAAAATTTATCTTTTGGTGCTTAAAAAGATTAAGTTATTTTATTTTTGATTATTTATTTTTTAAGAAAAATTATTTTCATTTATTTTTGTGAATTTTATTTTAAATACTATTTTTAATGTGATTTTTAATTTTTTTGACTTGGAGATTAATTCTTTAAAAATTCCATGTTATTATTTTCTTTTTCATTTTTTATTGGAATCATTTTTTTATCAATTGAAAAGTTAAATATATTTTTCCAAGTTGAAGTGGTTTTTATAATTATGAATTATGTGTTGGTTTTAGGATTTGTGGAAAAATGAAAATATGCCAAAGTGACTATGAATAATGGTCATGTGATCACTTTACTGAGTGATTGTAGGACCCAAATTCCAACTGATTGCAAGACTAAAATTCCAATTGACCTAAATGACTGCATCTCCATAGTCACTATAGTGGCCACATGAATTAAACATCAATTGATTATGAGCCTGGAACATACAATTATTTTGACCTAGGAAAGTAATTTTAAGGCCTTTTTTTCAAGTCACAATGCTTATTGATTCAAGTGAATGCATGAAAAAAAACTGATCGTGAGAGGTATTTTTCAACATATGGCCTATGGGTAAGCAACTGACTATAAGATCAATTTGATGCATACTACATCAAGGTAAATTCAAGATTCCTCACATTTTAACCTACTACATTAGATACCAATGAATCTAAATCAAGGATAAACGAGCTTGGTCTATAGAGAAATGAATAACCCAAGTTTTCTATCTACGGAAGATGGCCCAAATACATGGGAGGCCAACAAGGAAGATGATCCAAGATTCTTCATCATATTTTAGAAGATATATTTATTGAATAAGAAACTAGATTATAAGCTTGTATGTGATTAAAGGATGATTTATGGTTGGAAGGGGAAGGTTTATGCTCACTGGAATTTTCAAACAGAAGAGAAGAAGACTTTGTAGTCAATGTTGAGCAAGGCCTAGTTGATGATGAATCATTCTGAGTTGATAAATACATATTATAATTTGAAGAAGAATGATGAAAACAATATACATTGAAGATTCATATAATTCCTATGATGTCCGCAATTAAAGAATGTAGATTCAAAGCTGATAGAAACCAGATGTTTTGAGCTCAGGATTTAGGTGGTGCAGACTAGGGAAGGCCAAATATTACTAAAAAATATTTGAACTCTATCCAGTGAAATGTTGTGATGTGAATCAAATTTATTATATTTTTTTTTCAAAAGAAGAAGACTCAAAGTATTAAAAACCAAATATACCAATCTACGTCTGGTTTGATTCAGGTTCGAGATGTGGGGACCTCGAGGTGCCGAGTTCTATAGGTGCAGGTTCATTTAGGGGATCTCACCAAATACTCAAAGATTTTTCCCAAAGTAGGAGACGTGGGTGAACCATTATGTAGGGATGATTAGGTTGGATTAAAACCTTCATATTGGGAGAATAAAGTTTGAAAAATTGATATATAATAGAGTTTGGTTGAAGTTGATGAATATTTTGTCACCATGGAAGATCATTGTTGAGGTTTTTTGTATTTTTTATTGCTAGGTTATTCAATGTATTTTCATGATCAAGATATAAAGATGGGGTGTGGTTTTGATGTCTTCCAATTCTTTGGTACCAATGTCAAAGTGGAGTACACCTAACATGTTTGAAGAAATTATTAAGAGAGTTTGATTTTTCCAGGACATGATGAGATCCAATGAATGAAGGTCTTGACTCATAGGCCAATAAACAAAAGATTAATGACTCTACAATCTCATGCTCAAATTGAATTTTCGAGGAACTAGTACCTGGGTTTGATTTATGGTTGTGATTGAAAACCAGTCAACCAAGGTTATAGAAGGGTAATTGGACCACATTGTAATGGACCATAAAAATGAGTTAAGGAATATGGGTCCAAAGTTGTACCAAGGCCCATGAAAATTAATTTTAGCTCACCGATGGTGTAAAATTTTTGAAACCGAGAAATTGAAGATAAGAAGAGGAAATAGAGGAGAAAAATAAATTTCCTAACTAGAGAATATATATTAATATCAACATTTATTTATATTTTTATTTTTTTCCTAAATCAGGAAAAAAATAAGGCAAATGTGATCATGGGAGAAGATAGAATATTCAAGAATTCTCACTCAGTAATCACAACCCTTAAACCTTTCACAAGGAGAAAATATGATGCTGGAATCATGGTCCCTGCCTGGAATAAAATTTCAAGGGGTAACACATTTTGTTATAGAAGGATTATCTTATGTCATCAGTGAGGAGAAAGTTATACTATAATAGTGACATGTGGAAGCATTAAAGATACACCATTTGGGATTTTGAAGTAGCAGGTAGTGGAACACTAGTAGAGATAGGGAGGAGTTGGAGCTCTCCCACTGAGAACTTCTATTATATACTTATCAGGAAAGTTCAGGACTCAAGTGTGCTCAATCCTAACATTTATTTAAGAAAAAAAATGTAGCAAAACATAACAATATAAGACATGTAGAAAAGTTCCATCAAAGATGAAAGAATCAACCAAGAACCAACAAAAACAACAAAAGGGTCCAAAACCCCACACAAAAGCATGACCCATCGGTCCAAATAAACAACCCAAGACCCCCTCTAGAATCAAAATCATCGATCAAAGACATCACCTTGTAGATGTGCTTTCCCGAGAATGAGCCTCCAGCCAAAAATTTCAGAGAAAAGGGCCAAAACATAATAAAGGCCCATCATACCAAGTTAAAATAAAACCTTTCAAAAAAGAAAACTCAATAGAACCCAATCATTAAGGTTATCTCTAGGATATTTCTAGGATTCATCCACACCACATATCTAGAAAGATCCCCACATTCCAAGAACATCACAGTCAAATTTCATCCCACCATTTACATGAAATGAAGTCATCTCCTCCCTATGTGGATTAGTAGATACTGTAGTTGAGAGACTATAGGATCCATTCACCCATATGTTGGTCATTTAAGATAATGGGTAATACTATTTTCACCTGATATAGAAATAATTTTATAGGGATGGATAAGGGAAAAAAATCTAAAAATCTAAAATAAAAATAAAAACCATCCAATAAAATTCCCCTATTTCACATTTGGTTTATTTCTCATTGCTCTATGTTTTGTGCTATTTCCTAAGTTATTTCTTGCCTATCCCTGGATGTTGGTTGTTGTCACTCACCATTATCATTTTCTTACATCAATTCACTACTGATTTTTATTTTTTACTATTTTCTTGATATTTTTTTCCTACCTACTTAGTCACACACACATCTTGGAAGTACTTCCCCACTAATCGATCCCTATTCACCACTTTATTAGTTTTTAATAGGGTTTATAAAAAAATAATTTTCATTGAATCTAGTTATTAACCTAGGGAACCAATAAAATTTTGGCACTATTTCCAAGGAGGGTATGTGTGACCAAGTAACAAAATTAAAACATGTAAAAACCCCAAAATGGAACAAAAAAACTATTTAAAAAAGTTGAAACAAAATCCATGAAAAAAAATCCATTAAAGTCACTATGTTTATGAAAACTAGGTCTAAACCCAAGAAATCATAGCCCATCAATCCAGAAATTAACAGATATATTAGTGTTATAAAAAATAATATGAACAAAATCAAAATGGAAGATCTTAGGGATGAAAACCTGAATAACCAACAAGATAAAGATCAAAATATCAATACATCTCAACTTGAAAATGAGTTGATGGAGAAAGTTAGACTTATTTAATTTCAAGTGATAATTATTTTAAGAAACCCATATTTCTTTAAGAAAACACCTAGGTCTCAAAATTATGAAATAAATCAACCTCAATTGTCATTTTTTTCCATCATTCAATGGAATACCCAATGAAGATTCTATTAAATTCCTTAGGGACTTCTACCATGTGGTGCAACAACTACTACTAAGAGGATCTGGTTAAGAGGAACTACAAATTATGGTTTTACCATTCCATTTGAATGGAAATGGTAGAAGTTGGTTCCAATAAATTGATGAAGAAATATTTGATAATTGGGACCAACTATACAATGCTTTTGTCATTAAATTTTTTTCCGAAGATAATGATCAGTGAAATAATGAATAAAATTATTGGATTTCTTTAGGATGAATGTGAATTGTTTCATGAGACTTGGGATAGATTCATAGGATTACTTAGGAAATTTAAAAATCACCAATTCAATCCAATTTTTTTATAGAAACATTTTATAATAATCTCACATCATACCACCAAATTTTAGTGGACTGGTCTTATAGAGGGAACTTTAGTGATAAAACTGCTGAGAAATTGAAACATATTTTTAACAAATTGTCTCAAAACTTACAAAAAAATTCTCAAGAAGAATAAAAATTATTAGGAAAAAAACCAGTCCTTTCCGGTAAGTTGAGGTTCAATCTGTTGGGTTCTATAATAAAAATACTCAAAACACTCTTAGGGAGAAATTTCACCACTATGGCATGTTTGGACATTCACAATACTTTTGTACCTATTTTGACATTCCTTCCTAAAGTATTGATAATGAAAAACTTGATGGGTATGATCCTAGAATGCAAAAAAATGATGATTCATTATCAGACACATATAACTAGGGCTACCAAAACCAAGAAACATTTTCTGGAGAGATCAAGGAGTTCTTAGACCTGCTGCTCCTCATGGATTCCGACAATAACCTAAAAAAAATTTAAACCCCCAAAAAAGGGCTATACATTTATTTCTCATAATTAAGTAAAGGGTATGATATATTATTTTAATTTTAGGTTTGATGAATATAATATCAAAAATGATTTTGATAAATCACAAACAAATTCTAGATTAAAAACCTATAGTTACAAATGGGGTAGTTAGATGGAGATACTAGAGGCAAAGACAAGGGTAAACTGTTGTAATGTCCCAACCCGGGTACCACACACCGGTGCCCTGAGACGGACCACCTCATGACCCCAAGCATGCCTCCCCATATACCAGAGGCTTTTGAATAGTAGCGGTGGTCTGATAAGTCGACCATGAGAAGGCTATACCCTCTTTTATCAGAGTAATACACCAGCCAAAAAAATAGTAGAAGAATATATAACCATAAACATTATCAATATATCAAGATAATAAAAGAAGGAAATAAAATATACAACTAAAGTAAAAAACATGACATGCTAATGTAAGTGTCAAGTTTCTAAGATGGAAACTGAAAATAAAGACACTGATGATTGCAAAGTGGGTTCTGAACCACATTCAGTTTCCTCATCCAAGATCCATCCCCAACTCAGTCATCTAACCTAGGGCCTTTTCCCTTAACTTATCCTGCAAAAATAATGTCTATTCAGGTACTGATCAGGAAACCTGAGTAGGGTGTGAGTACGACTCAACCACCAACAGTGTCTAAAAACAAATCCAGTCAATAACAATGTATGAAATTGTATAAAGAATAAGTACAATACATAAATAAATAGTTTATCAAATTATTAAATATTCTATATTTAACCACATAAATCTCTAGGTTTCTGAGGACACACTAACCTCAATATATACTTTGGCTCGTTCCAGAGTCCGATCTATCCTCAAGGGATATCACATTTGAATGTACATGTTACTATTCTTAATACTTTTCCTAATGTCCATGTTACCATTCACCATTTAATATAACATAATTGAATGATTGTGTTACCACTAATAATACCTGTCGAATTTCCATGTTACCATTCACCCTTTAATAATGTATAATTTAATGAGCATGTTAACATTCATAATAATCGGCCAAATGTCAATGTTACCATTTACCCATTAATAACACATAATTGACAACATCACAATATTACATATATCTCAAAAATCCATTAATCAATTCAACAATTAATTAATCATACTCATAATTTCAATATCCCATAATTAATTTACTAATTAATTATTCAATTATTAACATCAATATCCCACAACTAATTCCATAATTAATTATCTTTATTCATAATATCAATATCACATAATCAATTCTACAATTAATTATCTCAATTCGCGATATCAATATCTCATAATTAATCTCCCAATTAATTATCTAAATCACAATCCTTAAATCTCTTAGTCCCCCAATTAATTATCTAAATCGATAGCCCCTAAATCTCATAATTAATTCCCCAATTAATTATCTATTTAAACAATACTTTAATTAATCAATTGGTCACATTAATTAACCCTATTTAGTAATTCCAATTTATAACAACTCTAGAATTTATAAAATTTGCATACACATATCAAAATCATGACTATGGTAATTGAATTTTAGATCACCTACCTTAATTATTCGATGAACAATCTCCCAACAAAAATTCCCAAAAATTGAGCGGCACAATGACATAAAATGAAATCCAAATATTAAAACCCTAAATCAAGATTAAAGAAATTAAGATATTTTAAATATAGATATAGATCTATAATTTTATATCTAGATATCACCAAATAGATATAGATCCAACCAAAATAGAGGATTACTTTTCTTAAAGAAAGTGAGGAGAATGAGCGATGAATGGGAAAAAAACCGGGAGAGGATTTACTTACCAGGAGAGGTGCATATCTTCAATTCGGGTTTCAAATCATGAAGAACAGAGGTCGGGAAGGATTAGAATTCTTCCATAGAGCTCACAAATCATGAAATACCACCCAGGGTCAAATGAAGGTTGAATTGATGTTAAAATGGAGGGTTTGGAAATAATTAAAACTAATTTTTGGGTTAATTAAATTCCCATGAACATTTTGTAGGGCAGGGGTGAAACATTTCCCCTAACTGTGCACTTAAACCATGAACCTCATTTATAGGGGTGTACGATTACTCTTAAGAGGGCACACATTTTGAAAAACCATGTTCCAAACATGAAATTCCCCTCTGTCTAGGGTTTCACATTTAGTTGGGCTGGGGTGCACGATTAGGGAAAACTGTATACCAATTGTGCATAATCCTATTTCTTCCATTTTTCGCAAAATTTCCCCTAAACACACTTCAAGTTATAATACAAACAAAAATTAACCAAATAAGGACAAAAGAGTACCTGAAATCAATCCCAATTAAACTCCAAAAAAGGCCAGGATCTTACAATCTCCCCACCTTATAATAGCTCATCCTAAAGCTGCACTCCCAAGCATTTCTAAGATTCTGAGTCAAAAATATCAGTCCACTATACCTACATATCCACTTCCCTTTCCCATGTTTCCTCCTTCACATGCCCATGTTTCCATAATACATGAACTACCGACATAGTCTTTCACTAAAACACTTTCTCACTGTGATCCAACACACGTATCAGATGCTCCTCAAAGGACGTATCTATATCAAGTGCCACATCATCCACATAGATCACATGAGAAGGGTTGGGGTGATACTTCCATAGTTGTGATACATGGAAATCACCATGCATAACACTATATTGCTGTGGAATAGCTAATCAGTAAGACACCGACCCGATTCTCTTAAGAACCTCAAACGATTTGACGAACCTGGGTGCCAACTTTCCATGTCTTCATATCCTATGCTGACCCAACCTAGGAGACACAAGAAGAAATAAAAAATCACCCTCTATAAACTATAGGGGTCATCTACATCTATTGGAATATGAATTTTGTCTACTCTGAGCCATATCCATATGCTTCAGAATCAACTGAACCTACTTTGACATCTCCTGTACGATACTCAGTCCCAAAAAATATGACTTACCTACCTCCATCCAGTATAGAGGTGATCTGTGTGACCTACCATAAAGAGCCTCTTATGGTTCCATATGTATAGTTTTCTAATAACTATTGTTAGAGTAAAAATGCACCAAATCTAGGTTCTTCTCCTATGACCTGCCAAAGTCAATAACACATGCCCACTATATATCCTCAAGAACCTATATAGTACACTCCAACTACCCATATTTCTATGGGTGGAAATCCATACTCAAGAAAACCTATGTACTAAGAACCTTTTATAAGACCTTCTATAAACACGAAGTAAATCATGTGTCGTGGTCTGAAACTATAATCCATGGAACCCAGTGCAGACGAGCTATCTCTCAAATATACAAATCTCCTAGAAGATCAATTGAGAAAGTCTCCCATATAGGTAAGAAATGTACTGCTTTCATCAATTGATCCAAAATAACCCAAATAGAATCATTTTTCTGAGGTTTTTTCAAGATAACCACCACAAAGTCCATAGGAATGTCATCCCATTTCCATTACAGAATGGGAAATGACTATAGAAAACCACCCGGTCATTGATACTGAACCTTCACCTACTAATAGATGTAACATTGTGTCACAAAACCTGTTATATCCTTGTTCATTCTTGACCACCAAAACTATCTTCAAAGGTCACTGTACATTTTGGTCACTCCTGGATGAATCGCCCACTTTGAGGCATAAAATTCCCGCATCAATTCCTCTCTCATGCTCGTAGGCACAAAAACCCAATTTTTTATATAGATGATCTCATCCCTATCCTTGAAGGTGACTCCCCACCTTTAAGTATTTCCCTCAAGGTCAAACACTTAGGATCCTCATAATTTCTGTCTATAATCTAAATAAAAAGTGCAGACACCACTAAAACTGATACGAGAGTCATCTGCTCCTAACTCTCCTAAACTACCACATCCATCTCAGCCAACAAAGTCACCATCTTCCACTCAACACTAGACTCCTGAACTACTTGAGCCTGTATTTTCATTCTCAAAGCATCATCCACATTGTTCCCCTTTCCGAGTATGTATGCTATATCAAAGCTGAATGACTGCATATAATCAAACCATATCCACTACCGAAGATTCAAATATTGCTATGAAAAGGTATACTTCAAGCTATTGTGGTCTGTATAAATATTAATTTTTTTGACCAACAGATAATACCACTAACACTTCAGAGCATAAACCACTATTACTAACTTAAGGTCATGCATAGGGTAGTTTCGTTCATTTGGCCTAAACTTATGAGACCCATATGCTACAACTCGATCTCCCTACATCAACATAGCTTCGATTTAAATCCCAGAAGTGTCATAATACATCGTGTACTCTTCACCTGGCTCGAGTAAGTTCAAGATCGACGCCGATGTCAAATTATTCTTTAACTCCTGGAAGGCCTTCTCACATGATTCTAACCGATCAAACTTTATCCCTTTTTGGTTAAGCCTGAAAGAGGTGCTTCTAAATGGAAAAATTTCTGAATGAATATCTAATAATATCCAGCTAACTATTGAAAGCTACAGATATCAAAAACATTCTTGGGATGCTCTCAAGAAACCACTACCTAAACCTTCTTTGGGTCCACTAACACACCTTCCTATGAGATTATGTGTCCCAATCAGTGTACCTAATCAATCCAAAACTAACACTTAGATAGCTTGGTGTATATATGATGCTCTCTCAGTGTACTCAATACGATGTCAAGATGTTGTACATGATCATCATGAGTCTTGGAGTACACCAAGATGTCATCCACAAACACCACCAAAAGCTGATCTAGGTTTGTATGGAAGCTTTTATTCATCAAGTCCATAAACACTACTAGTTCATTTTCCAACCCAAATAGAATTATGACGAACTCATATAGGATATACCTACTTCTGAAAGTATTCCTCAGTATATCATATGTCCGAACTCTCAGCTGATGATACCCTAATCTTAAGTCGATCGTTGAGAACACACAAGCTCCTATCAACTTGTAAAATAGATTATCGATACGTGGAAGAGGATACTATTTCTTCATAATAATCTGGTTCAACTTCCAATAATCAATGCACAAGTGTAGAGTCCCATCATCCTTCTTAGCAAACAACATTGGAGAACCCCAAGGTGATGTACTCGGATGGATAAATCCATTATCCTACAACTCCTCCAGCTGAGTATTGAGCTCTTGAAGCTATGTCAGTGCCATTCTCTATGGTGGAATAAAAACTATCTCATACCCTAACATGAGATCAATAATGAAATCCACATCACTCTTAGGTGGCAGTCCTGAGAAGTCTTCAAGGAAAAAATCCTGAATCTGTTCCACAAATTCTGAGTAATTAGCCTTTCTCGACCTGCTTGGATATTCTACTCTCCACAATGAATGTAATGTTCACCTTTAAGAGATGTAAACATCACTATCCTACAGTAATAATCAATGTGGGATTGATATGTGACTAGCCAGTCCATACCCATAATTAGGTCGAAGCCTAACATGTAAAGGATATAGAGATACCACAAAAAATGATACTCCCAAACTTTGAGAGAATATACCTTGCACAAACAGATGTCTCTAGATCGTACTCCCAAAGTTATATCTATAGTCATTACCCCACTCACAAACTCCACCACTAGACTCAAAACATTAACAATTTTTGCAGATATAAAGGAATGAGAGGCACTATTATCAAATAAGGCACTAGCTAATGTAGAATCTATAAGAATAATACCTCTCACCATTGATGGTATAGCCTCACTATCCACAAGTGTAGGATGTAATACATGGAGTTGTATTTCTCCTATTCCTTGTTATACAGTCTAACTCCCTTGAGTTGCGCCACTCTACTGATATGGGTTCTCTTTCTCAGAAGCATCATGTCTACTGCCTCTACCACCCATGGCCATTAGAACTCAAGATGCTAGACTGATATGGCATAGAAGATCCCCTTCCCACACCCTAGTTTTATCTAGATCCTCCATCACTAACTTTTTGTCATGGTGTCCCACAGAACCTTTGTATATGTCCCATATTTCCACAAGATTGACACTCCACTGGTGGTTAGGAATAGTTCCTACGATATGTCTCAACCTACCACACTGGTGACATACCACTCTAGTAAGTTCCTTTGCAACTGATCCCTTCGTCCGAGTACTCTTATTCCCACTTCTATATCTAACATTGTCATAACAATGCTTCCTTATTATGGAATTACTACCCTTGGTCATCCAACACAAACTACCTATCCTGCATTGGAGGCCTCTTTTAGGTTCCCCTTAGCTATGAGAGCCTGATCCACCACCTCAATAGAATTCTTTAACCGAAAGAGGTTAAATTGGGACATAATATCAAACTTAAGTCCATCCTAAAATATTATCACCATATATGTATCATATCCTACCAATGATGGAGAAAAGAACTGCAGGTATGTGACCACGTTGTCGAGCGCGTCAAATTAGTTGTTTAATTTTGACTAGAATTTATGCAGTATAGCAGCAACCCTAGGTCATCTCTCGACGGAGCATTAGATCATTAATTTAAAAAGAGGGTTCTGATTATGAAAGTAAAAGGTGAATTAGGTTTTGTGAAACTTGGGGGTTTTATGATTAATGATGAAAATAGAAAATGAAAGTGATAAAACAAAGTAGAAATGAACAAGATTGATTAAGCGTGATCAACCCGGGGAAGTCTCGTGATGCTCATCCTTCATCGCTTCAAGGGACGGGGTTATGATCTTTTAATCCCTGGTTTGTAACACCTAGAACCAGAATGTTACTGAGTTTATACTAGGATACCTCCTAGGGTTCAGTCAAAAACACATAATGATTCATCGGACACTGCCGATGATTGGGTGATTTGTGTTCGACATCATAACCGAAACTCACCAAGGAAACACATGAAGAATTTGATGTGGTCTACAGGTTTTCATGTTATTTCATTGTGATACCATGACATAAATGTACATGTCCTTGACAGATCTTGTGTGAGTTCTATTGACCAATATGAATCACACAAGCACCGCAATTGAAAGGGGGAAAAGAAAGTGGTGAACGGTGTGTGAAACATCACATGAATGGGTACCCCCAAACATGATCATATGAGTTGAGCATGACATACCAGTACATAACTCAATAAAATAAGAATAGAGGATGAGTAAAAACAACATACAACCATGAATTAAAAAGATCATTCAAATTAATACAACTTTGAAGCTCAGGATTACATCACATTCCTCCCCGGGTGATCACAAGGGGTTTAGAAACCCATGGGAGGGGAAGAAGAAGAAGATGTTGAAGTAGCACCTCCTATAGACTCCAGAACCTCTAGGGATGTTGAGAAGACTCCTTGGGGACTCCAAAATGGAAGAACCTTTCCTCTTGGACGAACTTGCAAATGGGGATCCCAAGGTGCCATTTTATAGGAAAATTAGAAGGTGGTTTTAGGCACACAAATTTATTCAATCCACTTGTACCACGCGTTTCGGCCTTCATAAAGTCTTATCTCACTTTGGAGAAAATCTAAAAGTTGTATACCTACCTCTTTACTATCTCCAACGAAAGTTTGGAACCCTTTGGACAACTACAGCTCAAGATATTGATAAAATACAGAACACCGCATTTGACTTGGTCCAAATTCAGTGTCTTGGACAGATCAGTTCGGATGGCCCCCATAGAAGCCGAATCAGCATTGGGTTCCTTAATATGAAATGTATCCTATTAAGTTTTGGACAGGGCCACAAAATTTCATCCCATTTGGATGCACTTATTTTGTGTACTATGCAAAACAGTGGACATATGTCCATGGATCCATGCAATTTTGGCCCATTTTTCTTCCACTTCATCAAAGGCCCTCCAAATAACCTCCACCTACATTGAAACAATAAAAACAAGTAACATTGCCCATTATAATATTGATTAAAATTAATTGATTTATTCAAACATGAAGTGCAATTTATTATTATATTTGTAATATTCATTACAAAACTAGTTTAAAACTGCGGTGTAAGGGTGAAATAAAATAGTGAATCGTGATACGATCAGTATGTAAAGCATCCAAAATAGTCCATAATAGACATTATCCCTTGAGTCAGCCACATGAACGCAACTTTTCTCTCATGTATCGATATCTTTGGGTAGAAGTGCTCCAATAACTTCTCTAAAAAGTCCTTTCATAGCATACCATAACCCTGTTCAGTCTGCACATGAATTTACCACCAGTGCTTCTCTGATCCTCATAACATATAAGTTACCAACTCAACCATATTCTCGGCAGGAGTATCCAAATGATCAAGTATCATCTCGATAGATTCAACTCTAAACTCAGTTCCATCAGCTCTACCCTCTCCAGTAAAAGTTGAAGGGTGTTGCGACTGAAACTCCCTCATTAGGTGATACATACTCTTCACAACCCACCTTGGGTCTCTTTACATAAATTTCATGAAGCGAGTGAATTTCTCTCAGAATCGATCTCTTGCTTCCTAACCTGTCACTATCAGTGCCTCAGGTTTCACTACTAGTAGAGAAACACCAAACATATCCTCCTATCATTCTATCAATAGGTGTCATCATAGAGGCATAAATCTATAATTACAAACACCCATCTTAGGACTCATAAATCAACTTTAACACATTTATTTAAGGGGAATTAATCACAAAAAATCACAACAAGTATTTCCCCAAACCTCACCACATAGTCAAAACCATGGTGCTATTACTAACCTTAACTATCCTACTCCTAGGTATTATTTATATAGGGTAAACACATTACCATATCAAGTTTATCATTTAAAAACCCATTATTTCAAATTTTGCATCATTTTAAAATTTTCAAATTCTGTATTAGGCACTATTTTAAATTTAATTTCACAAGCAAGGAAAACATTTTAAGTTCAATAAATTACACAAAACCCATTTACCTATGCATGAATAAAATGATGCATGTCACAAAATAATCCCGAGTTCCTAGAATGATGCATACAGAATCAACTCTCATGCCATTCCAGGCCACGAGTCAATTATCATAAAATCTCAAAAAAAAATTTCACACCACACAACAAGTGTATCACCCATGGTGAAATAATATTCAACTGTAACAACAAACAACAATAACAACAATCCCACCTTGAGTACTTGGGTTCTCCATCATACATGTGTTTGCATCTCCCATGAATGAGATCATGTCTAAGACCTAACTCTTCCTAGTCTCTAATCTACCTTTCCCCAAATACTAAAATAAAATATAAAGAAAATAAAACTCCTCTGATACCACTTTGTAACATCCCTAACCGGGTTCCACACACCGGTGCCCTAAGCCGGACCCCCACATGACCTCAAGCGCACCTCCCCATATACCATAGGCTTCCAACTAGTAGTGAGAGTCTGATAAGTTGATCATGGGGAGACTATAACCTCTTTTATCAGAGTAATACACTAGTGAAAATAAAAAAAATTGTGGAAGAATATATAACCATAAAAAATACCATTATCTCAAGATTATAAAAGTAGGAAATACAATATCCAACTGAAGTAGAAAACATGACATGCTAATATATGTGTCAAGTGTCTAAAATGAAAAATAAAAATAAAGACACTTGAGAATCCCAAGAGGGTTTCTAACCACATCTGGTTCCCTCATCCAAGATACACCCCCAACTCATCCATCTAACCCATGAAATCTTTCCTTAACTTGTCCTATAATAATAAAGTCTATTTGGGTACCGATCAAGAAGCCCGAGTAGGGTGTGAGTAAGACTCATTATGCCACCACCAATGGTGTCTAAAATAAATCCAGTAAATAAAACTGTATGCAGTTATATAAAGAATAATTATAATGCATAAATAAATACTTTATCATATTATTAAATATTCTCTATTTAACCAAATAAACCCATGGGTTCCCAAGGACACCTGAACCTCAATACCTACTTTAGTCTATGCCGGAGTCCGATCTATCCCCAAGGTATATCACATTTTAATTTCCATGTTACCATTATTAATACTCTTCCAAATGTCCATGTTACCATTCACCATTTAATATCACATAATTGAATGAGCATATTAACACTCATAATACCTGTCTGAATGTCCATGATACCATTCACCCTTTAATAATACATAATTTAATGTGCATGTTACCATTCATAATACTTGGACAAATGTCCATGTTACCATTTAACAATTAATAACACATAATTGAAAAAATCACAATATTACATGTATCTCAACAACCTATTAATTAATTAACCAATTAATTAATCATACTCATAATTTAAATTTCCCATATTTAATTCACTGATTAATTATCTAATTCTTAACATCATTATCCCACAATTAATTATCTATATTCATAATATCAATATCACATAATAAATTCTACCATTAATTATCTCAATTTGTGATATTAATATCTCATAATTAATATCCCAATTAATTATCTAAATAACAATCCCTAAATCTCATAATTAGTCCCCCAATTAATTATCTAAATCAACAACCCTTAAATATCATAATTAATTCCCCAATTAATTATCTATTTCAATAATACTTCAATTAATCAATTGACCACATTAATTAACCCAATTTACGAATTCTAATTTCTAAAAACTCTATCATTTATACAATTTTCTTAAATGTATCAAAATAAAAACTATGTGAATTGAATGTTATACCACCTACCTCAATTTTTCAAATAATAATCACCAAAAAAATCCCCAAAAATTGAGCGACACAACAATGTAGAATGATATCTGAATCTTAAAACACTAAATCAAGATTAAAGAAATAAATATCTTTTAAATATATATCTAGATCTATAATTTTAGATCTAGATCTCACTAAATAGATTTAGATCTAAACAATATATAGAGTATTACTTCCCTTAATGAAAGCGAGGAGAATAGGAGAATAACGGGAAAAGAACCGAGATAAGATTCACTTACTAGGATAGGTATGGATCTTTGATCCAAGATTTGAATCTCATATAAAAGAGGTTTGGAAGGCTTAGAATTCATACAAAGAGATCCAAAATCATGAAATACTAACTAAGTTATAATGGGGGTTGAATTGAGGTTAAAATGGGGGTTCGAGAATAATTAAAACTAATTTCTGTGTTAATTAAATTCCCATTCACAGTTTTCTAGGCATGGGAATACGATTTACCCTAACCATGCACCTAAACCATGAACCTCATTTATAGGTATGCACAGTAACTCCTAAGAGGGTGCATAGTTTGAAAAACTATATGCTAACCATGAAATTACCCTCTGTCCAGGGTTACATGGTTAGTTAGGCTGGGGTGCACGATTAGGGAAAACTATACACCCACCGTGCACAACCCTATTTCTTCTATTTTCTCAAAATACCACACAAACACACTCCAAGTTATAATAAAAAAAATTACTCAAATAAGGAAAAAAGAGTACCTGAAATCAAGCCCAAGTCAACTCTAGAAAAGGTTAGGATATTAGAACCATTAAGCACCACTAAACTGAATCCTAGGGAGAATGTTATAATTATCAAAACTAGGAGTGGTCTCCATACCCACCAAGAATCTAGGAAAGATACCAAATCATCACAAAAATGAAATCTAGATGAAAAATGAAACTGAAAAATTTGGAAAATGATGAATCTGTAAATCTGGATAGATCCACTAGAAGTACATCAGAACCTATTGTACCTTCTGAAAAAAAAATAAGAAAAAGAAATGAAAACAAAAGTTGATAAAATAAAAAATAATCTCAAAGAATAAATTGAGGTGAATTATAAAAACTGTGAATAATTTTTCATAATTCCTTTCCAAGAAAGAATCAAAAAGAGGAATCATGAAATAGAATTTCTCAAATTTCATAAACTTTTTAACAAACTTCAAATTACTATACATTTTTTGGGATCCTTAATTTAACGAACATATTATTTGAAACAATTGAGGAAAATCTATTAAAAAAATAACTTCGGAGGAATTTGATACTTAATATCTCATAGAGGAGTGTAGTACTGTTTTAAAAAATAGGATATCTTCAAAGCTCTAAGACCCTGGAAGCTTTGTCATCCCATGCACACTAGAGAGAATTTTTCTTATTAACTATATTTGTAACCTTGGTGTGAGTTTAAAACTGATTCCCTTATCACTGTTCCAACAATTGAGGTTAGGATAACCATAAACCACCACATTTTTATTTCATTTAGTTGATTGGTACATTACTCACTCAATCAGGAGAGTTGATGATTTTTTTGTGAGAGTAGGGAAGCTGTACTTATAGGATGATTTTCTTATTCTGGATATTGAGTGTGACATTTAAGTAACCATTATTTTGGATAGAACCTTATTATCTATAGGAGTAGAATTCATTTATTTTTCTAAGGGGAAACTCAGTTTTAATTTTTAGAGAAAATAATGGAGTTTAATTTTTTCAAGAATAAAGGGGAATCTCCTTCATAAGAGAGTTGTTCAAGATTAAATCTTCTTGAATTAGAGGATTCATTTGATCATAATGAAGAATTAGATAAGAAATATATGGTTAAATAAATCCCCTTGTAAGATATCATTGAGTCTTCCTAACATGTTAAGAATGATAAAAATGAGTTTTTGGACACCCTTAAAAAGAGAGATAGTAGGTCTAACCTTGTTATCATGAGCCCCTTGGATGATCAATTTTCTATTACTAAGATTAGGTAATTTCTAGGAGAATTTGAGGAACCTTTTCCCACTATTAATGAGGAGTAACACCCTAGAAAGTCTAAGGGAGAACTTTTTAAATGCATTTACGAGTTTGTTGGAGGATATTTTTAAAATATAGCATTCCTTAAGAGAGGAGAGAGCTCTCCAATTTGAATAGAAGTGAAGAAAAGATTTATTTTGGTCTCAAAATTCAAGATCATTATAAATTTCAGACACACTTTACAAAACAAGTTGAATAACTTAGACCTCCTCATCCCAATAGTATATCATCTTTTAAAAAAGAATATGATATGGACCTCAAAACCCTTCTTTCTCATTTGAAATATTGTTTTCTAGGAGATTGTTCTATATTTCCTGTTATTATCACTGTTGGTTTAGAGTAAAGTTAAAAATAATGTTTTCTGAATGTATTGAGGATGTTTAAATATATTATTATTTGGTCCATAATTAATATTAAGTGTATAATTTCATCTTATTGTATAAACAAAATTCCCATAGAACCAGACCACAAACCTAGAGTTGAAGCACAAAGAAGATTGAATCCCAACATGAAGGATGTGGTTAGAGAGTAAATGATTAGATTAATGGATGATTGAATTATCTATACCATTTCAATTAGACCATGTTTTAGTAATTTTTAGGTGGTCCCTAAGAAAATTAGACTCACAATTACTACAAATGAAAAAAATAATAATGTTCAATTTAGGAAAAAATGGAGAGTTTGTATTGATTACAAGAAACTGAATACTACCACTAGGAAAGACCATTTCTTAATGTAAATTTTAGAATAAATTTTAAAGAGGTTATATGGGAATAAATTATTCTATTTCCTTGATGGATAATCTAGTTACAACCAGATTGCAATAGCTCTTGAGAATCTAGATAATACTACTTTCACTTGTCCATTTGTGACATTTTCCTATCAAAAAATAACCTTTGGCTTGTGTGGTACCCCGACCACTTTTCAGATATTCATGATGTATATTTTCTCAGGCATGATTTAAAGGATAATTTATATCTTTATGAATGTCTTCTAAATAGTTTGAAGTAATTTTGAAAACTTCTTGGAAAATATGGAAGTTGTTTTCGAGAGATATTAGAAAAAAAATATAATTTTAAATTGGGAAAAGTGTCATTTCATTATTATATAAGGGATAGTATTGGGTCACAAGGTTTATATGAGAGTTATTTAGGTTGAAAATTCTAAAATTTTAGTGATCCAATAACTACCACCTATTAAGAATGTAAAATAAATTAAAATATTCTAGGCCATGCCAGATTCTATAAGTGATTCACCAAGAACGTTTCCAAAATCATAAGGCCTTTTTGTACACTTATTGTTAAATATAAACCCTTTTTATTTGATTAAAAGTTTTTAGAGTAATTGAACCTACTAAAATATAAACTCACAACTTCACACATTATCACTTCTCCTAAATGGAAGTTACCTTTTTTTGTTATGTGTTATGATAGTGATATAGTTGTGGGTGATGTTTTGGAGAAGGGGAAGGAAAAGAGGATGAATGTTATTTATTATTCTAGAAAGTTGTTTAATGATACCCAAAATAACTACTCTATAATAGAAAAATAATTAGTTACAATGATGTTTTCTCTGTATAAATTTAGACAATACTTTATAGGTTTTAAGGTTATCATTTTTATCGATCATTCTGCCCTTAAGTACCTGTTGGCAAATAAAGACTCCAAACCATGTATCATGAGATGAACAATGTAGTTACATGAGTTTGATTTGTAAAAAAAGTATAATAACATATCTAAAAATGTGGTTGTAGGAAAATTTTCTTGGTTACAAAATACCCAAGATAAAAAACCCAAATAAATTAACACTACATTCCTAGACGAGAAAGTTTTAGCCACTTCAGTGAGGCAATCTACTTGGTATTAATAATATTCAAAATTTCTTTCTATTGGAGTAATTCCCAAAGAAAATTAATAAAATAATATTAAAAAAATCATTTCAAAGTTTAAATATTATTTTCGGGATGATACTCTTCTTTTTAGGAGATGTGCTGATGGTATTTTGAGTATGCGTATACCTAAGGAGGAAATGTTACCCATCCTCAAGAGATTCAATTAATCATCTTGGTGTGGACATCATGGGGGTGATGGGACTACCAAAACATTCATCCAAAATTATTTATAATGGTCTAATATATTCAAAGATTCTATAAGTCTTGTGATTGGTTGTTAAAAATTTCAAAGGATGTGGAATGTTGGTATAAGGTAGGAGTTACATTAAAATTAATTATATTGGTTTATTTTTTTGATGTATGGGGGTTAGATTTGATAGGGCCTTTTCTATGTTCTTAGGAGAATGAGGATACTATTTTATCCTTGGAAAATGTGTCCAAGTGGGTTTAGGGAGTGGTTCATCTTAATTACCATGTTGCCAATGTTGTAAAATTCATTAATAAGAATTATATTTTCTAGTTTTGGAGTAACCAAAGCATTTATTATATACAATTTAACTCATTTAAAAAAATATAAGTTCAATTATTTAATAGAGAAATATGGATGTGCTCATAGGACTAGCATTACTTACCACCCACAATCTAGTGGGTAGGCTGAAATTTCAAAATAGAGAGATTAAACAAATTTTAGAGAAGGAAATGCCAAGTTCTATGAAATATTGATTATTCAAATTGGATAAATATTTGTAGTCCTACAAGATTTCTTATAAAGATATCATAGGGATGAACTCATACAAACTTCTATTTAGAAATAGTTTTCATCTACCTATGGAACTACAACATAAGTATTTTTGGGTAGTGAATGACCTGAACTATGAATTTAAGTCTGATGGTGAGAGAATATTGTTGAAGTTGAGTGATCAAGAGAAAATAAGGATATAATATTATAAGAATACCCAAATTTAAAAATATATAACACAATATTTTCATGAAAATATCATCTATAGTAGGTAATTTAAGGTTGGATAAAGGGTTTTCTTGTTTAACTCAATGATGAAGACGTTTCCTAGAAAACTGAGAACTAAGTGGTCTGAACCATTCACTATTTTGAGAGTTATTATCAATGGTGATGTTGAGTTGGTTAGGGAAGATAATATACCATTTCTGTTCAATGGTAATATAAAAAAACATTACTTGGATGGTAATATAAAGGGTTTGGATTCTATCACCTTCTTTAAAGTTGATCCATTACTGAAGTCTAACTGAAAACTATAAACATAGTGATTCATGGGAGTCAACCCATGGTTCTTTTTGCTGTTTACTTCATTTTATTTTTCTTTTAATAAATATGTGACTACTACTTGTATTCTCAATTCTAATATAGTCCTCCCTAGCATTAAAAGAAGATAAATCTATCATGAAATTCAATGGACCATAATTTCATGTGATTTTAAAGGACAAAGGATCTACTTACTGGAAACATCTGGATATAAACTCCCTAACTCAATTTTTTTTTGTATTTTACTTTTAGAATTAAATCATAAATTATAATGTTAATAAGTTTAATTTTTAAGGAAAATTGAATAGGAAACTAGTGAGACTTCTCAAGGACATAAGTAGAGATTCATTTGGATGAACTTGAAAATTAAAATATTTTACACAAGGGGAGTGTTAGTTTTAATTATTCTCATCTATTTATTTATGATACATATAAATTAAGTATGGGGGATACCCTCTTGTATTTTTAATTGAATTGAGTGAATATGTTTTTAATATTGGGTTCCCAACTTGTTGATTACCAGGGTGTTGAAAATCAATTTAATCTGAATTTTAAACCCAATTTCACCCATTTTAATCCCTTTTATTTAACTACTTGCTGTGTAAAATATTTTTTTTACCATTCTTCTATTTTAATTGGAATTAGAGATCTTTTATATTTTTACAAAAAATCAAAATCATGAAATTTTCAAAAAAACAAACCATGTTGAAATTTGTTTGGATATGTTACAAATGTGATTGTTGAGCTTTAATTGTGAGGTATATGGGTCTTTATTTTTACTAAGTTGTTCTTCATTGATTTCACTAATCAAACCACCCCTAATTTTTATTCTTCAAAATGTTTAATTTTTGTAAGATTTTTCAAAATTTAAGGATTTTGGGCAATACGTTGCATTTTAATATAGTTATTCATAGTGAATTTTAGTGTGGTAGTTATTTAGGTTGAAATTGATTCTGAATTTATTGGATGTGAATGATTGATAAGTGGTGTTTTCCCCTATTTTTATATAGAATATGTTTAGGAACTAGGAAAGGAAGTGTGAAAGGAGGGATCTTTGTGGAAATGAAATTAGAATTGGAGAAAACTAGATGATTGAACTTGAACCTAGGGGATACAACCTTATTTTAAACAAACACCTCAGTGATCCAAATCAAATGATAATAATACAAGTATTTTGAAATTAGAGTAAAATGGGAAATTTGGATCCCATGGTGAATCTCTAATACATTAAGAACTGGGTGTGTCATGTGAATAAATAAAATACATTTTTAAATTTAATAAGTTCTTTTCACAGTGCTATGCACAAATAAATGGATTAGAAAAAAACTAATAAAGTGATTAATTTTCAAAAATGATTTCATTAAGATGAGGGGAATATTGAACCCAAATGAATAAAGTGACAACTGACTTATAAAATAATCATTTGGGTTGAATCAATGATGTAAAAAATATATCCTTGATTTTTGGTACATATTAAAGAGTGATAATTAATGGAGCCTCTTATTAAAATTTTATTTCTACTTAAATAAAACATGTCTGTACTCCTAGAACTAGAACTTGAATTGGAGTTGAAGTATGAAAGTGGGTGATATCTTATAATAAGCATAACTTTTTCAATGATTAAGGAGTTTTTATTCCTTGTTTTTTGGTATATATTTGAATCAAGGAAGGCACATGTTTTGAAAATTATTTGAAATATTGGGGCCACCTCAAAACCATGTTCTTTGAAAATTAGTGTTTTAAATTAATCTTTTTGATCTAGCCTATGAAATTTCATCATCTTTTTACAAAGTAAAATTGTGAAATTCTTGAGGATAATAAAATTTTCAAGTATGAGGGAGTTTGTTGTGGCATGTATTTTTTAAACTTTTCCACATCTATTTTGGTGATATAATTGAGGTTTAAATAAGAAAATTTGTTTTTTATATATAATTCTTGAATATTAATAAATTTTAGTGGAAACTATTATTCTTTAAAGATATTGATAAAATTAAGCTTCTTGGTTCTTAAAATGATTAAGTTACTTGATTTTTAATTTTTTTATGAACAATTATTTTCATTTGTTTTTATGAATTTTATTTGAAATACTTTTTTGAATGTGATTTCTGATTTTTTGGAACTGAAGATTAATTATTTCAAAATTCTATGTTATTATTTTATTTTACCTTTTTTATTAGAATCATTTTTTTTGAATTGAAAAGTTTAATGTATTTTTTTTGAGTCAAAGTGGTTTTGATAATTCTGAATTATGTGTTAGTTTTAGGATCTATATAAAAATAAAAATCTACTAAAGTAACCATGAAGAATGGTCATGCATTCACTTTAATGACCACATGTAAAAAAATGGAAATGGAATGAAATGACCATAAGGAAAGTTCAAACTTATCATTCTATAAAAAAAGATGATAGTTCTAAGTGAATTGAAAACCCAAACTACAATTTAAATCACTAACTGCATCTCTATGGTCACTATATTGACCACATGAATTAAAACTCAAGTGACCATGAGCCTAGAACCAACAAAAAGGTCCACCTGGGCAAGTAACAATAATCCTTTTTTTTCAAGTCAGCATGTATATTGATTCAAGTGACCACATACCTAAAGAATTGACCGTGAGAGGGATTTTCAACCTACTTTCTCTGGATAAAAAAGTGACCATATGATCAATTTTATTCTTTCCATATCAAGGCAACTTCAATATATTATATATTTGAACCTAATGTGGGAGATGATACTGAATCAAAATCAATGATGATCAAGATAGGTCTATAGGGAACTGAATTACTCAAGTTTTATATATGATGAATATGACTTGAAGCTATTGGAGACCAAACTAGAAGAGGATTTGAGATCCATAATAATATTTTATTGAAGATATTGATTAAATAATACACCTAATTTTGAGCATGGATGTGATCTGAGGATTATTTCCAATCAGAATAGGAAGGATGATGCTCATAGAATTCAATAACTAAAAGAGAAGTTAACCTCACAGTTGAACCTTCAATGTGGAGAGCATTCGATATTGGGATCATGGTTAAAAATTGTCATGGAATTTTAAGGGGAAAAAATTAGTTTATGGAGGGATTGGATTATGTCATCAATGAGGAGGAAGGTCTACAATGACAATGACACATAAATACATGATACAAAATCATGGAGTTGTGACTGTGATATAGGAGTGGAGTATCAGTGCGTGTTCTATTATTTATAGTGAAGACAAATATGAAAATAATAAGAATAGGCAGGAGACACTGGAGAGAGAGAACCATTGTATATACACAAGAGGATATTCTAAAGGAGCAGGTAGTAGACCACCAATGGATCTTGGGAGGAGTTGGAGCTCTCCCACTGAGAACCTCTATTCTTTACTTATTTCTTCCTTTATTTAAATATTTGTTTTGATGTTATTGACATATTTTTATTATATAATCATGATCATTTAATAAAAATGAAATAGGGGAATTAGATTTTGTGGGTTAGTTATATAATTTCATGCATATGCAATATATTTTTGGAACCTACCATCCTCTTTATTCATTGAGTAGTGAACATTTTTAAAACATTGGGAACCAATGAGAACCATTCCCAACTACATTTTTATAACTACTTGATCATATGAGAATCCATATGATAATAGGATTACTCATTAAGGGTATTATATTATGATGATCTTAGTGTAAAAACAGAATTTTCATTATGTGGATTAGTGGATAGTGCAATTGAGAGATTGTAGGATCCATTCACCCACATATTGGTCATTCAAGAGAATGGGTTAGCCTATCTTCACTAGATATATTAATAACTATTTAGGTAATAAGAAAGATTTAAAAAAAAAATTAAAATAAAATAAAAACTAGCCAATCAAATTACCTTGATTCACATTTGGATTGTTACTCATTGCTATATATTTTGTATTATTTACTAAGTTTTTTCTTTCCCATCCCTAACCGTTGGTTGTTGTCACTCACCACGATCATTTTATTATATCACTTCACTATTTATTTTTCTTTGATACTTTTTTCTTAAGAGTTTTTTCTTGTATAATTGGTCATACACACATATTGGAAATCATTCCATGCATATCAAACCCTATTTAACATTTTTCTAGTTTTTAATAGGGTTTATAAATAATTAATTTTCCTCGAACCTAGTTAATTACCTAGGGACCTAATCACTCTCCATCATCAATGTGAACCTTTCCATGGATTCTAGACACATAATTGCACATGCATTCACTTTCAAAACTTGAACGAAATGAAGATTCAGGATAGATAATACAAAAGTCTATCAAACTTGAGACACTTAGAACCAAAGTGACACTCAACCCTTTAGATGAAGAATTTATAAATGAACTAGAATTATATTTTATAGTGTTAAATTTCCTCTAATGTAAATCCTTTCATAAATTTCCCTTCTTTCCATAGTGCCAACATGAAGAGTCTCTGAGACCAGCCAACTCCATATGAATCTTATCTCTTCAATTTTCTCTTATTTTCCTATGAATGATTCATGTGGAGCATTCCATATCTTTCATACTAAATGAAATTTAGGAAGCACTTGAAAGAGCCTTATTATAGACCTATTTATTCAAGATCAAATCATAGATCTCCTTGAAGACCAGTTTTTTATTTCCACTAGAATTACTCACAATGGCCACCATCGCATCCCATGATTCTAAAATAAATGACAGAAGAATTAAAATCAAAATTCCTTAGAAAAAATCATGCTAATAGACTATATTTTACTTTGGATCACATTTAATTCCTTCAATTAATTTTCCATAAAAATTCCTCCCAACATTCTCATGTCAAAAATTCATCATATCATGAAAACTTTGTTCATTACAGAAGGCTCATCATATTTTTTCTCATGCTTAGACACTAATTCTATAGTTGTTCCCATATCATGGATGTTAAATGATAAATTCTAGGACGAAATTATCTAAAAAACACCTAGTTCCTTCCTATCAAGTCTTTCTCACATCATCTTTTCCATTTCTTCTAGATTATTCCTGATTAATTTAAGATTAAGATCCCTCTCAAATAGATATTCCTCCACCCACATATTTTAGAATAAAATTCTTGATCTATAAAAATTATCTATACTCAACTTTCCCTCTTCCAATTATATCTTCAAAAATAGAAATTTTTTACTTAATTAGAAGAGGATAAAAGGAAAAGTAACTCATGTTTTCTAAAATTCACTATCTGAGTTTTCCTTCAGAACACCAAACCAACATTTGATACCACTTGTTCTTCTAGAAGTAATATCTTCTATAATTACCCAACCTATGAAACCTCAAATAAAAAAAAGGTTACCATAAGGTCTAAAATATTTTGATGATAAATATTTTTGTATCCAGAATTGGGAAACCACACTCCTTAAACACACACTGTACAAAACTCTCAAACACAAAAAAAATATTCAAAAAATAACAAGTAATAAATGGATGTAAAAAAACACAATGAAGGGATACAAATATTTATATATTTTAGAATAATTCCTAATCCAGGGGAAATATCCACTTTACTAGAAGAGTAAAAAAAATTAAAATAGAATGATTAACTCAAAAAAAAATCTAAGAGAATCTTAGGATTAATAGAAAATAATAATATACTAAAAACACCACCATCACTAATTTATTGGAAACTATATCATCAAAATTTAGGTGATTATAGTTTCACTACTATCCAAACTTCATGTAGATCATTCCCCTTTGATCTGATCTTTATAGGTGTCCCTTTACTTAGTCTAAAGAAATAACCACCTCAATAGATCCTTCAAGTGAATAATGGTTCCTTTATGAAGGTTTATGATTTTACCATTACGTACCATCCTAAAGACTCTTATGTAACCATAAGAAATACATTATATAATTCCTTTTCGTATTTATGCCATCAATTCACCCGAACACATTTGATACCAAATTTGTACTTTCTTGGAAACTTCCATACCACATCTGAAACTATCCTTCTGTCTATAATAATAAGTCCTCCAAAATGTGGAAACACCCCAATTGCATGAATCCAAGCATTACCACTACTATTCGGTTTAGAATTCTAGATTAGCCACCACCTTACATTCAGTATTAGTATGAAGTTTCATAAGGTACTCATTTATAGAAGCTTTAGTACACAACCTAGAAAACCAGAACATCTTAGTGGCTAGAGGAAAATAATGAAAAAGTGATTCCACTAGTACCAACTAGTGAAATTAGAGAATTTTAACCATGAAATTGGGGGTGTGAGAGATACATACAAGTATCATGCTACTTGGTAAAGTGGTAGAGGGCTTAACCCTTAATGGTGAGTCTATTAGCTGAAAGAATCATTAGTTTATACTTAGGAATTGATGAGAATATAGAACTATCATGGTTGATATCCCTCATAACCCAGGAATAATGACACAATTATTAGATGTTTTTTCTACCACTAAGAAAATCAACCATCATGCAGGATTCCACCTTGAAAGGAGGTGTCCCTATATGCTAAACAATTAAGAGAAAATAATTCCCATTCCTCTCTCTTTCCCTTTTCACCCATGTTTCCACATAGAACCTTTAAGGATCATGGATAGTTTATCACCATTTCATATAGACATATAATATTATATTTGATCTTGAATATGGATCTAATTTTTTTTATAATATTTTTTATATATTTAGTTTAGTCAGTTTTTTGTATATCATGTCTTATTTATATTGTTATTTTTATTTTCTATACACTTAATTAATTTTTTTCAGATTTTCAGGTGAAAAACAGATTCTTACACTAAGCCTAAAAAGTGACTCCTTTGAATTTATTTAGTTTTTCTTTTATCATAGAATATTATTAGTGATATCATAAGGTACAATAACAATGTTTCATATTTTTAAAACATAGCATCATATTGTGCAATTTCCTGACCCATATTCCAATGACTAGTGCTCCAAGATGGTTCATCACAAGGCCTCAAATGTTCCTCTCCATACAAAAAATGCTTTGAACCAGTAGTGAGGGCCTAAGGTGTGTCCATGAAGAGAATTTTCCCTCAAATTATAGTAAAAAATGGAAATAACTAGATATCATCCAAAGCCATAATTAAATGGAGTTCAAAAGTAGTAAATAACTGAAATATAAACATCTTATAATAATAAATAGAATTCTATAAAATCTCGAACATCCATATCATACATAAAACATTGGCCACTCATTGGGCCGATCATATATACATGAGTTTATAATAGAAACCTAAATAAAGGTATAAGTCTCTACCACCAAATATAAGCCAGACCAGATACCCAGTTTGTATGAAAATTCCAAGATGCTCCTGTCTAATCAAAATAATGCACATGGGCGGCTCCTCTTTATCATACCACCCTAGGCCTCATCCTTATCCATCATGAAATTTGTGCTCAACCTAAAAAGTAGAAATATGGTGTTCACACACACAGAGGTGCATGTACAAGGGTGAGATATAATTTCATTTGGCCACCCCAATATTGAACCTATAAATATTCTATCATAAGTGAATTCTCATGCAATATGCTTAGCCGAGTCAAGACACAAATGGAAATATAAAGACAATAATAACATAAATAGAAACATAGTCGATGCTTGGGGTCCGAATCCCAATTGAACATATCCCCTTATACCTAAGTTGATAGGTAACTTGGCCTATTCCATCACATATATCTATATATATACACCCATATATATATATATATGTATATGTATATACATGAAAAAACATTGACCTAATACATCAAGCTAAGGTGTTCATGAAAAACATCATAAATAAAAACTCAATCCACAATCGATCCTATAAGATCCAGGATCCAGTGAAATAGACATCCTGTGACTAGGGATATGATTATGATGTCATACCTCTCAATTAATGTATCATTAATATGATTCGTGGGTCTATAATCCCGGTCAATAATACCTTATTTGATCAACACCATAATGTCTTTAAGCAAGCTACATCACCACTAGGGGATACATGTACTAGCCCCGGGTTCACCCAAACTGCCTCCAATAAAAAAGATGAAGAATTCTAGGTATAAAATAGTTATCGTGAAAATTTGGCATAAATCTAGATGTCATACTACTCAATCCATGTTCAATATAGTCCGATGTTGAATTCCTAGGTCTTGGATCGTAGGCAATACCGACATTGCAACTCAAATAATCCATAAGGGGGATGACCTGTAACACCCTAAGATTTTAAAGGAAGAAAATTATTTTAAATAGTGTGTATGAAATGACACATAAATATTATAAGAAAATACAACACATGATACTTTATGAAATATATTTTTTAAATTAATTTAATCTTTTCGATAGATTGTGGAACATGCAACCCTGAGTCAAAATGAACTATAATATAATATACAGTTATAAACTAGTCGTTAATTTAGTGGGTAAGAATAGTAAAAAATAAATTATGAAAATTATGGTTATCCATTGACTATAAATAAAATAAGAATCATTTAAAATAAAAATAAACGTTTTATGAAAAACTGTATTTTTTCTAAAAGATGGTTTAGTCACGCTTTTCAAGCATAGTTGAAATTAATTTTTACCAATTTTATAAAATTTATTTGATAAAAAATTAATTTTTGAAATCATAATTTCAAAATTATCTAAGGGTGAAGTTTTGGGAATTTTCTGAAATGTATCATTTTTCAATGAATAGTGAAAAATATTGAATTTTAATTAAAAAATTCCTTTTCATTTAAATTATTTTAAAAGTTAAATTATATTTTGAATTTATTTTAAAGTAAAATTAGTAAAATTATATTTATATTAATCCAATTTAGGTTATTGTAATAATTTTAATATTTAATTTTGATATAAAAACTTTGTAAACTTTTCAACATTTTCTCTTTAAAAACCCACTTTATCGTTACGTCTGCGAGATTAATTTTAAATTAAAATTTACCATTTATGAGAATATAATTTGGTAAAATGTTTTCCATATTTTTAATTATATAAATTTATATTTTATAATGAGGTAAAATTAATTTTTTATAAAATTAATAGTAAAAAATAGTAAAAATTAATTACCACGATTAAGGTAAAAATGGATTTTTCGGGGGTTAAACTAAAACGATAAGGGATAAATTGACCAAAATACTTGTCTAAAATATATTATATATATATATTTTGACCTTATAATGTATAAATATAGATAATACTCTATTTTGGACCCTTGTGGCTTGTGGAAAACTTGGGTAAACCTTATTATTTCCAAAAATTACAAGTGTGCCACTCACTTCACTTATAAAAGGCCACCCACTATCCTCTATTATTCAAAAATTCATACCCTTTTTGTTTTTCCAATAACTTTCCAAATCAATCCCCATATTCCATACCCTCATCTAAAAAGCATTATTTTTGGAATAAATCCAACCTAGGAATGCTTTTGGTGAAAACCTAAGGAGGATACCTGAAGAAGTGGTAATATTATTTAATGAGATTTTTATTTTGTTTACTCCTTCAACTCATTAAATTATTATTAAAACATGATGATATAATAAATTTAGTATCTTAAAAATAATTATATTTTGTTATTTTATGTTCATGACCTAAAACAACCCCCACTTATATCAAATGGGTTACAAAATCATCATTCGTGTTTACAGAAGACTACTGCCTCATGAACCAATGTCATTCGTTTTTTCAATTACCACCTATCATAGTTAGTAATGATGATAGATATAAATTATATAAATGATATCTATAAAATAATTATACCTTTTGAATAATTATATCATATATATCTTTTTTACTTTCCATTCCACAGGGGATATGATAATATCACTCATGTGTATGACGGACTACCGCCTCATAAAGTGATATGATTCATCTTTCACTAATGCATTATATGGAAGGTGATAAGGGTAAATTTAATGAATATATGTGATATAAATGAAATTATTATTATATTCATGACATTTTTATTATTCTGAAATATAATATATCATTTCCTTTCTTACATTGAAAAATGATAACATCGCTCATGTACGCGTGGACTACCGCCTTCATGAAGTGATGCAACTCTCTTTTAATCACCACAGCAAATGGATGATATATATAAGTATATTTAATGAAATAATATGTTATATATATTATATTATTATAATTATAGTAGGATAAAATATTACTAATCTTCTTTCCATAATGACCATTTAAAAATAGAAATGTTACTCATGCCTATGTACGACCTGTCGTCTCCATGATTGTAACACAATTCATCATTCACAACCATATTTCATGATTAGTTTTAAAAGAATAATTTATATATAAATATGATAATTATTTAATGATCATTATTCCTAATATTTTTAAATTAAAACAAATTTGACCATAGTCAACCTAATAAATTCATTTTTGACACATAGTCCAAATATCATCGAAACATTCAACATAAACTTAATTGAATAAGTAATCATATATAACATGGTAATAAGTTAAATAAAAGGAATAATAAACTTGAAAATGGTTATTAAGAAATTAAATAATTAATACAATTTTATTATCCATGAATATAAAGAATGTACGTGATGAGTCCGACTCAAGGTAAGGGTTTCTCATCTCACTTTTACTTCTATAATACATAGGCCATATTCAACACTTATCTCTCTTGTGCAGTGTATATACTACCGGTTTGTTATATAATGAATTAATTTATCTTCATGGTATTTAAATTTTCATTTAAATTTATTTATTTCATGTGGATTATTATTCAAAAGTTACCAAAGTGGTAAGAGTTTATTTCACAATCTCATCCTTATTCGGGATTTTTTTTTGTTTAAGTCTCCCTTTAGAGAATTATTTAATATTTTTATATTAAAATCAATATATTTTCTTATAATATGGTTATTCATGACCTATTTTAAGTATTATTACCATTTCCCTCTCTTTTGTACTTAAAATGATTAATAATTATTTTAATAAAATATGACTTTATTTATCTCTTCGGTCGAAAATACTTTTTTCTTTCAAAACCATGCTTTCTAAAAATGTTTTAAAAAATGTTTTTAATTATAAAAATGATTTATTAAATAAATTTTTACAAATGTTTTCATTTTTATAAAATGCGTTTAAAGTAATATTCTTTTAATTTTCTTAATGAGGAACTTTTATAACCTTTTTATAGTGAAAGAGAAATATTTTTTAACTTATAAAACACATACAAAATTACCCGTTGTCATGACCATCATTTATTTAAAGATTTATTTACAAGTTTACAAGGTTATTTTTAAAGAAAATGTTTTTCCTAATATTTTGAAAATTATTAGTTTTTAAAAGTTATTTTCAAAGAAAAGGTTTTTGAAAATATTTATGAATTTTAATGTTTTAAAATAAAAAGGGAGATTTTAAAATAAAGGTTATTTTCCTCAATAAATGTTCCAAGTGATATTTTAAATCCAATTTTCAACTAAGAAGACATTATTTGATGTTACTTATGCTTTAATGGGGATATAATCCAATGATACCATCCTTATTATTTCTCCAGATTGTTTATGATCAGTTTGACTAGGGATGTACTATGTTGATAACATTCATTTTACTCTGGATGGTTTGTGATTATGTTTATTGTTTGGGGAGAGTATTTAAATTTGTTACATTATTTTAAATATGAATTTTTATGATAATTATGTTTCAACCCTTTAATTTGAGGAACGAATTGGACCTTGTAAGTGATGAGTGGGGCCCACTATAGCTCCTTGATGCATAAGTAGATCTCATGAGACAAACTAGGTATGGTTTTGTTTGATTCCTCACCCATTTATATAGATCTATTTTCACAAGAATAAAAAATATTAGATGTATTAGAATAAGCCTCAACAATATTATATTTCTTGGTACAAGCCTCGACGGTATGTTCTAGATTCCCATCACTATGCATTCCATCATTATGAATTCAACTATTGATATTCCATGTAATTATTTGATTAGTTAGAATATACATGGTCAAATTTCAAAATCATGTGATTATTTATATGGAATTATTTTATCATATTTTATTCCTACCATATTATTCCCAAGTTATTGATTAAATGGAATGTGCTTCAATTATTTACCTTTTCATATATTTGTTAATATATTCCTCTATATGTTTACCCTTACTGAGGATCTAAGTTCATCAATTTCTTATGTTTTATTTTCCATATGTTACCATAAAATATTTTGTGATTTATAAACAGGGAAATTCTAAGGGGAATAATGTAATTCTCAAAGAAAGTTATTTGAGTATTTTGTGTTTTAAAATGTAATATGAATTTCAAGTATGTATCTAGTTTACTAAGACTATAAAACTAATAGGTCCTTTGGGATGTGATTCATAGTATCTTATTCCAATGTAATATAGTAGACACCGACTTCAGGATATTTGGTTTGGGTCACTATATAACCCTTAAGTGATATATAAGGAATACTATCTTGATCTGGTATAACACAAATTCATTCAATAATTAATTTAACATGTTCATAATGGGTTCTAAGGTGACACCTTCTACCATCACTACCCAAACCCTCAACGCATTAGATCAGGGTCGATCAACCACCAAGGAAACCATTAGGTCCCTTAGTCCATAACACTGGAGAAGAATCCTACTTGTGATCCTTGAGGTATATACATAATTGAAGCCATTATACTCGTAATCCTCAGCAATGAAGGTAAAAGGAGGAATCCTACATGGGATCCTTGATGGTAAGTAAACAGAGTCATCTTACATGGGATACTCATAAAGGTAAATAGGAAGAGGCATCCTACATGGGATTCTCAATAGTAATGTATGCAGGTAGAGGCATCCTAAATGGGATCATAAAAAATATTAAACAAGTATAGGGATCCTATAAGGGATTCCCTAGGTCAACATGTAAGTGAAGGCATCCCATAGGGGACCCTCAGTAGCAGTAATAAGATAGAGGCATCCTACATGGGATCCTTTAGGTCAAAAGATAAGATGACCTCTTGGACTAAAAGGAAAAGTCCTTGAATACCAGTATAGAGATATGGATTATGGACCACCTCATATCAAGGGTCTCACTCTTAAGAGATATCTAAATTCAATTACCAGAGGAAGGACCTATCCATTTAGTAAAAATCCATAAACAACTCCTTGAAGTTCTCAAATTACCTCAAGGTTAGTACCATTACAATATATTTAAATAAATGATCAAAATGAACTATTTATGCATCAAATTATGACTTCATGGTTTAAAGATATGAAAAAACCTTAAAAGGGTAGCATGGGAGGAGTACACGATGTGTATATCCCAGTACATGCCGTGTACCCTGAAAGCTCTACTTGGGAATGTACTTCATTCAGACATGGCATGTAAAACCCAAGTACACAATGTATATGTTAGGTACACAGTGTGTACCCTACACAAGTTACCTACCCATTTACCTTACATGGCCTTTCCTTGTACTTTTCCTAGCCGTGTATCTCTACATGGCGTACGACCCATATGAGGTCTGGCCTCTTACTCTACATGGACATGTGCCTCTACATGGGTTATCTGGCTAGGTACTTAGCTACATGGAAGAGTTCCGGTATATGAAGTATATACCATATACACACCATGTACTCTTAAAAGGTCATTTTCTTAAATAGTAAGAACACATGATGTGTGTTCCCGAACTACACACCATGTGACCAGGATTTCTGAAGGGGAAACCCATCAAATAGGCTCAAATCCCCCATTTTCATAAAAAGGTATGGATCAAATCTAAAGGGATCATAATTATTCATAATAGGGATCTGAAACTTGAAAATGGGTAATATATGGATATTTATAACAAAACTTAAAAACTGCCTATCTTTGAGTGGAATCTGTAAAATATTTTCTTGTATCCACGGTCCACGACTGCTGCATGATGATCTAACTCCTCTTGAGCTCCATGAAAACACCACCCCTCTCCCAAAACTTTCTATCCCTATCCTTTCTTATCTCTTATTCATGTGAAGGTAAATCAAATAGGGGTGTATGAAAGAATCTGATGGGAGTATGGAAAATAAAAGTGGAATATAAAATTAAGAAAATAAAAGAAAGAGAAAAAGGGGGCCGACCTCAGCCTCGATGCCCAGTATAAGTTTATGCCTCACCTAGAATCTCCTCATTATGGACTCAATGGTAGAGATGAAATCTCAATATGAAACTCTATTCAAAAGATATATATAAACTAGCGTGTGCGAATAAATTAATATTTAATTAAATATATATTAATTATTAATTATTCTACTTAAATTCTAACTGTTCATAATTTTACCAAACTCTTATCCTAGGGTAAAAACCATATTATAGGGCTAATAAAGTGGTCATAATAATTATCAGAGATTATATGCTAGGGTAAAATGACCATTTTAATACTTATAATAATCTGAAAGTAAAAAGTTCAAATCTATGCTCAAATTCAATGTTCGAAAAAACACAGGTCCTTACAGTCTCCCCACCATAAACCTTATCATCCCTAAGAATACTTGGTGGTAAAACTAGTATCCATTCTCTCATCCTGATAATCTATGCAAATACACAATCTTGATAGTCCAATGACCAGTCTCATAGTGTCAACAACTCTTCCATCAAGGAATACATTTAACCATGACTGATCTGATACTCCCCACCATAGGAATACCCTTATTGTTTACCCTACATTTGTACATCAAGCTCAATAGCCCATGATAAATGCCTAATTCAATTAAAAATGAGGGTCACCACCCTAAAAAAACCAAATACGAACTCCCCACCATAAGAAATACCTTATGCTTCTCCTTAAGCATAACCTCAACATGTTCCATCATCACCACAACATACATTTAAATTATCTTAGCATATAGCTGATGCTCTCTTAACATACTCAGGATGATGTCAAGATAGAGAATGATCATTTTTAAACTAGAAGTATACTAATATTACATTGTTAGGTGTGTATAGATCTCTCTAAGCCATTACTACATAAAAACATGCTATATTTTCCTTTAAACCACTCCTAACACCACATATCCCCACAATGAGTGTCCAGGTATAACTACGAGTCAACTATCTCATGACACCTGATTATCCTCAATGTCTTCTATACCATAGAGGGACATTTATCATTTTATTTTAACACCTGGGAAACCATTCCCACAATATTTATTTAAACTATCAGTCCTCATCTCACACATGACCACTCACCGATTTAAGATTTAAGTAGAACCACACACAACCAAAACATCCCATTATCAACCAAATCAAAGTCCCACAAGTTTTACACTAAGGCCAGCTGACTGTGCTACATGACACATTAGTATCATTAATACAGAAGCTACCTTGGAACTCCTATTAAAAATATATCACCTATATTATGCCACAATTTATTCCATGACCACCCATTACACGACATAAATTCTAAAATTTAAGCATCAACCACACAATTACTGGCCGACTAGGTCAGGCACCTGAATATACCTACTCATCGAAGCTAGTCTCAAAACATAAGAACCCAAGGTACTTTCTTAGAAACCAAAGTCATAAGCCTTCCTATATCATAAAACCCGATCACTAACTATGCCTTGGCCTCAAAAAATAATATAACTAAGATCACTTCCAAAAAGGAATCCTTAAACCTGGGCCAACCTCTCATGCATGTTTTCCTCAAACAAATGGAACGTCGACCTATAAGGGTCTGAGTCAAAACTAAGGTCCTATAGTTATTCCACCTAGACTTACTGATCAAGTATCACAACAGGTTCACTAAGTCCAACCACCTATCCCAAAGATCCAACCTCTATAAGGAATATAAAAATAACATTGATCTATAAGGGTCAAAACTATCAACATCAGCCTTCTAGGCCCCTAATCCTCTTCGATCACCCTCATAAGGTAATTCTCTATAGAGGTAATAATAAGAGTGTATAAAAGAATGATGAATTAACATTCACCGGGCATCTGTATATGGTAATACCCCTTCAAGGTCTAGTTCACTATAATCATTTAGGTGTCTATCATCATCATACAAAGCAACTCGATTCGATCAACTAAAATGAAAGTATCAACTATCAAGGTTGAAATATAAGGTCCAATAGTATACACAAAACATCATCTCAATAATCCACGTTACATAATAAGTACACGATTCAGTTAATTAGAATTTCATTCCAAGCTATGCAAGAAAAAACTGTATAGGTTGTTATTGACACTTTAAATAACCAAACCTAAGAAACAACACCCTATAAGGGGTCCAAAATATGAGAATCATGTTCCCTATTGACCTATTAGGGTCAATACACCACTCAAACATGAGGAATGAGTCATCAACCTTTCCATAAAAGGTCTCACTGCATAATCACATAACCCACAATAAAAAATAATATTAATTCAATTTGGATCAATTGTGTACCCCAGAATGCCTCGAAGGCCTTTTTTTATTCATTTTTAATAATCCCCATTTTAAGTGTTGAAGGGAAACCCTTAAATGGACCATAGTATTCATGACATTACATGACCCAAAGGTATTATAGGAATTTATCTAGACTATAACCACTTGGAACTTCCCCTCCCTAGTGTCTTCATCATGATGTCAGTTCTCCACCTTCGCATGGCTGTTCAGATAGGCTTCCCATACAAGCACATGCTGGTATCAATGGGAAGTTCTATACCATATCATTATTCCAAATCTGGTAGATTCTGTTATGGTGAATGTGCATGCTCTGTATCCTCATCTAGAACCTACTCCTTGTAGAGTTTTCCTGGTCTATTAATCACAAATTCATGTGGCCTGAAGTCCTTGAGGTGGCCCGAAGGACTTGAGGTGGCCTAAAGGCCTTAAGGTGGAACGATGGCCTTAAGGTGGCTTGAAAGACTTGAGGTGTCTTGAAATCCTTATTGTATCGAAGGCCTTGGATGACCCAAAGGTCTTGAAGGACTCGATGAAAAAACTGGTGGCCCGAAATCCCAAACAGGTGAATAGTTCCAACTACTACAGTACCTGTTACAGTGCTTCATACAGTTCCTCATACAGTGATTGCTACAGTGTCTACTACAGTACTACTACAGTAACCTAGAAATATATATCCACATGGATTTGATCTTGGGTCTCTTGGATACACTTACCGAGTCCTTACCAACTGGGATGGGGATCCTGTTCTCGGATCAATTGTGTATAATTCCCTAAAAAAAATATATTGGAAAACACCATTTAGGTTTTTTTGGAACTTCAAATAATTGGACTCTATCTTTAGTAAAACCACACACAATTAGGATTATAACATGTGAATCTTATATTCCAAATATGATGCATGAGACACCCTTTCGTTTTCTATTCAAGAGTCAAAATCAATCATTGGACTCTTTCCAATAGATAAGATCCAAAAATCCACCAATAAATCATAAAATACACACAACATGTGAGTCACTCAAAGTGGAAGTCATATAAATCTATAGAATCATAGATTATAAAAATAATCCCAGATCCCTGACAACTAGGACTTCTCACTAGAATAAGTGTTCTTGACACACTAGTTTGATGTCCATCATAGGTTTCAAAAAATTCCTAACACTACTATTTACTATATCCCAAATAATAATAAAATAGGAAAGGAATAGCTCTAATACCAATTTGTAACATCCTAAACTAGATTCCACTAAATTGGTGCTCTGAGCTGGTTCACCAAAAGACCTCAAGCACACCTCTCCATACACCAGAGGCTTCTAACCAGTAGCAAGGGACTAAGGTGTGTCCGTGGAGTGAATATTCATTCATATCAGAGTAAAAATAGCATATATAACTTGATATAATCCAAATAAGTGAATAAATAGAGCGAATAAGTAGTAAATAACTGATATAGAAGCGTTCAATAATAAAAAATGAAATTATGTAAAAGTCTGAGAAACTATGTTGAACATTGAACACTGATCACCCACTGGTCCGATCACATATACAGGAGAACATAAAGGAAACTAAAATAAAGGTATAAGTCTCTACTACCAAATCTGATCCATACCACATACCTAGTGTCAATGACACTGTCAAGATTCTCCATCTAGATAGAAACATCCACAATAACAGCTCTTCTAGATCATGAAACCTTGAGCCTCATTCCTATCCACCATGAAATCTATACTCAACCTAAAAAGTAGACATAAGGTTTGTACACACACTAGGATACATGTACAAGGGTGAGAAATAATCTTAGTAGGCCACCCTATAGATGAATCTATAAATATTCTATCATAAGTGCATGCTCATGAAATAGACTCATCCTAAATAAGACACAATTAGAATAATAAATATAGAAATAACATAAATAGAAACATAGTCAATCCTTGGGTCTATAATCCTAATTGACCATATCCACTTCTACCGAAGTTGGAAGGTTACTAGACTTATTCCATCACACAGTCACACATATATTCCCATACATATATATGTATATGTATATATATGAAAGCAACATTGACCTGAGACATCATACTAAGGTGTCCATGAATAAAATATTAAAGAAAAACTCAATCCACAGTTGATCCTAGGATCCATGATCGAGTAATATGGAAATATTATGACTAGATATATGAGTTAGATGTCATACCACTCAATCTATGTATCATTAAGTCTACAATTGGGTCCGTAATCCTGATCGAAAATACCTACTTTGGCTAGCACTGAAATATCTCTAAGCAAGCTATGTCACCATAGGGGGATACATGTCCTAAGCCTAGGTTAACCCATACTCACCTCCAATAACTAAGATGAAGGATTCCGGGTATTTACTGGATATCTTGCAAACATTGCATAGATCCAGATGTCATACTAGTCAATTCACATGTAATCCAGTCCAATGTCAGATTCCACGGTCCCAGTCCATAGGAAATACCAACATTACAACTTGAATAATCCCTAAGGGGGATCAAACTTAAGATATATATAAGGAATACTCTCATGATCTAGTATAACACAAAGTCATTCAATAACTATATCAATAGACTCATCCCCAAAAAATTTGGGGTGATGCTGCATCCACTAATTCCAGGGAGTATCCTAGGCATCAATTGAGGAGATCAAGTCTATCCTCAGGGATCTCATCATAATCCTACTTCTAGGGGGAAATACGCTCACCCGAAAACCTATGACATCCCCGAGAATGTTAGTGGACTATCCATTACAAGATTAACCCAATATAAGATGGGTTCCAAGTCACTCTCAACAACCTACCTCCGTATCCCAGAACAGGGAGGAATCCTAGTGAAAAATGGTACTTCCAGTAACAATAACAGTAATTTTCAGCCAAGTAATTATTGGGAGACATACTCCAAGAAGTATGTCTGGTGATACTAATAAAATAAGTCTTAGAAGACGGATTAGAAATCCTAAAATACTAAGGCTCAATAGTCAGATCCTAGGAAGTACATCTCTCAATCCCAATAGAATAAGTCTTAGAATCTAAATTCTAGATAGTACATCTTCCAATCCTAAAATAATAAGACTCAATAGCTGAATCCTAGGAAGTACATATGGGTATCATGATAAAATGATATTCAATATAAATGGATCATTATCCAAGTACCAAGAAGTATGTATGGGAACCCCAATAATAATATATGATCAAAAGGATTAGATGTTGGACCATATAAAGTACATCTAAGCATCCCAATAATAATAATAATAATAATAATAATAATAATAATAATAATAATAATAATAATAATAATAATATACTGCATCATGTCTGGAACAACTTCTATAAACTAGGAACCACCTATAGATATCATATTTGCATCGATGGAAACCATGTGAATACATAAAGAAGGAGTGAGGGTGGATGAATTCTTAAACCCACCACTACTACCACAACCCTATGGGATTACATGTTCAGCACTTGTTCTAAGGTGACACCCACTACCATCACTACCCAAACCCCCAAATCATTATATTAGGGTTTCTCAACCACCAGGAAACCCATTAGGTCCCTCAGGTCATAAAATTAGAGAACCATCCTACATGGGATCCTCAAGGTCTACACATAAGTGAAGGCATACTACTCAAGATCCTCAGTAGAAAAGGTAAAAGGTGGAATACTATATAGGATCCTTGATAGTAAGTAGACAAAGGCATCCTGCACAGGATCCTCAGAATGGTACATAGTAAGAGGCATCCTACATGGGACCCTAAATAGTATTTTACATAGGTATAGGAATCCTACATGGGATCCTTAGAAAGAGTAAACAGGTATAGGGATCCTACAAGGGATTCCCTAGGTCAACATGTAATAGAAGGCATCCCATAGGGGACCCTTGGTAATAGTAATAAGGTAAAGGTATCCTACACGATATCCTCTAGGTCAAAAGATAAGATGGAATCTTGAAAAAAATGGAAAATTACTTGAATAATAGTCTAGAGATATGGATCATATCCCACCTTAGATCAAGGGTCTCAATCTTAGGAGATAGCTAAATTTGATTATTGGAGGAAGGACCTCCCCATTTAGTAAAAATCCCATAACACTTCCTAGGAGTCCTCAAATCACTTGAAGGGTAGTACCATCATGATCTACATGGTAAAATGCCCAAAATGGACTGTTTATGCATCCAATTATAACCATGAGGAATGAATATATGAAAAACTATAAAAATGGTAGAAATGTAGGAGTACATGATATGTATATCTTGGTACATGACGTGTACCCTCAAAGCTCTACCTGGGCGTGTACTTCAGCCAGACATGGAATATAAAACCCAAGTACACAACATGTAAGTTAGGTACACAGTGTGTACCCCACATGAGGTATCTACTCATGTACCTAACATGGACTATCCATGTACTTTTCCTAGCCATGTACCTCTACATGGTGTGCAACCCACTCGGGGTTTGGTTGTGTACTCTACATGGCCATGTGCCCCTACACGGGCTGTCTGGATGGGTACACGGCTACACGATTGAGTCCCAATACACGATGTGTATACTCTATACACAACGTGTACTTATAAAAGTATATCTTCCATGAATGGGAAGACTAAATTTCATGTGTTATTGAACTACACATCGTGTGATTGAGATATTTGAATGGGAAACCCCTCAAATTGGCTCAAAACTTTCATTTTATCCTCTAAAGGTATGGATCAACCCTCAAGGGGTCCTAAGTAGTCATAATAGGGCTGTAAAACTTGGAAATGTTAAAAATACAAGTATTTATAGCAAAACATAAAAACAAACTACCTTTGGGCATAATCCGCTGAAGCTTCGCCTGTATCCACGGTCCACGGTTTCCACACAACAATCCAAATCCTCTTGAGCTCCGTGAAAACACTTTCATTCATCTCTCTCTATATATCTATATCTCTCTATATCTATACCTTTTTATATCTCAGTCACATGATGGGGAATCCCACAGGGGGCGTATATGAGAATTCAAGTGGAGGTCAAAAAAGAAAGGATGAAAAGAAAAGGAAGAAAAGAAAAGAGAAAGAAAAAGGGCCCCTGCCTCAGCCCTGATGTCCAACAAGAGTTTATGACTCACATAAGAAAAATACCCCATTAAAAAATCAATGGAGAAGATGGAATCTCAATTCAGTGATCCCTTAAAAAGATATATTTGAGGGAATGTGTGTGAATAAATTAATCTTTAATTAAACATATATTAAATATTAATTATTCCACATAAATTCAAACGGTTTAGAATTATAAAAAACCCATTTACTATGGTAAAAAACATATTCCAATACTAAATTAGTGGTCATAATAATTATCCAAGATCATATTTTTGTGTAAAATTACCATTTTACCCCTTAAAAGTATCTGAAAGAAAAAATATCAAATTTATGCTCAAATTCACAGTCTAAAAAAACATAGGTCCTTACATATTGTCCTTATGATATAAGTGATATCATAAGATTTAAAACCCCATGAATTAAAGGTTATATCATAGTTAAAGATCATTTTTCAAAAAATATAATGAATAATAATCTAAGATGAAACCTGCAATATAGTCTATATCGTAGTATACAATATCCAAGTTTTTTTATTTTTCAATTATAAATTTAATTATATTATTTATCAATTTTTTATAAATTATAGAAAAGGTATTTTGGGATACTTATTTAATTTATAAAGTTATTTATTTATTAATTAATTATAAAATGTTTATAATTAGTTAATAATTTTTTGAAACATTTATTAAATAAATATTCAATAATCTTAATTGTTAATATTAAATACCTTTTCAATTTATATGGAATGACTTATAATTTGGGTATAAATGGTTTATATGAAAATTATAAGTATAATTTGTAAAGTGGCTATAAATTACAAAATAAGATAAAATATAAAGGTGTTCATATTGAGTATTATAAATTGTTCATAATTATTAATTCGAATTGATCTAATTAAAATGACTTATTTGAGAAATTATTTGAATCATATCAAGAGGAGTTTTTATAATTGATATGATCAAAGTTTAAATAATACTAAATATATGATATTTAGATTATGCACATTGTTTACATAATAGACTTGGAATAAAAAATGTTTATATCTCATATAATGTCAAATATTTTTATATAATTCCATATAAAAGATAATATGAATCTTTTCATATTAGAAAGAAATATTAAGTGTATATTTATTTAATTATGAAATTTTTAGAATACATGATTGTATTATAACATTTTTATAATAGTTTTATTTATGAATTATTCATAAATTGTTTATCTAAGGTATAAATTTATGAACTATCAATTTATTTAGTTCATTCCCTAGTTATTCATATTTTTTATATTATTAATTGATGTATGATATAGTTTAAATTATTAGCTCGCTTCTATAAATTGTTATACATGAATATAAGGAGTTACATTCTAGGTATGATAATGGATTTAGTTTTTTTCTAACTTGAATTTTCCTTGTGCTAGGTTATAAGATTAAATTTAAAGGTTGATTATAGTTTATACATATTAGGTGTTAGAATTATGATGATATTTTACTCTCTCTTGAGTAAAATATTCTTCGGTAGAGGGAATTTGGGTTGGACTACTCATTGTCTTGGAGAATTTTGCTTTGTTGGGAAAAGTGAGAGTTGGTTATCCATTGCTTCAAGATTTCTCTTGTGGGGATTATTGATTTCATATGGTTATAAGAGTTTACATGAGAGGGTTTAATGTAACTTATTCATGATATGAATTTGGATGTATATAGATATAGTTGAATTTTAATTTTGGTTAATGACATAAGTTATGAGTTGTGTAAAGAGTTACACAACAATAATGTTCGAACATACTGATTTAGTGATAGGAATAAAATTCCAAGTTAAATAATTGGAAGCATGCATAAATGTAATAGAGAATACATGAGATAAGATGGTAAGTGTTAGGTTGATTCCAAAATAAATACTTATCAATATCTTGATCATCAACTGGGTAGGTTATGCTAAACCCGGGTGCACCTAGATTATGTTTTGTAAATCAAGTAAGTAATGGGTGACCCTAATTAGAGTAGTTCCTTTTTTTGTTTTATTTTGGTTAAAATTAGCTAGGAAATAGGATTATATTATTGGAGGAATATATTTGAGTTTATCTATATGAGGGATTGGGTAAAGGGTTGTCTGCTCAACTATCCAAGAGTCATATATGATATGACTTTCATGGTAACCTACCTAAATAACTAGGTGATGAGAGAAATGCTAAAGTGACCCAAATCTTAATGAAATATGGATCTTGTGTTAGTTTTTTAAGGGTAGTTTAATTATTAAACTGAATGGTGGAATCAACTAAGAAACCATAAACTAGGATATCCATGCTCACGAAACTGAAACCATGTATATTGTAAAATGAATAAATTAGAATACCTTACACCATAAATATTCTCCAAATTTACCAATATTAATCAATTATTAGTAAATATGAAAAAATAGGTAACCCAATCATGTCCTCTATAGTTTATCCATGGTCCGTACTAAATCACTAATTGAATGGAAATGATCCTTCTCTCTCTCTCATGATATACTAGTATCTTATAATGTAAAGATATGAGAAGAAGACTGATTTAGGTGGGAAGGATTCCATAGAGACCCACACACCTCATTTCATGGAAGTGACTCTTATATAAGACTCAAAGACACTCTTCATGTGATATGAATTTACTCATGCATTACATCACATGAGTAAATGTTAATTGGTCATTCATAAAACCATATAATGACTGCATCAACCTCCCATGTGTTTCAAATTATGAAAATAATATTAATTGACGATGGACATTTTTGAAAGATTTAGATGTTAAAACATTAACATTTGACTACCATGTAAAGATTACAATGAAAAGGCAGTGGCTACAACATATCATTTTCAATGATATGCCTAAATCATACAATATGATTAACTATAATTAGTGATATGTTACCATATAACATTCCTAATGATATACCCATATCATCTCATATGACGTATCATAGGTGAATCACATGCATGTAATATTTAGGGAATATATCTTTCAGTCTCCCACTTATATTAAAAACTCATAGTCTCTATTCCATTTCACAATATATTGTTTCATCTATAATAACTTGTGAAATCATACCCAACACTTATTTTGGATATATTTTAAAATAGTTTTTGAAAGATATAATTAAGTTAGCATTGTATCACATAATATGCAATACATCATGAATATAAATTCCAAAATTCTTTTAGATAAACTTTAAATTTTATGACTAGGCCCCACCAGTACTCCTCCTAGGCTGATAGTGAATATGAGAGTGGCCATTGAAGCCTGCCTCCAGTAGGCTACAAGTTAGAAACTAGAACCAAAGGTATAAAATACACTCATATGGGAGTTATTACCCTCACATTACTAGGAAATGATAAAAAACACCAATTAAATCCATAAATAATAAATAAACAAATCTCAGTACATGATATTTCATAGAATACCAAACTCAAAAGGAAACATGCCACAATAGCTCCTAAAACAGTGACCACAAACACCCACAACTAATGAAATAACTCAATGAGCTAGTAATGGCCATATTGATCACCAAATAACTCCAATTAACTAGAAAAATAGTAATACATATAGAGTTGAGAATACAAGTATACTCAGTTGGATCCTCCTCAAAACCTCTCATAAAAATGTGGAAGAATCATACTAAATCCCTAATAAATAAATAGAGAACCCAAATCATCACCTAAATAGATTAAATATATTTCCATCCTCACCAAGGATCACTCAACAAGTATTACACATAAGAAAGTGTCATAATAATGAAACATGTATATAATAAGAGTACCCCAACACCACTTTCCCATAGAACTAGTCACCCTAAACCCCAACCGATTATTTCCTAGTGCTCCCATCCCCTCCACAAGTCATACTGCACACCTATGAAAATATATCACATCCACATCCACATAATCATATCCACATACCATCACAACCCATAATCATGTTGTAATATAGAGATCCATCACAAACCATGTAGATATAAACATAACCTTATTCCATCACAATCGATTCATAAGTACACCTAAAATAACTATAGCCATTATCACCAGGATACAAGTATATTCTCAAAACTTAAGCCTCCAAAACCCTCATATACATGTATATCATAATTGAGAGCCATTGGAGGCCATATGATCACATATCCTATAATAGTAATCTTCCACAACTCAGACATGTCTACATACAATCTACGTCTGGACGAGAGAAAAGGGTAGGGTATAAGTCATTTATCTGCATCCCCAACAACCTAGATGTTGGGAAATACATAGAACCCATAACCAAATATGAGTTTCAATTACCCCTGCAGACTCGGCTGGTGGAGCATAAGAAATAATATAACATAATGGATAATATAACACATAATAATTATAATGGAAACTAACTTACCCTAGACTTGAACTAAGCTAACGTCCCATATGAATACCCCGACACCATCACTAAAGACTAAGAAACTAATATATCTCTAGGCATACATGCATCGAGGTTCATTAAAAACTTATATTTGATAATCAATCACCAATCATTTATTAATATCCTATAATCAATTGGATTATTATTTATAAAAACATCATTATAAATAGCTTAAATTCAAAATTTAATTCATATCCATACTTCTTTATTCTCTTACCCAATCTATATTTGTTAATTTGGATCCATCAAAATTTAATCTTTAGAAACTATCCATTTTAATTAATATATCATTTAACTGATATTCCATAATTATAGGCACTACGTCATATCTATTACTATATCTAGAAAGATTTAAATATTCCCTCAAGGAAATGAATAATAAGCAGGATTATAACAACCAAGCATTAAATTAAATAAATAAAATAAGTCCCTCAAACCAATTTAGTCATATCAAAAAAATTCTAACACTTTACTTAATCATACTTGTCATTCCATCATCAATTTCATTAAACTACCATCACAAAAATAATATCAATACAACTCCTCATCATACCAACCACACCAGGTTTAAAAAAAATCACAAAAGGGACTTAATATTCTATTAAGTATACAAATAACACCAAATATAATTTTAGAAGAAATAATATATCAAGATTAATTAATATTACTTCAATTAATGCACACAAGATATTATAAAAATGATTCAAATACATTATTCCGTTAGATATACAATTCTAACAAAATCATTTTAAGTTTCTAGATTGAGTTTGTAAATTAATTAGGATCATATTTTAGAAATAAATAAACTTATTATATTAGTTATAAATCAGTATAAAATACTATAAAAATAATATTAATACAATGATCAACACCTTATGCAATTTATAAAGTAAAAATAAAGTTAACTCATTAATTATCTTCCTTATATTTCTAACTTTAAGTTGTTTATTTAGATTTAAATGCGTTAAATATGTGTGGATGAAAAAGGAAATAAAATCATAATAAGTAATACTATCTATAAAATAACATGAGAAAATATCAAGAATAATACATTTACATGAAAAACATCCCATCATGTTTTTAGTATTTATATATTATTATCTTCTTAGGTAAATATCTATCATTTATCCACTAAAAATACAAGTATGATAAATCTAAATTTATACATAAATAAAATAAGAGATGTTTATGAATACCATACCATAATGAAAAGTCTTGGTAGTTTTCTATGTAGGAATTAGAGAAGAAGGAAAATAATTCACAAGACTTGGTTCACACGAGGAAAACCTCAACAACTTAAGGTATATCTACCACCATTAAAACCATGACTCAAAACCTATAAAAATAGTACCAACTACTTCTATGGACTCTCCTAGAAGAATACTGGGGAATAACCTAGAAGAAAAGAGGAAGACTAACCATTAATTACCATGAAGCTAATAAAAGGCTGTAATGGATTGAATGACACTCAAGGGGGTCAAGGGATGATTCTTTGATCATCCGGGTTTGAAATAAATGAGAAGAATCAAACAAAAGGGAAGGATTCTATGGATTTAATATTTTAGGTGTATGGATCACATAACAATTTTCTTATATGTTTCCCTATATTTGACTTAGGTCATACTCACTTTTAGTTCCACCAATTTTTTGATACAAAAAGGTAGGATCATGATTCATATGTACCACCATACAGTGGCATTCAATTATTCCAAAAAACATGGCACTAATATGCTATTTTCAAAAGGAATTTTAATTTTGTATCTAATATTTATTTCCCATGATTTTAATTAATAAATACCTTTTTAACATTTATATTTATTAATATATGGAACTTTCCTTCAAGGATAATGTAGTTCATTTTATGTTTTAATTTCATCATTTTTAATGATTTTATGATCAGCAATTTCATATTAATCATAAAATATAATTTTAGACCAAATTCCAAAAATTAAAAAGTTTTATGATTGATAATACCATTATCAATTGTAAAATATTACACAATCCCCTAGTAAAAACATCAAAAGGATATATATTATGTATCTATTATAAGGGAATGCATAATATATTCTCCAAAATAAAGAATCAACAACAAAATGGTTCTCCCTATGATACATAATATATATATATATATATATGATATGTAATATGTATATACCATTCATATGATATTTTACTTTAACAAAATTACCAAATGTGACATATTTTTATTATGCTAGGTATTTTAATTTGATAGAAAAATGATACATAAGAAATTATAGGGAATATATAATGTTTTATTAATACATAGGTTTTTTTGAATTTGTAATAAATCTTTATAAAATGTTTTTATTTCATGTGTAAGTTTTTCTATGATGTGTAAGGCTTTTTGATTTATTAATAAAATTGGTACCTAATATTTTTAGATTAATATGTAATATTTAATCTAATATATTTGATTTTGAAAAATAAATAATTTTTTTTTGTCAAAAACCAGTACATATGTTTTTATTTTCAAAATTTAAAGTTTTAGTTCAATACATAAGGTTTTATACTTTGGTAAAAATTGACTAAAAACCAAAAAATACAAAATTACTTAAAAACTCATTGAAAGATTACTTAAACCTTACCCAACCTCCAAAATTACAAGATAATGTACTTGAACTCTCTCATCATCCAAGAAATTACAAAGGAGGTGTTTATGAAGATCCAAGACCTTTCATTAGATACCTATTTAACAATTTTTGTTCTCAAGAATCAAAATCAAACACGATAAGGAAAAAAAGGCATGATAATACACCTTGAGAGATATGTCTCAAATAGATATCTCACTATAATAAATACATAATAACTCATAAAAATAAAATCCCAAGAGAAAAAAACATCATCAATCATCACAAAATCAATATTTGGAATACATATCATCTAAAAATATCAATCATAAAAAAACTCAAGATATTGAGCATGAGTTCGCGACTTATGTTCCCAAGTAGTCTTCTTTAAACCACCACGTCTTCATAGGACATGGGAAAAAAATAATATCATGACTGTGAAATACATTCTTTATATGGTTCTAAATATCAACAAGTCATTCCTCAAATGTCACATAATCTCTTAATTTCAACTCAATATAGGTCCCTTAAGGGGCTTAGGTGTGATATGCCCAAATAGGGGGTTGAATAAGAATATATTAATTATTTTCTATTAAAATATTTTTCTTAACCCACTCACAACCCTTGATAAATTTGATATTTTAAATATAATGGTCACTATTTTTCTCTAATTTTAGATGTTTATCCAATTATTATTTATCTTAAACAAGCCTTATATGATATAATAAATGGTTTAATTACTTATTTTATCATATTATGTTGTGAATAATATAAAAAATCATGCATAAGGAACACCCAAATTTTTAATTGGTTCACCACTATGGGCTAATCTAAGAAGCATGCAATCAATAACGTATCATTTCACCAAATCACTAAAGATCACTAATTTAGGTTTTGTCTAGGTCACTTCTTCCTAGGGAAACCACCATTATGAAATATTGTGTCTAGCTTACTACCACCTCAAGATCACATCACTCACACTTCCTCTCTCTTTTCCCAATGCTTCAAAAGGAAAACACAAAGTTGGCACACATGCCAAGAACATTATCACTTATTGTTTATAGATGTATAAATTAGATATATATGATTTTTATATCCTCTTAATCCTTCACATACTATATTTAATATCACCATGATCAGTATCTACTTTCCATAATAGGTCATGTAACCACCTTTTTCACTTTCTAGAATAAACCTAGAATTCCTATTCTTTATTTCACTAAAGTGATCTATTTTTCTTTTACTTTGGAAATTTATTTATAAAGTTCCAAGATCTATCCTTATTTTTTATAAAATAACAATTTCATTTTCTATATGAGATTTATATTTTTAATATGCTCAATTTGATCTCTTTTTTTCTTTCAGAATTACTATAGGAAGTTTTACAATCTCGTATCCCTTAATTTGATGGATCAGATTAATCATCCTTTCTATTATCTTATTGATATTTTTTTAAGTTTACCACACTTTTAGTGTGTCAATTTAGTACCATTAAATACAGATTAAGGACCTAAAATATCAATCATAACTTCCTCAATGAGTTACTATATACAATTTCTAGGTTTCCTGTAAGTGATTGACTATGGTGTGTTACCTGCTTCAATGATGTAGTGATTCTCCCCATTCCTTTACCATGATATATCTTCTTACACTAAAACATAGAAAAAAAGATTAATCAAAACATTTTGTCTGGACTAATTATATGTGGTGCGGCCTCCTATTGATTAGATCCATAAATATTTATCCTCTTAACATCCTCATTTCTCTCCCATGATCATAGTATAATCACCTTAAACTCCTTTTAACACTAGACTACTTGTGAAATAATAATTTTTTTATATCATGGACACATATACACTTCTAAATCATCAAAACATATTCTCTTCCTAAATCACACCTTTGACATCACATGAAATTTCTATGATGTGGACATCCCCTTCAAAATAGAACCATGATGTAGCTTGTTCTCCACGACATAAGAATTATCAAAACTCTAGTGACATTGAAAATCAACTTATTTACTATTATGTGGGACAATATTACCTTTACATGAAGATCTTGATCAACCTTTTTTGGGTTTAGATAACTCTAACAAAAACTACACTATTTCCCGACCCTTACGTAAACTCTACCACAACCTAACCCTTATAAAAATCAATATTCACCTTTATGCACACCCACAAATCTATATAAACCTTATATTTCCCATTGTATTACCATGTAATCTTATTATCTATAGTTCATGGAATTATATATGTAGAGTTCCACAACCATTCCTCTAGAATTTTATGAACTTTATTTTATGGAGTGGCCTTTTTTATTAAAGTGTGTGTGTGAAAAATTACCTTTACACCCAACCAATCAATTTTATATTGATCTTAATTTACCTTTAAATAGGTGTTATTAATTCAACATGACATGGTCTAATCCTCCACCCTTATGCATGTCAAGTCACCCTTACACAATTTAGGGTTCCATTACACAAGTTAAAATAATTTTCTATTATGTTGTCTGTGGTAAAACCCTAATGTAGTCTCACCTAATTACCCTAAAAAAAATTCATCTAACTCAATTTACATTTAAACATTGGGAATACTGAGCCTTACACATTCCAAGTTTTACTCTATATAGATACCTTAACATAGATCACTATTGGCCCTTATGAAACTTCAGTATTTTTAGATATATCTTTACGCAAGTCATCAATGCTTCCCATTTACCTTTTCACAACCTCCAAAATATACTCAAATAACTTCTGAACCTTATTAATCATATCAACCACTACTTATTATTTAAAAATTATAGATTTATGAATCCATAATGATCCTCTAAGAATCAATAATAAATTTATGTTTTTTTATATTTCCAACAACATCTAATTATTCCTACAACATCATGTATTATAAACAAACCCAATACAAACCATTAGGGGTTCAAAAATCTCTACCTTTGAATTTGGTTAAAAATATCCTATTAATCCAACTCTATGAAATATCTACCAAATCAAATGAAAAATATTTATAACCTTTTAAAAAATATATATCGATGGATTTTCTCTCCCCCCTTTCTCAATGAAATACAAAGGGACACTACTAATCCAATTCCATCTCCATGAGAGAAATATAATTTTTTTCCCCATTTATACTTAAATTTTATAAGGACAGATCTTCAATAATTTTAATCATTTTATAATAAAAAACAAGTGGTTTACCTTTCATATTACTCCCACTTTTTTAATAGAATGTGATAGGGATTTTTCATTAGGTTATACTTCTCCTTGAATTCTAAATTCAATGTGAATAACTCCATTGGTTCCTTGAAATTTCTTCCCAATTGTTAAAAGTTTATTTTCACTACCATTTTATACCAATTTTAAAACTCTCTAGTTAGATTTATCAACTCTAAACCACCTACTTTTAGGCTTTGATATTACTTTCCCCACAATAACTTCATTAACTCATATAAATATATTAAGTAAAATAACCACTTAGTACTTGTGGTGTCAAAAAACCATCTAAGACTACTGAGCTTGAGATTAGTGTAGAAAATAAGAGTTTAAGTTAACACAACCAGGGATGTCTATATCAATCATTAATACCAAATAATATAAAATAAACACATCTATTCATTAAAAAGATCCCATTTTCTTAACCAAAATTTCACCAAATATTTAGAAAATAATTTTATAATAAAAATTAATGTATGATATAACACATGTAGCATCGATAGATACAATTTTTTAAATAATAAATTGGTAATTCCATGTGATTACCATGTAATCTATATTCTCATAGGTTATTTCAACCATGAATGAGGCTGAAAAGCATTTATAACTTCATATAGAACCCCCCTTAATTTCAAATCCATGTTTTTAAAGTATTTTTAATTTTTAGGGACACCATTTTTTGAGAAATTACTATTTCTTTAAACAATAGAATTTTAGGGTCTTGAGAAGATAAAAATATAACACTAATTATTAGAAATCATAAACAAATAAACATTATGTTCATATATGTAGCTATTTTATTTTCTTAATATGTACTCTTATTTTAGTAGTATGATTCCAATAATTCTATTTCTAGGTCCCAATTTTTAAACACTAGATTTTATCCTTATAACATTTGTTTTTACATATATGGTTTTGAAACTTTTATTTTCACAATTTAGGCCCTAATCCATATAGATTTAGATTCGTATGATATTTCAATATCAACATGCAACTTAAAGCTTTAGTTATTGATTACTGGACATCACTAGTTGAGTGAGTTTTGGCCTTGATATATTTATTTATTCGTAATACCAAAATAATACTTGAAACATTTCTAATTCCCTTTATTTCTTATATTTTTTAGTTTCAAAAGATCTTCCTCTTAGATCATGAAAATGTTCTTGTAATTTCCCAAATTTAATCAAGATACATACCATTTAAATTTTTAGTCTAAATCCTTAAAGTGACATGGGGCATGCGCCTGCGCACCCTATTGTGGGTCCCAAATAGCTATTAACGTTATTTAAATAACTGCACATGTTTTATGTAAAACGTTACATTGTGCCCTAGCACAATGTTTGGGTTAAAAATAATTAAAGGAAATTAAAAAGTAATAAAAATAAATTTTAAAGTAAATTAAAAGAAAGTAAAAAGGGATAAAAAAGAAATTTTAAAATAAAATAAGAAGGGGGTTACGAGAAAAGTAAAAATAATTAAAATAAGCATTAGCCTATTTTTATTATTTTAATTTCTTTTTATTTTCCATCCCTTTTATTTTATTTTATTCTCATTTATTTCCTTTTTATATTTTTCTTTATTTAATTATTTTTCCTTTTATTCTTCTTTTATTTATTTCTTTTTTTCTCTCCCTCTCATCTTCCTTGGTGTGTCGCCCCCTATAGCCCCCTTTTGGTGCGCCTCCTGATCCTCCTATCCTCCTTCAGAAGCCCACTGCAACTCCATGTCTCCTCCATTTTCTTTGTTGTTAGGTGCGAAGTAAACCTATCAGTAAGAATAACATTATGCACCAAGAATCATAGGATCTCATCCACTATCCATTTCACAATATACTATAGAAGGTTTTTACCTGAAATTGTATTTTTTATAAAATCATCTGTTTTCTTCTGTTTTAGGTCAAATAAAATATCATCATGGAGTGTAGGATCCTCTATGGTTATGAGGTAGGGAGTCTACTCTATTTCCCTTCATTTAGTTTCATCTCTTATATCACACATTGTGCCGATAATTGTTGCCTACCAGTGATGTTTTAATTTCACTTTTTATAATTTAATTAAACTTCTCGACATGACTATTACAACCTTGTTTGAGATAAAATAGCTTGTTTAAATTGTTTCAACATCATTGGATATCCCTTTGGGTGTGCCGAAGAAATTGGTCTATTTTCCACTAGCCTTGAATAATTAATTTTATTAATTTCATGCATTGTGTGACCCCTCTTTGTTGAGATTTAAATTAAATAAATTATTCTGAATAGTTATGAACCATGAATATTTGTGTTTTGTTGTTTTGTTTATCCCTGGCGACTTCCTTATTTAAATTCTTACTGTGCTATACCTTTATAAAAGAGAAAAGTGCATTTTTTTCTACTTTCACTGATAAAGTGTTTTGGCTGTAACTGTTTAGCTTGAATGATCAATTAATATACAGATTTAGTTGCTATTTTTTTGCAATTATAAATGAATTCTTTGTGATATCATCTTCCTTAAAATCTAATTAAATTTAGTGCGGCGAGACAACATGGGTTCCGTATTAAGGACCACACATAGACTCTCCATTCCTGATTGGTTATTACACTACGTACCAGGGAGGGGATATCTTAGGCTTTTCTAGATGAGGGTTTCCCTGAGTTTTCTATATTATCATGATTGATATCGGTTCCCTAAGGGAAAATTGAGGATGGACCCATTGGCAAAGTAGCTATGCCATGCCTCGGGTGATACTCGACCCCTAATGTGCAATACCCTGGACGGACTCATGATAAATCCATGCCTCAAGCGATACTTGGTCATCCATAAGATTTACTTGGATGGGATTAATGGTATTGGATGAATTGAAGGATATAACTTAGTAATACCATTGGGAAAGACTTAGACTCGAACTCTAAATTTTAATATAATAATAATGATGATGCGTGAAATGTTTTATTTGATGAATCTTTGGGTTACTTGTGAATTGTGATACTTTTCTAGTGATTTTAAGCACACTTTCTTGATACATAAATTAGACCCAAGCTAAATCAAAGGCTTAGGGGTATGTTCCATTTTGTATGACTTCTATTTTTATAGACTTTATATATATATATATATATACATCATGATTATTATACATACTTTATTCATATTCCCATCTTAGGTTGAAGTAGGTGGTATGGACGAGTGCTATTGAGAACCCAGACCAAGTTATACTTATTTTATTTTGTTTATTTAATTTATTTCATTTATCATATACTGATACACTGCTTTTGTTTATAATACAAAATGGAAAGGTTTATATACCGTGGGTGTCGGCCTACTGGGATTTTATTTCACTCCCTGATAGAGGGCCATTTTGTACCCAAGTAGACTTTATGCTCGCAGGTAGGGATAATGGAAAGCCTGCTACTTCTAGTTCTTGAGTGTTTATTGCTACTTATGATGGAGCTTAGGGGTAGAGTACCGAGCCTTTTCTTGAGATTATTTTTTTGAACTTTGTGTTATTTTCATTAAAATTTTATATCATGCTTGTATTCTTTCTTTTAATACTTTTATTTTAGTACAGACATCATAGAATGACATAATTATGTAGCTGGATTGATTTATTAGCTTCCTTACTCTTCATTTATTTAGTTGGGACTATTTAATTGCTTCTACTATAGTTTATTTATTTATATGCTTCTGCTACTTGTTATAAATTGTTTTTCTTCCACTGTATATTACCTATTTCCTACGAGGTAATAGTATCCCCCACAGACATGTTAAAAAGGACCTCACTGCTAGTCAGTAGCCTCTGATGTTTAGGGATATGCACTTGAGGTAATGTGGACAACCTAGCTTAGAGCACCCTTCCAGTGGATCCCTGGACGAGGATGTTACAAAGTGGTATCAGAGGGGGTTATTGTTTTCCTTTTGTATTACTGTTTGGGTCAGGAAGGAGACTAGGATATATGAATCTGGAATGTACCCTGTGCTTGTACATAGCTAACCCATGTATAGGGGAAACCCAAATTTATGGGTTGGTATTGTAGTTATTGATTATGCCAATTATTGTTGATATGATTTCACTATTGGGTGGCACACTTTTTTTGTATTGTCATCGATATTGGTATTATTGATATAATGGTTTTTAACATTGCATCTCGATGATATGAGGGAAATTCATTTACATGCATCATATTAGGCACTATAGGGATAAAAATGACATGTATATTGCCATGCCATATCAATTTTTAGCAAGCATCTACCTAGTTTCATGTGAGTGGTGTTGTTCCTAATTGTAAAAATTTGAAGTGCCTATTTGTTAAATATAAAGTTATGATATTTGTTTAGATGTTAACATGAATTTACATAGAAAATAGGTGGTATGAATCATTCTAGTGATCCTTATGAGTTCTCTCTTCCTTATCCAGACCCAGCTCTTGGAGTAGGCTATCTATTGTGTAATTCTCAGAGGTAGGCTATGTACCTACCCTATTTATTTCAGCTTTACCTATTTTCCTTGTTTTCCATAGAATCTCATCTATGGTGTGCATTTAGTTTTTCAATCAAGTACCTTTGCAGTGTCATGTATCTTGAAACTCTGCTAGGGGTTAGGATAGAGGGCATACGCCAGTTCCAAGAGTGCCCTTGGAGATAGGTGGGTACCATTTCCTTCGGAAATTTTACATCCTTGATATGTCTGGAATTGAATTCATTCTTGGTATGAACTGGATCACTCCTTATCATTTACAAGTGGATTTCTATCACTGTTGAGTGTCCTTCACATCCCATGAAGGAGACACATATCTACATAAAAAAGAATGAGATATACAGACAGATCAATATGGACTTAAATGTGCATGACTAGGAAGAGTTATAGATCAATTAGAAAGTATCTTAATGAGTGACCAGGGAGTGAAACTAGTGAAATTCCTTCCCGTTTTGTATTGTTTCAAGGATGTCTTCCCTGAACATTTCTCTGGATTACCTCCCATGAAGGATATGGAGTTCACTATCAATCTAGTTCTAGGTGTGACACTAGTGTCTATTCCTCTTTATAGGATGGCACCTCTAGAGATATATGAACTCAAAAAGAAGCTTGAAGACCTCGAGGATAAGGGTTTTATCAGACCTAACACATCGTCTTGGGGTTCACCAGTTCTTTTCACCAAGAAGACAAATGGTACCCTCAGATTGTGAACATATTTTCATCGACTCAACCAGATTATGGTAAAGAATTAATATCCATTGCCTCATATATACGACCTCTTCAACTAGCTATGAGGAGAAACTATTTTTACAAGATTTATCCAAGGTTGGGATATCACCAGGTTCATGGGCGATTGTCTGACATATCACGTATGGAATTAAAAAGTAGGTAAGGCTTGTACAAGTATCTGGTTATTCCATTCAGCCTCATGAATGCACTAGCAGTCTTCATGGATTTGATGAATTAGGTTATTAACCTATACCTTGATTCCTTTCTGGTGGGTTTTGTGATGACATCTTGGTGTATTCACGCTCTATAAATAACCATTCAACCCATCTTCATATCATGTTGAGTACACCGATAGAGAACTAGATATATGTAAAGCTCATCAAATACCACTTCTATATTGATAAGTTTCACTTATTGTATCATATAATATCTGAGGTAGGCATATTAGTTGACCCAAAAAGGTGAGAACCATAGTTTAATGGGAGCAGTCCAAGAATGTTTTTGACATTTGTAGTTTCTTGGGGATTATTGGCTATTACAGGCATTTCATCTAGGATTTCTCCCGCTTAGCAGAAACTCTTACAACACTGACTAAGAAGGTTTTATATTTCATCTGTTTAGAAGCTTGTAAAAAACCTATTCAGGAGTTAAAGGGAAGACTAAACTCAGCTCCAACCCTGATTCTGCCCGATCTAGGAAGAAGCTATACTATTTACTATGATTCTTTAGGAAGCATACTGGGTGCATTTTTGATGCAGGGAGATCGAGTCATGGCTTATGGATCCCACCAACTTAGAACAAAACTATCCTACATATAACCTTGAGTTGGTATCTTTGGTTCATGATTTACGCTATTGGATACACTACTTGTTGGGTGAGAGGTTTATTGTTTACATGAATCATAAAATCTTGGAATATATCTCCACAAGGTGAGAGTTGAATTTGAGGTAGTACAGGTGGGTTGAATACCTATAGTCATTCGATTTTGAGCTTACTTATACCCTTGGTAAGGGAAATGATGTGGCTAAAGATTTGAGCTACAAGACGCAGACACAAGCTGTCTAGGAAGCCAACCGTGAGTGATAGATGTTGGATTTGTTTTCTATGATGTATCTAGAGGTTTAGGAACAATGCAGGCAACCAGTTCTAATAACTCTTACAGTGAAATACTATCTCTTGGAGTGAATCTTTATGCGACAATTATCTGTTCTAGAGGTACTTGTTTTGAGGGAAAGCGTCATAGGAGAGAACCCACCTCCTGGTTGAGTTTTTTATGACAATGAAACTGTAGTTTACCATGGTTGTGTATGGGTATATTCAGATATATGAGAAGAAATGATGAAGGAATCACATAACTTAGTTTGGGAAGTTCATCTTGGACTTACCAAGATGTATAGAGACATGTGTCATCAGTATGGGTAGTCGGGTATGAAGAAGAAGATAGTGGGTTTCATCACTCAGTGCTCCACCCATCAACAAGTGAAGGTAGAGCACTAAAAACTACTGGATTTCTACAACCTCTATCCATTCCTGAGTGGAAATGGATTGACATCACTGTGGATTTCATTAAAATATTTCCAAGATCTCCTCTAGGCAGCGATGCAGTATGGGTGACTGTTGATAGATTGACCAAAGTTGCACACTTTATACCTATTTGGGAGACCTTTTCTATTAACAATTTGGGAAGGATGTATATCTGGGAGATAATGCAACTTCATGGAATACCTCTTTCTATTTTCTCAGACAGAGACACCCACTTTACTTCACAGTTCTGGAAAGGGTTTTAGAAAGTGCTGGGTTCGTAGGTACTCTTGATTACTGCATATGACCCTCAAACTGATGGGAAGTCCGATCAGACCATACAAGTGTTATAGGATATGTTATATGCCTATATCCTTGATTTTGGAGGTTCTTGGGGGAAAAATATTCCTCATGTTGAGTTTAACTATAATAACATCTTTTAGAAAATAATTTGAATGGATCCATATGAGGCCCTTTATGGTAGACCGTGTTGTTCTCCTTTATGATGGCTCGAAGTAGGTGGTGTAGATCTGTTGGGTCCTCACCTCATTCAGGATAATTATGATCAAGTTCAGCTGATTCAGAAGTATATGACTACAGATCAGTCTAGACATAAATCTTATACCAATCGTCTCCACAAACCTCTCAAGTTTGAGGTGGGACATCGATTCTTTCTACGTGTTTCACCAAGTTTAGGTCACAGACAGATCATGAGACAAGGGAAGTTATCATTGAGATACGTTAGGATGTTTGAGATAGTGGAGAGAGTTGAGATGGTAGCCTATCAGTTACTATTACCTTAGAGGTACCATGCCATGCACGATGTCTTCCATCCATCTCATCTTCAATAGTATCATCCAGAACCATTTTATTCATTTTATCTTTACAACATCAAGCTCGGAGAAGATGCATTCTTTGAGGAGCGTTCAATCCTTATCGTCAACCCTAGCATGAAGGTCCTCCAGGGTTGGTCAGTTTCTCTAGTCTGGGTGCTATGGAAGTATGGGCGTGTTCAAAACTAGACCTGGGAGTGGGAGACTGATGTGCATGCTCAATGGATAGATCTTTTCTCAGATGATGTTCCACTAACCTCGGAAGGGAAACTTGGGGATGAGTTATCGTAAGGAGGGGAGGTTGTAACATCCCGAATTTAATCAAGGTACATAATATTTAAAATTTTAGTCTAAATCCTTAATGTGAACTAGGGAACATGCCTGTGCACCCTATTGTGGGTCTCGGATAGCTATTAAAGTTATTTAAATAATTGCACAAGTTTTATGTAAAACATTACATCGCGCCCTAGTGCATCATTTGGATTAAAAATAATTAAAATAAATTAAAACGGAATAAAAATCAATTTTAAATGAAATTAAAATAAAGTAAATAGGGATAAAAATAAATTTTAAAATAAAATAATAAGGGGGTTATGAGAAAAGTAAAAATAATTAAAATGGACATTAATCCATTTTTATTATTTTTATTTCATTTTATTTTCCATCCCTTTTATTTTATTTTATTCTTATTTATTTATTTATTTATTTTTATTTTTTTTATTTTTTTTCTTTTCTTTCTTCCTTTATTTTTTTTCTTTCCCTCTCCTCTCCCTTGGTACGTTTCCGCCTGTAGCGCCCCCCTTGTGGTGTGCCTCCTCCTCCTCCTATCCTCCATCAGAATCCCACTGCAACTCCATTCCTCCTCTTTTTTCTTCACCGTCAGGTGTGAATTAAAGATCTCAATAAGGATAATGTTAAGCATCAAGAATCATAAGATCTCATCCACTATCCATCACGCAATATTCTGTGGAAGGTTTTACCTGAAATTGGGTTTTTTCTAAAATCATCTGTTTTCTTTCGTTTTGGGTCAAATCAAAGATCATAATAGAGGGTAGGATCCTATATAGTTATGAGGTAGGGAGTCTACTCTCTTTACCTTCATTTTGTTTCCTCTCTTATATTTCACATTTTGCTGATCATCAGTTCCTATCAGTGATATTTTAATTTCAAATTTTCAAATTTAATTAAACTACTTGGAATGACTATTGCACCCTTGTTTGAGATAAAATATCCTACTTAAATTGTTGCAACATCATTGGACACCCCTTTGGGTGTGCTGATGAAATTGTTCTATTTTCCACCAGCATTGAATAATTAATTTCATTAATTTCAAGCATTGTGTAACCCCTATTTATTGATATTTAAATTAAATAAATTATTCTGGATTGTTATGAAACATGAATCTTGGGGTTTTGTTGTTTTGTATATGCCTGATGACTTCCTTTTATAAATTATTACCATACTATGCCTTTATAAAATAAAAAAGTGCATTTTTTCTTCTTTCTCTGATAAAGTTTTTTGGTTGTAATTTTTTATCTTGGATGATCAATAAGTATGTGTCTTTAGTTGCTAAATTGGTTTTTTACAATTATAAATACATCTCTATAATATCTGCTTCCTTGAAATATAATCAAATTCAGGGTGGTGAAACAATGTGGGTTCTGTATTAAGAACCACACATAGACTCTCCATTCATAATTGGTTACTACACTATGTTATAGGGAGGTGATGTATTATGATTTTATATATGAGTGTTTCCATGGGTTTTCTATATACTCATGAGTGATACTGGTTCCCTAAGGGATAATCCAGGAAGGAACCATTGACAAAGTGGATGCACCACGACTTAGGTGATACTCAACCCCTGATGTATGATACCTGGGACAAACTCATGATAAAGCCATGCCTCAAGTGATACTTGGTCTTTTGGAATATTTCCTTGGACGAGTTTGGTGGTATTTGATAAATTGAAGGATGTACTATAGAGATAACTTTAGAATGGGATCATACCCCATCTCTAAAATTTAATATAATAATAATGATGATGCGTGAAAGGTTTTATTTGATGTATCTTTGGGTTACTTGTGAATTATGATAATTTTTTTGTGCCTTGAAGCACACTTTGTTGAAACATAATTTAGATCCAATCTAAATCACACGCTTAGGGGTATGTTACCTTTTTACTGCCTTCTGTTTTTTAGCCTTTTTATATATATATTCATCCTGATTATTACAGGTACTTTATTCAGATTCCCAGCTTAGGCTGAAGCATGTGGTATGGACGAGTGCCATTGAGAACCCAGATCAAGTTATACTTATTTTATTTTGTTTATTTAACTGCTTTAATTTATTTTATATTGTCACACTGACTTTGTTTACAACACTAAATGGAAGGGTTTAGACACCATTGGTGTCAGTCTACTGAGATTTTATCTCACTCCTTGATCGGGCTCCATTTGGTGCCCGAGTAGACTTTATGCTCGTGGGTAGGGATAATGGGAAGCATGCTGCTTCGGGTGATTGAGTGTTGCTTACTGCTTCAGATGGAGCTTGGGGGAAGAGGACTGAACCTTTGCTCGAGATGCTGTTGTTTCACTTTCTGTCATTTTCATTACAGTTTGATAGAATTATTGTATTCTTTATTTTCATACTTTTATTTTAGTATAGAAATCATAGCATGACATCATTGTGTAGCTGGCTTGATTTATCAGCTTCCAAACTCTTCATTTATTTAGTTGGTATTATTTAATTGCTTCTACTATAGTTTTTTTATTTATATACTTCTGCTACTTGATATAATTTTTTTCTTCTACTGTATATTACCTATTACCTATGAGGGATTATTCTCCCTCACGAACATGTTAAAAAGGCCTTTACTACTAGTTGGCATACTCTTGCATTCGGGGAGATGCGCTTGAGGTCATGTGGCTATCCCGGCTCAGAGCACACTTCCAGTGGCTCCCAGGATGGGGAAGTTACAATGAATTTCTAGTATAATTACCCTACGGATCATGTATCCCCCTTAAGACTGTACCACTCCAAACAATATTTAGAAATATTTAAAGCATACGAGGATAAGGTTACCTTCAAAATTCCTTATGTTTAGGAGGATGAGGGGTAAATATGGACCCACTATTTTCCCTTTGTATTTTAGCTTGGATTATATTTTTAGATCTGAATTAGATTTTATGGAATCCATTTTCTCTTTCAATTCTTTGGGTTTCTATGCTTTTACACAACCCAACTCACAAACTATTTTTACTTGGGTAGTCCCTCCATCAAGGATTTCTATTATCATGATAGGTTGAATTTTATTTCTACAAATCATGTCATTTATTTGGTTGTTCCTGTATGAATTATTAGGTTTTTCCACACATACCTTGTCTTGGGACATCCCTTTCACACATTCCTTCTCCATTTTAGGAACATGTGAATTTTTCACATAATTCCAAGTTATTTTATTTTTTGTCCAAAAAGTGTTTTCTTTAAAAATAGTTTTGGATCTCCAATTTACATCACTCTTAGAATAATATTCTTTTATATGTAGCCTCTGAAATCTATTTCTCATATGAATAGATCTATCATTGTATTCATTCTAATTTCTACTATTAATACCTATTTATAATCTTATGAAATTTCACTTTTTGGCATGGTTAATATAATAGGAATTTATAAAATTAGATTTATAACTTTTCTATTGTGATTGATGACCCGATCTCTCATATTTTCCACCAAATTCACAACAAGTAATGTACTCCCATGTTTCAGAACAAAATATAAAGAACTCTCCATGAATTCCATAGAGATACCACATGCTACCATATATTCTTCTAGAGTTGATATAGTTTCCATTACCTCCTGTTGATAATTTTTTAGATTTTTTTCAATTAACTAAAACATTTTCCCTCTTTTTAGGAATTTATATAGATTTATTCTCTTCTAGATTTATAGGAGATCCATCATAGAAAAAACCATATTTTCCTATAGAGAAAGATATTTGTGACATGATGGTCCTTTAATGATTATCCTTCAAGATAATATATGTATCATTTCTTTCATTATCACCCATCTAAGGGTAATCAAATAAAAAAATTTAAAGTATCTTTGAATTTTATATTAACTTTGGCATCTAACATTTTCTTGTCCAAATTCAACTCATCTTCTAATTTTTGAATATTTTTTTCTTATTGATTCAACTTAATCATTTAGATATTCCTTGAGTGCCTTCCAAATTAACATTTCATCCTATAATTAATGCGATTTTTTCTAGCATATCACTTTTTTTCTATATCTTCTTGTTCATTTGATAAATAGAGCCATTAAAGTATACATTTTCTTATTGTAGATTTTTTTCTCCTCAACTAATCCTATCAGAGGATAAATGAGATAATATTTATTAGATTTAAAATTATGAACATATATTGAGTTTAAATGTTTTCCCTTTACATTGAATTTGAGTTTTTCAACTTTAGAAGACTTTAATTACAATTCCTTATCCTAGGAATCATTATTTTGTCTTAAATACATAATTACTTAAACAAGTAATTTTTTTAATCTTTTGAACTCATCAACCTCAATACTAAGAATTTTTTTATAGATGACTTTAGACTTATTATATTCTTTAATATTAAGATTTTTTACTTCAATTTTTTTTATCTAACTCCTCTGATAAGTATGGATCATATAATTTTGGCCTCCATGGAACTTTATAATCATTAGTTGTCCCAACTTAACATGTCCTATGATACTATTCATTTAAAAATACCATATTATTAAATAAATAAATATATTTTCAATCTAAATTGTTTATAACTAGATTTTTTAGGCTATTTAATTTGTTCACATGATATAATTCTATCCAAACAAAGTAACAAGATGGAATTTGACCATAAACCTACTTATTATTTGAATTTATTCCCTTTTCCATGTAAAACAAGAATATAAGAGAATTATAAAACTTCAACTTCAAAACTAATTGAATTAAGTCAAATAAAAAACAAATACGATAAAAAGTAACCTCGTTCTAATACCAATTATAGGTCCCTCGGGTGTGAGATACTCCGAGATGTGGGATGGGTTAATTAGTGTACAATAATTATTTTATATTAAACTATTTCCCTTAATCCTCTCACATCCATTGAAAACATTGACCTCTTAAATATAATGTCCACCATTTTTCTATTATTTTATATTTTTATTTGATTACTATTTCTCTTGAACAACACTTAAATTATATAATGAATGGTTTCTTTACCCACTTTATTAGATTATGTTGAAAAAAATATAAATAATAATACAAAAGGAACAAATATACTTTTTTTACTTTGTTCACCACTAATGGGTAATCAAAGGAGGATGTGATTGAAAATGTGTCGATTAAACAAATCATTAAATCTCACTACTTTTGGATTAGGCAAGTTCACTCCTACAAGGGGTCATTCCCATTACAAAATATTAAGGTCGGATCACTAGCACCTCAAGATCACCTTCTTCACACTTCCTCTATATTTTCTCATGAATTCAAAATGAAAAACAAAGTTGGTAAACATGATGAGAACAATATCACTTATTATTTGTAAATTCAAAAAGTATATGTAAATTTATTTGATCTCATCTTTATCTTTCACATACTACTATGAATATCACCATTGAGAAAAATCTACTTTCTCTGAGAGGTCATGGGATTGACTTTATTCAATCTCTATAATAAACCTAGAATTACTTTTCTTCACTAAACTATAGCGATCTATTATTCTTTTCCTTTTGGAATGTTTTTTAATGAGTTCTAAGATTTAGATATTCAAGATTATTTATACTCTCTTTCTTTTTCTTCCAGAACTACTACATGAAGTTTTATAATCCTATAAACCTTAATATTATGAATTGGATTAACCATACATCTAGTTATCTTACTGATATTTATCCAATTGTAACACACTTTAAGCGTTTCTATTTGTTTCCATTAAATATGATTTAAGGCACTAAAATCACAATCATAACTTCCTATTTCAGTTACTAGTTAGAATGTATAGGTTGTCTGTAACCGATTTACCATGATATGATACCTACTTTTATGGAGTATTCATTAAAATTTATACCTTTAATATTATTTATATCCATTATATACAATGTAGAAATAGAGCTCAATAAAAACATGTAGTGTTGACTACTTCTATACGACTTCAACTCATATTACTAGATCCATAAATCTCCCCCCTCTTAACTTCCTCATTACTCCCCCATGATTGCGGCATGATATCCTAAAAATACTTCAAAAAATTGAATGCCTATGACATATTCCATTTGTTATGTCATGTACACCTATAAACTTTTAAATCATCAAAAACATTTACAAGGCCTAAATAATTCCTTCCATGTTACAAGATATTTTTGTGGTGTGGATATCTCCTTTGAAATAGGATTGTGATGTAGCTTTTTCTCCATGGAATATGAATGCTTGAAACTCCAATGACATTGAAAATAAACTAATTTTCCATTATTTGGTTCTATATTACCATTACACGAGGATATTGGTTTAACCTTACATGGGTTCATATAACCCTAATACAAACTCCACCATGGATAAACCCTTAAGTAAACCCCACCACAACTTGACCCTTATGAAAATAATTCTTTACCTTTACAAAGACCCAAAATTATAGATGAACCTTATATATCCCATTGTTCTATGATATAATTTTATGAGCTATGGTGTAGGGAGTTGTCTAGGTGAGTGCTATAACCATTCCTCAGGAATTTTATGAACTAAATTCTATGAAATGGCCTCTAGTATATTTACATCATGTAAAAATTACGTTTATACACAACCAATCACCTTTAAATTGATCTTAATTTACCTTTATGAAGGTTAATTTAATATAGAAAAACATGGTTTTGTCCTCTACCCTTACACAAGTCAAGGGAATTTTCTATTACCCTTATGTAAATCCATTTTATATTGTGAAAACCCTTATACAGACTCACTTAATTACCCATACACAAATATATATAACTCTATTTACCTTTATGAATTATATATACTAACCCTTATGTATATTATGATTTACCCTATGTAGATACCTTTAAGAAACTCACTATTGACCCTTATACAACTTTAGTATTTTTACAGCTACCATTATACAAGTCATCCATGCTACCTGTTTACCATTACACAACCTCTAAAACCCGATCAAATCAGTTCAAAACCTTATAAATAATATTAGAGACTAATTATTGTTTAAAAACTATAGATTTATGAATCCATAAAAATCCTCCAATAATCAACACCAAATCCAGGCTTTTTATATTTTCAAAAAACATCTAATGCTTCCTCCAATATCATATATTGTCAAAAAATACAATACAAACCCTTAGTGATTAAACATCATCATAATCAATGAAATGGAAATCATGATAAAGATATTTATGAAGCTATAATAATTGGAAACCATTGTGGACATGGTATTTCTATGGGTGTAGTGCCAACCGATATGAAACTGGACTGATGTTCTCCAACACCTTAAAAGGTCTAAAACGTCGAGGGGAAAACATAATACCATGACAAAAACATTAATTTAGATGATTATGATATATCTTCAAGAATAAATAATTTACAATATTAAAACCCATAGGTGTCTAATATTATAACTAGAATAAGAATTATGAATATCCCAAGTTGGCTTCATCCACTTGCATATCACTTGCACCTTCTCCACCATGCTCTCAACAAATTCCAGTTGATAATAGTTGACTCTCCAATCTTAGTCCAACATAATTAATATTGGTATGGTATACCATATAATGATTAAAATAAGTCAATACCAATTCTAGAGTGATAACTATTATTATAAAAAAACTCAACCAAGGGTAGGTGTTTCACCCAAGATCCTCTAAAATTCAAAACAAATGTATGAAACCTATCTTCCAAATTCTAGATAGTCTACTCTATCTGAACATCCTTTTGTAGATAGAAAGTGGTGAAATTTTATAAATGAGATCCAAAATAATATTGGTGACCTCTCCACACTCGAGAGGTAAAATGAAGTTCATTACTAGAGTTTATTATCTTCATAATCCCATGGATCCTCATAATCTCATCCAAATAAAACTTCACTAATATGTCAACTGAAATCAAGTCCTTAATTGAAAAGAAGTGAGGTGACTTCATTAAACGGTCAAAAATCACCCATATTGTATCATATACACCTTCTTTAGGAGGTAAAATGGTAGAAAAGTCCATAAAAACGTCCTCCTACTTCCACTGGGGAACATCTAATGGCTGAATCAACTAACCAAGAATATGATACTCAAAATTTACCTTGTGGGAGACAAAATAATATGATACAAACTATACAATGGACCTCTTCATCCCAGACCACAAAAAATGACTTATCAAGGAATGGTACATCTTAGCCACACCATTTTGTACTAACATGGATGATCTATGAAAATAGACAAGATCCACCTCTTGAATCACTAAAGTAACAAATATCCTCTATCAAAATAACACCTGATGCTGGTTATTCTTAGAAAATCTATCTAGGTAATCACTATAAACAACTTGATCTTACCAAAAAACCACCTAAAAATTCCATAACATAGATTCTTATAATCACTAAAAAATTTTACTTAATTACCATATGATAGAGATACACTATACCATAAAATTACCCTATATTAACCTAAAACACCTCAAGCTCCACAATTAATCTCCAAGAATCTCCAGACTCATGAACAATATGTCTACATGAATTAGTTCTTAGTACATCAAAAATATCATTCCATTTCACTCATGCATATGAAATATCATAGTTATAATACTATAATAATTCCATCCATTATCCCTACCAAAATTAAAAATTGCACTGGGTGAAGATATATCTTAGACTCCTATGATCCATAAAGACCACAAAGTGATCACTAATGAGATAGTTTCACCAAAAACTCAATGAAAAAACAAGTGTGGAAATATTGAGATCATGGTTAGCATATTTATGTTCATGGGGTTGTAACTGACGAGACCCATAAAATATGGATTCTCTCTACCACATCAAAACATAACCCAAACCAAGGTGAAAATAATTATAATAAACCTCAAACATAACTCCTTCCTCTAGTAGATAGAGAATAAGAGCACTAACTAAATTATACTTTAGATATTAGAAATAATCTTGCACTTATTAAATCTACATAAAATCCTAATCCTTTTATGTCAAGTTATTCTTGAGGAGTCACAATCCAAGAGAATTCAAACAAAAATATCTTGTAAAATCTTGTAATACCAAGGGAACTGTGAATATATGCAATATTCTTTGGGGCAAACCATGAAAAAAATAACTTTATAATCAATGGATTCACAACTAATCCCCATTTATACATGAAATTTCCAAGAAAATTCATCACACAATATTATAAATTACACTTCAACGGTTTTCTAAATAGTTTAGGATACCAAAGAACCTCCAAAATGGTCATAAAGTCTCAACATGATACTCCTAGAACTAAGAATATATAAGGATTCCAACAATTAAACCCACTAAAAAAATTTCCATGACCTTGAAAATGATGTATTTTATGAGTCCCATGAACCCTTAAAGTACTTTCATGACACCAAAGGACATTAAGATAAACTCATAGTGTCGATAATGACATCTGAAGGTAGTCTTTGAGATACCTTTTTTTACTTCACCCATATATGATGATACCATGACCATAAATTGATCCTTTAGGGACAATAAAATCTTTTCTTAGATCAAATAATTCATAAATATTTGGGATGTGGTATTTTTTCTTCACTGTCTCCAGATTTGGAGATCCCATGATGAAACTCAAACAAAACAGGCTAAACTGTATGGATTCCCTAGATCATATGTTCATTGAATTACATATTCTGAATAATATTTCAATACTATTGAGATGGAATATTGAGAGTTTATTTATAATCACATGGTATAAAATTATATACAATATCATGAAGCCCAATTAATCTATTTGGTGGCCCGAAATATTGAATCATTGGAGGGAATCTTGACTATTCACAATCACGGGGTCACTTTTGTAATTTGACTATATATAGAGTTCTAGACCTATAATTTCTACCAAATATTTAGTGGAGGTATTAAATAGGTGGTTAATGTTTTAAAAAAAAGTGATATAACATTTTATAGTAACCCAAATCCTTAATCCATTTGGTTTTTTAAATTCTTTATACCCAAAACTACCTTTAACTTTGCCTATAAATTGACACAATTGGAACCTCATTTCTATGTTGGGATAATGGGGGAAAATATATAATTTTAGAGATTCTAAGAGGTTAAATTCATCATAATAGTCATTATATATGCACCTATCCTCATAGGTAGATCAAAAATAAAGACAAAGTTTTACTCAATCCCCCCCTCTTCTCAATGGTAAGATAAATAATGGGAGATTATTATAAGAAAGATACACACTTGGTGAAGGAGCTATGAACCCTAATTTTCTAATTGTTTTCTATAATTTTAGTTTATAAAAATTTCATGTGTTTTTATTTAAGTGTAATTTTTATCTAAATCATTATTTTTTGATACATTGAATTAAATGCACTCATCCACTTTAACCGATTGGTTTTTTGTTTTGAGTAGGGAAACCTATATTATGTTGATTGGAAAACATAAGAGTCCATTTATTTTCTTATGAATATAAGATATTAAATTTATATAAAATTCCTTGAACCTCACATAATTTATATACCTTGGCTATATGATATTTATTATAAGGCTCATATAAATGTGTTTCATTTCAAAGGGTCTTGAGGGAAATTGGGATTTTAGTAAACCTATACCAAAGAATTACATAAAACCTATTGAAATTTTTAGAAAAAATGAACCTTACATCATGTGTAAAAACATTGTGATGATATTATTACAATATATCTCTTAAATCCTAATCAATTTTCCCAAAGTTACATTTTAATTCAAGTTATTTTTGTTTTTTAAACATCATTCAAAACACCCCCTTTTTTAGTTTTTTTGTTAAAAATTATTGAAAATACACACTTTAAACCTCTAATTATCCTTGTAAAATGGATTAAATTATTCAATATAATATATTTAATATCTAAAATATAAATAATTTGATGCATCATGACAACATGATCATAAACCTATGAACAATACTCAAGGGCTAGAACCGCCACACCAGAGCATGTAAGGGAAACCGAATGGTTAACACCCAAATGTTAATTTTAATAATAAACAACATAATTATGGGTAATAAGGAATTATAAAAGGATGAAATAAAGTAAAATAGATATTAATAAGGTTCTTATTCATATGAATAATAACCCAAATTTATTTTACTAGGAATTTATAGCGTGTGTGGATGAGTTGAAGTCCAAGGTAAGGGTTTCTTGGTCTTAATTTTAATTCCTTGATACATGTTTAATATAGTGAACCATGTTTTCTTTTATATGGTTTTATTTTGATTAGTTTCCCCATGAATGTATTATAATATTTTTTCCATGAAATTCATAGGTTTTAAAAATCTAAATCAAGTTCTTTCTTTAAATGGATTTGGAATCATGTGTTATAAAATTCATAAGGGTTTCTCATCTAAAAACATACTTCTTTGAGACATGTTGTGTAATATGAACCTATTTTCATTTATATGGTGTATCCTTTAATAATTATTACCCTTTACTGGGGATATTATATAATGATAACATCCACCATATTTTATTTGATGACTTATGATGATGTTTTAAGTAAATTATCATAAAGACCATTTATTTTCCATGGATTAATTGAGATATGAAGGAATAATGAATGCTTTTTATGAGTTTTATAATTAAAATGAAATCCTAGATGTGTTTTTTTCATATTATGGCTCTTTTACATTCTATAATATGAAGAGTGAGTTCGATATAGACTTATAATGAATTGGGTAATGGTTTATTCTCTAGAAAAAATATGTTGGAATTAATTGGTAAAGTTATTCTATTATAAGGGTGATTATAAGGGTGATTATAAGAGTGATATGAATATGATATCCTAAGTATCCTTCATGAATATTCTTTTGATTTTTTTCTTACTTATGATATTTTTTTACAGAATTTTTGAGTTAAGAAGTTAAAACATATCTATGTTATGCTTTCATTGATCATGAATATTAACTCATTCTCTCATACTCATTTTACTCATGTTATATGAAAATATTTATTCTATGATTATGATTTATGATATATGTTTATTAGGTATGATTTTTTATGATGTTTTTGTGTACCTTGATTATGATCTCACACCCACATGTTTATCTTATTATCACTTATGATATTGTAGTAACATCAGTTATGTTTACCCTTACAGAGCATTTGAGATCACCCTTAATATGTTTCTTAATATAATAGAAAAAATGAATTTTGGATCATAAATATATGTGTTTTATTAGTTAAAGGTTTTTTATATTCTATAAAACTATAAAACTAAAAGGTCTTAAGTATATATGTTATTTAATTTTGTTTTTTGATTTTTTAATAATGGGTGGTTAAGTTTGGTTTACTTTAGTTGGTCTCAAATCCAGTATGTAAATAATATATTTTTAGCATTATATCTAGGTGTGTGGGTCTGGGGAGTTAAATAAAATGTAAAAAAAGGTTACTAAAAGGTCTATAAGATCTCAATGTCATGGATCAATATATAAAAAATTGAGAATTCATATACCTCAACCATGAATCATATAAAACTCTCATAAACTCACAAAAAACATTTTAAATAAAAAAAATAGCTAAATGGAAGTAAAAAAACTAAAAAAAACAATGATTTATGTGGTTAAAAAGTGTTATTCCATAGGAAAATCTGAATTCACTATAATAGAAAACAAGTGATTACAATGGAATGATTATATCCAAAGTAAAAGATAACATAATAATATGATTAAAAAAAACATCATACAGTACAAATAAACATACTTCCAATTTATTTCCAATCATAATATCCAAATTTTGGTAAATTCTCTTTTTATTCTATTTGAACTTCATGGAGTTCATGCCCCTTGTATTTGATCTTCATTGGAATCCCTCCACCTAGTCAAAATAAATCACTACCTCAAATGTAACTTCCTATTAATAATGATTTATTTTATAAACTCCATGAGTTTTCCCTTATATACCATCATGAAGAATATTTTGTATCAAAAAGAAAATACATACATATTTACTTTTCATATTTGAACCCTCGCTTCACCAAGACACATTTTTTACTGAAATCCCACTCGCCTTGGAGATTTCATGTTGCATCTAGATTATTTCTTCCTTCCACATCACTCGATCATCTAGAATGAAAAATAATTCCAAGTGAATGTGTCTATAAATTACCATTTCTGCTGGTTATAGACTTTTGGATTAGTCACAACCTTAAATATAAGGCCCTGACCTTAAAACTTACATTGTCTTGAGTTTTGATCAAGAATTTACTTTCTTTCACATTGAGAATATTTTAAGGTTTAGAGTTTCATATAATTAGGTCATAACTATTACATTATATCTCAAAAATTACAAAGAAGACACTTCTACTCTATCCAAAGTTTTTCACAATCATAAAACTCCTTAAATAAAACATGAATTATTTTCTTGATAAAAATATTATTGAATTACTCATTTCTCTTATCCTTCTTTATGACTTGTGAAAAACATTTCAAAAACTTGGGATGAGTATAAAGACACCAGTAAGGAAAATAAAATAAGGAATAAAACCATTAGTCCATGAATATTTAAAACCCATGAAATTTTTTTAAAAAAATCATACTTTTCACCCATAAACCATAAACTACTTATCTTACATCATGTAATCATAAGATTCCTACAAAACTTTATAGAAATCATAAAACATAAAGGTAACTTGTGGCATCCATATCATACTTATATTGTAGATTTCACAGTTTCATAGGGAGTAAACTTCATGGTTACATTTGGAATACCCATCATAATATATTACCTAAATCTCTTAGGAGAGACTTTATCATTTACCTTCGTCATGTTACCCAATGCATTGGAGATCTATCACGATCTCACCCGCCCTAGATTTATCATAGAACCACCAGTATTTGGTTTATCACGTAACCACCAGTCAAATATCCAAGTACCATTACATAATCATAACACATAAAAGGTTGAAATTATCAACATTTCACTCATAAATCATAAGAAATCAATTCAAGATATTGAAATATTCAATCCATTTCCAAAACCATTTAAAACATTTAATAAAGATATTTTTGAATCAAAGTGTCCCATACCACTTTGAAACTTTTAAAAGGAATTTTCATTTTAAAATATTCATGTCCATATAAATAAATTCTTAAAAACCATTTTGAAAACATATACATTAAAAAGAATTTTTAAAATGAATAAATCTTTAAAACATTTAAAATGATCTTTTTGTTAAAGACCCCCTTACCACTTGAGAAACACTTATAAAAAACATTATGAAATAACATTAAATATAACATTAAATATCACTAGAATATACTAATTCATGATTTAAAGTTTCAAAAGGGTTGTATATACACATTATAGGATAATAAAAGTTTATAATAACTAGATATGCCTCAATTAAAGGAGATTGAGACGAAATCCCTTACAAAGATTGTATCAATAGATTACGGATAAATAAAAGACATAATTTTGTGTGAAAAATATAAATACAACCAATATAAGTGGATATTAATTGTAAAAAAATAATAGGTAATTCCCATATATTCTTGTAAAAACAAAACCAATGACACATATATTTAACTCAATGAAATGAGATTGAGTTTAGATTTACCTTACAAAGTTTATATAAATGACATAATAATTTATCAATGGGGTGATTATGTGTAGAAAGAGTATATACACACATATTTAAGTGTAAATTACAACATAAATAAACAAACAATTATTCCACACATAATCTTGGCATAATATAATCAATAAGTATGCGTAAAACCCAATGAGTGGAAATTGAGTTTAGAAATTCCCTTACAAAGATAATTTTTTAAATAAATTAGATTGATTATGTGTATTCACTATAATTACACATAATTTAAGTATAAATAAATTACATGAAATCAAAATTTATTTCTTACATAATCATAGAATGAAATAATCAAAAAGTATAAGATTATCCCAAATAATGGAAATTGGGTTAAGAAGTTCCCTTACCTTGAGTCTGACTTGTCTCGTTCATTATTTAATTTCATAAATAATAAAAATAGGTTAATTTATACTTTATTTATAATTTTATTAATTTTATTATTCATTTTATATCACTTATTACCATGTTATATCAATTAGTTAATTATTTGAGTTCATATCGGATATTTTGTCAATGTTCGGTATTTTAGTCAAAAAATGAACTTATTTTGATGAAAATTATCCATGTAGTCATAAGTCCATTATCTACAGAATATTATTCATGATTTAAATATCATATATATACAGTATATATGTATTTATAATAGTCCATAACATTTGGATATAAGAAATGAAATGCACCATTCATGGAGACGGTAAGCCGTACGTACACATCAACTCTACTTTCATTTCTTTGTCATATTAAGGGAATGAAAAATAAATGATAAATAGATATGTTATAATTATAGTGTAATATCTATGTTATATATGTTAAATTATTCATTAAATCCATACTTTATATGTTTCGTGTATGGTGTGAAGGAGTCATATTACTTTGAGGGGGCGGTAGTCTGCACTTCCTCAAGTGAAATTATCATATCTACACATTATGAAAATCATAAAGGTATGTTGTAAATAAAAATTACTAAATAATATGGAAAATATAAATATAAATATATATAATATATAATTAAAGTTCCATCATAATGGCCACCATGATAGGTGTTAGTAGAAAACTGAACAATCATCGTTTTGTGAGGCAATAGTTCGCCATACATAGAAAAAATATGTTTGTATCCATTAGATGGAGGTGTGTGAAAGTGTAGTCCGAATCCTTATCATAAAAACATACTAGTATATTGAGGATAATGGTTTTGTTATTTAATTATCTAATAATATGATCATAGGGAGTGAATAAGGAAAATAAATGAAAGGAACTTCAGAGAAGATGCTACCTCTAAAACGAGTAACTCCCTTTGATTTGAGCCAAAAGGATTTCTTGAATTTACTTATGCCCAATTTAAGACTTGTAAGAGGAAGGGAGTGATGTTGGGAGATTATTTGAGTATAATTTTGATGATCCAAGGGGCTTGAGAGGTGTTAGTAAGTGGGTATAGGTGGTGGCCTTTTATAAGAGGGAGGAGGGGCACTTTAGGAAAGTCTTGAAATATTATTTTATTATAAATTTATTTTCTATTTTAAATGGTACCAAACTCATTTATTTAAAATTTAAAATGATTTTGGGTCGAAATAATCTCAACCAATAGGATTTAGACAAGTTTACGTCACAAAATTAACTGTATCTTTTAGCTTTAACCTTTAGTTAAAAACATTAACTCTTACCATGTCTTCATGTATTTTAATAATATATGGTAACTATAGTTACCATAAAATGCCAAGAGAAACAAAAGTGGATCATTAATGACATTTGTAACATTAAATAATTCCTTTGGATGAATCTTATATTTTTAGAACTATTATATAATTTAATAAAATAATATTTTTTTTTAAAAACTCATTTATGTCAATTTTGACAGTATTTAGTAATTTATTTTTGTAAAAGTCATAAAAACTTGATTACTTAGAAATAAAGGCATTAAATCAAATATAATATGTAATAATAATCCAGAAAATTCGTTTATGGTATCAAAATGTTCAAATTATATTTATTTTAATATTTATATTATCATTTATTTGAATCTTTCATTAATAAGGTAATCCATCCAAATTTAAATTTTTATTATTAAGCCATTTTTAGGAGGAATGGGGAAACCGAAGTTCACAATCAAGAACCACTACGTGCTAAAAGATCTAACACAATTATTAAACACCAAACTAAGATTACTTAACTCAGTTGTTCTAAAAAGTTCCCAGTGCAACGTACTAACTTGGGTATCTGGATCCTCTCTGATAAGCTCTTCAAAGTGAGTGATCATACGTTCCATTGTGTGAATGAATTCCTATGAGTTCATTTTACTCTGATTGAAGCCCCGAGCCAGGATTTGATCTTGTTTATCTAACCACACTTCTTTCTCCTCATTTTCATCCACTAGAAGCCTTCGTTCATAAATCCTTTTAAGCTCCTCCACTGATACATTGGGTCGTACATCTTGTTCAAGCATTTATTCCTTGTAGTGCAGGATAAGCTTCAAAAATTCCCCATACTTTTCACATCCCCCCTTCTTTAGAGTTTTACTTTCCATATTTCTACCCTTCTTGGTCGACCTAGTCTCCATTGGTTTTGGTAAGTGGGAGTAATATTTTCATCCCTTTGGTTTTCCCCCCGAACCACAATACATTCTCCTGGGTCTCTACTGCCTTTTTTCCCTTTCTTCCTTCTAATGGTGTGAGGACCTTTCCCTTGAAATCGGTCCATGGAATCCATTTAAATTTGGCTAAATCTGTCATCATCTAAAGAGTCCTCCTATTGAGCTAATGCAGGTTCATCAACTTCTAAACCATCAAAACGGTTCCCAAATGTTATCGCCATGGCTTCTTTGGGGGGCCTCTGCTTACCTAAAGACACCCACTTACCTACCTTCTTCTCTGGGCCAATTTCCTTCCCCATAGGCCCAACCTTGTTGGCACCGATGGTGTTTGGGTCTAAGGGCCCCAGGACACTCGCACCGTCTTGCCTCCCTTGTCCGCTAAAGGTTCTATTGAAACCCCCAAGGGCTTTCCCTGTACTGTGTCTGATCTAGAAATTTGATCATATCCACGACCCATGAATTGTAAATCCTTGTTAGAATCCTCCCAGCCTCGAACATGAGAGTCATCAGGATCTTGAACATAACTCCCTGTCAAGATCACCACCCCATCCACGGTTGATTTGGGTGTAACAGGGAGATCCACCCTAACCACTGCTAATGGAACCTCCTCTGCTTCTCTGTTCAGACCCAAATCGCGTTTTAAATGGGAAAAAACATTAGCAACCCGTGGCTCTGCCTCCTTGTTCACCAACTTCTTTACTTCCACTGAAGAAGTCGTAGGACACCACTGCTGGAGCTGAGTCTCCCTTGACTCAGCTACTGGTTCCTTTTGTTCCATCACCGTAGGAACAGTCCCACGCAAACCAGTACTAACCCGTACCTAATGGTTCACAACGGGATCAACCTGTACCTCAACTACCTCATTATATTTCTAATGACTATTTATATTCTAATAGATCATGTATATAACCCTATATTAAAATTATTTTATTAAAAGATACATGTTTATGTTATATTTATCTTTACATTAAAAATAATTATTATAAAATGTCATTATCACATCCAAGTGGCTCCATGAGATCCCAAAATATACCCAAGGATTATAATTATTGGACATATCTCATTTAATAGGATTATGAAATGTTTTAGGATAGTTTTATATTATTATAATATTATTTTTTACCCTTATTTACTAGATTTACCCTTTAACCATGGTAGATTAAAATAATTTCTGAAGCTACCATTCATAATGTTCAAAAATAAAAGATACTTATTTAAACATTTTGGACCTTATGATTTCAAATATGGAATCCAATTTTCCAAATTCAGAACACATAATTTTCTTACATTAATTCCCATTGTCAAAACCAAAAAGTGAGCTTTTAAGAAGTAAAAACTATCAAAAAATTGACATGTGTTTATGTCTAATTTAAAAGTGAAATTACTTACAATGAAAAAATTGAATTAAACAATAAAAACTTAATCCAATTAAAATTTAAAACCAATTAAAATGACAATATCACTATATAAATAAATTAGATGAAAAGGCAGTTTTGAAATAAAATGTAGTATTTTCACTATTCATTAACAAATGAACTCTATCAAAAAATTACAAAAAAATTTAACTAAATTAAATTTTGATGTCCATATTTTATATAAGAAGTTTATTTTGTCAAATATAACATATAAAGGTGTCAAAAACAAAATTTAAAATGGGGTTTCCATCAAAAGGCAGTAAAAATAAATTTTTAGAAAAACACTTTTTTTATCCAAAAAATTGAATTTGTTCTTATATCATATCTAAAATAAATATTAGATGAATTTAAAACATTACATTGAATATATAAAATATATTTTTCATTAAATAAAAAACCATAAAGAGTGATATTATTTTATAAACACAATTATTATCTTTTTAAATTGGTTTTCATAAAAACACATCCTTTATATTTAATTGGTTTTTATTTCCATTTCTAATAAATTTGGTAACTAATGAATTATTATTTAAAAATGTGTAAACCATGTTTTCATAATTTAGTTTATGTTATTCATTCCCACCATTCCAGTGATTAGGTTATAACGGTAACATGTAAATAATAATATTTATTTGTTCGTTTAAGCTCGATGTAGCGTATCATGTATGCTATTGAACATAGTGTTTCTTTCTGAAAACTCAGGATTTTACATCATTCCCCCCTTTTGGAAATTTCAACCCCACAATTTTAAAATTGGGCTCGGAAACTTTATTGAAAATACCTCCTCAGAAAAAGAGTAAATAAAACTATCACTTTAAAAGAAAGAAATAGAAGTACAAAGGTCATCAAAGATAACACATACTAGGGTTCCATGTAGTAAAACATGGATATGAAAGAAAAAATAAGTGTCATGTTTTGATGGAGAGAGATAGAAAGCATGATCATGAGAAAGTTAACAACCAAAAAACTATACACTTGGGATGGGTTAAACGATCTTTGATTCCCCAGTAGGAAAAGTAAATGAACAACATTTTTGTTTTAAGGTCATTTTCATAAAGTTGAGGAATTTATTTTTGAGATTGACTAATAACATAAATAAACATAATTACTTGTCAAATATAGATTCATCCTTTAAAAAATATATACCACAAACTCTTCTTTTCTCAAAATGATGAGTATTCAAGATGAATTGGTCACACCTGAAGTGCTCGAATCAACTTATAGAGAATATCATAATCCACAAAAGATAAACTATATATTTCCCCTATCTTTAGACATTAACCCAAAACCAAAATGGTTAATAAAAGATCAGATAATCCCCCAAAAAGAATAATCCTTTATAAAAAGGAAATACTACTCTTAATCTCCAAAATTCAAAAACAATACCCAAAGTCCAACAAAGACCATTCAATAAACAATTTTCCTTAAAATTATTCAAAATATTAAAAATTAAGATTTAAACCCAAAATTCAGAAGGATTTGATGACATAGTCATCCACAATAAATCATAACATTTTTCTCAAAATAATATCGTTTACTCTTACAGTCTCATACTTAAAAGTAATTAACCTAATCACATATTCTCCGTGATAGGTTAATCATTTCCATAAATAACACAAATCAACATATATCCACAAAAAAAACATGAATTCTTCCAAAATAAAATTCAAACATTACTCCTCAAATGAAATCCTATAGTATTCTATTTTCCTTAGACATATAGTGTTCCCAAATGAGTGAACGTCTTCCAAAATAACATTTATCACTTAATCACCAAATAATTTTCTTATACTAAGGATATCCATTTGATAAAACATAAGTTCCAAAAATCAAACTATATTCTTGATCCATAAAATCATTTAACTAAATATATTAAGTCATACTTCGATTCCCATGACCTTGCTGGATTTGACAGGTTGTCACCCTTCTTGCAGGTTGCCCCTTTTATAAAACACAAAAATAACCCTAACATGTTTTAACCTATATGGTTGTATTATAAATCTAATTTTAATCCAAAATAATAATTAAATCTTAATTCATGATGTCTTATATATATTGACGTTTTTTATTTCACATCCATATGATAAAATAAAACTATTCCCAAAGAAAGAACATTATACCTTGATCATGGTTTCCAACTAGTTTCATCATCATATTGTTCACATAGATAAAAGTTCCATGCATTGAAAAAATGATTTAGAGATCCTTCAAAATCATTTTCTTCCTTTATCCAAATACACCTTGTACAATGTGGGTCATATGGGTGTTTACAGAAAAATAGTTTCGGAAAATAATCATGTATGACATATAATTTCAAAACATCTGATAAAACATGATTTTTATAAAACGTTCGGATCGAGTTTGAGTTGAAAATTTCAATCAATGTTCATTTTAAAATACCAAAAGTATGTGCTGAAAGACTATATTTTTAAAGAAAATATAAATAGGTTGCACAAGGGTCTCCTTTTTTAGTACCTTTTTCAAAATCATAATATGCTTCAAAATATTGTGATACAGTAAAATATTTGAAAATGCCTTTATAATATTTACCTTTCTTGAAAATATGAGAATATTGAGAAAATAGGATTTGATTAAATATAACTTATGATTCAAAATGGTATCAAGGTATAGTGGAGGTGTTTGATATCTCAAACAACTACTTGAAAGTGAGTTGTATGCTATAAAAAGTTTCATAATCATCCAGACATGACTTTGAAATAATTATTGAAAGCATGTCATCAGGAATAGATAGAAATGTTGTTTGAGATCCTCCTCCTTCCATTTTTAACCGAATTTCCTTAATCTAAAAAAGTTATAAAATAAGGATTTAACTGAAAGAACAGACATAGGTACTTACCATGTGGTTATCCAAAACTCATAATCCCTAAAGTTGTCTAAACAATCCTTTGATACCAACTATAAGGCCCCGACTTTAAACCTTACACAATCTTGAGTTTTTATCAAGATTTTACTTTTTTTCACATTGATGATCTTTTCAGGTTTAGAGTTTTAGAGAATTAGGCCATAAAAATTACATTACATCTTAAAAATTATAAATAATACACTTATAATCTATCCAAATTTTTTCACAATAATAAAACTCATTAAATAGAACAAGAATTATTTTCTTGATAAAAATCTTCTTGAATTATTACTTTCTCTTATCCTTCCTTATACATTGTGAATTTTTTTTCAAAAACTTGGGATGAGCATAAAAATCCCAATAAGGAATATAAAATAAGAAATAAAACTGTTAGTCCATGAATATTTAAAACCTATGAAAACATTTTCACAAAATCATAATTTTCACCCATAAAACATAAACTAATTATCTTACATCATGTAATCATAAGATTCCTACAACACTTCATATAAATCATAAAACATAAAGGTAACTTGTGGCATCCATATCATACTTACATTGTAGATTTCATAGTTACACAGGGAGTAAACCTCATGGTTACATTTGGAATACCCATCACAATATATTCCCTAAATATCTTAGGATAAACTTTATCATTTACCTTAGTCACATTACCCAATAGATTGGAGAGCTATCACAGGCTCACCCACCCTAGGTTTATCACAGAACCACCCATATTTGGTTTATCACATAAACACCTGTAAAATTTCCAAGTACCATTACATAATCATAACACATAAAAGATTGAAATTATCAACATTTCACTCATCAATCACAAGAAATCAATTCATGATATTGAAATATTCAATCCATTTCCACAACCATTTAAAACATTTAATAATGAAAATTTTGAATCAAAGTGTCCTATACTAATTTGAAACTTTTAAAAGAAATTATCATTTTAAAACATTCATGTCCATATAAATAAATTCTTAAAAACCATTTTGAAAACATGGACATGAAATATAAGGTTTTAAATGAATAAATCCATAAAACATTTAAAAGGATGTTTTAGTTAAATAGACCCTTACCACTTGACAAACACTTAAATAAAAATTATCATGAAATAACTTTAAACATAACATTAAATATCATTACAATATACTAATTCATGATTTAAAGTTTCAAAAGGTCTGTATATACACATTATAGGATACTAAAAGTTCATAATAACAAGATATGCCTCAATGAAAGGAGATTAAAACAAAATACATTACAAGGATTGTATCATTAGATTAAAGATAAGTTAAAGATATAATTATGGGTGAAAAATATAAATACACCTAATATAAGTGGATATTCACTGTAAAATAATCAGAGGTTATTCACACATATTCTTGAAAAAACAAAACCAATGACTTGTATATTTAACTCAATAAAATGATATTGAGTTAAGATTTACCTTACAAAGTTTGTATAAATGATGTAAGAATTTATCAATGGGGGTGATTATGAGTAACAATAGTATATCCACACAAATTTAAGTGTAAATTAAAACATAAATAAATAAACAATTATGCTACACATAATCTTGTAATAATATAATCAACAAAGTATGCGTAAAACCCAATGAGGGGAAATTGAGTTTAGAAATTCCCTTACAAAGATCATTTTGTAAATAAAATAGATCTATTATGTGTATTCACTATAAGTACAAATAATTAAAGTATAAATACTATATAGAGAATCACAATTTATTTCTTACATAATCATATCAAGACATAATCAAAAAGTAGAAGATTAACCCAAAGAGTGGAAATTGAGTTAAGAAGTTCCATTAACTTGAGTCTAAATTGTCTTCTTCGTTATTTAATTTAATGAATAATAAAATTAGGTTAATTTATAATTGATTTATAACCTTTTAAAAGTTTATTATTTATTTTATATCACTTATTACCATGTTATATAAATTATTTAATTAATTGAGTTCATATCGGATGTTTTGTCAATGTTCGGTATTTGAGTCAAAAAATGAACTTATTTTGATGAAAATTATCCATGTGGTCATAAGTTAGGTATATAAATAATATTATTAATGATTTAAATACTATATATATCCAGTATATATATATATATTTAGAGTAGTCCATAACTTTTGTAGATAAGAAATGGAATACACCATTTATGGAGACGGTAGAACGTACGTAAGCATTAATGCTACTTTCATTTATTTGTCATCTTAAGGGAATGAAAAATAAATGATACATAGATATGTTAGAATTATAATATAATATATATGTTAAATATGTTACATAAGTTCATTAAATCCATCCTTATTATGTTCCATTTATGGCATGAACAAGTCATATCACTTTGAGGGGGCGGTAGTCCGCACTTCCTCAAATGAAATTATTGTATTTACATATTATGGAAATCATAAAGGTATGTTGTAAATAAAAATTAAAGAAGCATAAGGACAATATAAATATAATATATATCATATATAATTACATATCCATCATAATTTCCACCATGATAGGTGGTAGGAGAAAATTGAACAATTATCGTTTCGTGAGGTAATAGTTTTCTGTACACAGAAACAATATGTTCGTATCCATTAGATGGAGGTATGTGTAAGAATAGTTCAAATACTTATCATAAAAAATCCTAGTATATTTAGTATATTGGTATTGTTATGTAATCATATAATAATAAGATCATAGGGAGTAAAGAAGGAAAATAAAGGGAGTGAACTCTAGAGAAGATTCTACCTTTAAAACGAGTAACTCCTTTTGATTTGAGCCAAAATGATTTCTTGAATTTCCTTATTCCAAAGTTAATACTTCAAGGAGGAAGGGAGGGATTTTGTAAGATTATTTTAGCATAATTTATATAATCAAAGAGGCTTGAGAGGTGTGGTTAAGTTGGTAGAGGTGGTGGCCTTTTATAAGAGGGAGGAGGGTCACTTTAGGAAAGTCTTGAAATATTATTTTATTATAAATTAATTTTCGGTTTTAAATGGTCCGAAACACATTTATTTAAAATATAAGATGATTTTGGGTATAAATACTCTCAAAAAATAGGTTTTTTATAATTTTAGGTCACACAATTATCCTTATCTTTTAGCTTTAACCCTTAGTTAAAAATATTAACTCTTACCATGTCTTCTTGTATTTTAATAATATATGGTTACTATAGTTACTATAAAATGAAAAGAGAACCAAAAGTGGATAATTAATTACATTTTTAACAATATATAATTTAGTTGTCTGAATATTAGATTTTTAGGACTATTATATCATTTAATAAAATAGTATTTGTTTTAAAAACTCATTTATGTCAATTTTGACACTATTTAGTAATTGATTTTTTTAAAGTCATAAAATATTGATTTCTTAAAAAAAAGGAATTAAATAAAAGATAATATGTCATAATAATCCATAAAATTAGTTTATTGTATAAAAATGTTCAAATTATATTTATTTTAATATTTATAATATTATTTATTTGAATCTTTCATTAATAAGTTAATCACTACATCATCATTGTGTCATAAATAAAATTATTTATTTAATGTCTAAAAATTATAAATAAAATCACATGATGTAGGAAATCATTTTATATTTCTAATTAATATTTATAGTATAAGTGATTAGTTATATAACTCTATATTAAAATTGTTTTAGTAAAAGATACATGCTTATATTATATTTCTCTTTACTTTAAAAATAATTATTATAACATGTCATTATCACATCCAAGTGAATCTATGAGGCCCCAAAATAGACCCAAGTATTCCCATGGTCATACATATCTCATACAATAGGATTAGGACATGTTTTAGAATATTTTTATATTATTATAATATTATTTTTACCTTTATTTACCAGATTTACCCTTTAACCATGGAAAATAAAAATAATTACTGAAGTTACTATTCATAATGTCCAAAAATAAAAGATAATTATTTACACACTTTGGACCTTCAAATTCCAAATATGGGATCCATTTTTCTAAATTAAAAACACATAATTTTCAGAAATTAATTCCCGTTGTCAAAAACAAAAAGCGGGTTTTTAAGAAGTAAAAACTATCAAAAGACTGACATATGTTTATGTACAATTTAAAAGTGAAATTACTTATAATGACAAAAATTGGATTAAATGATAAAAACTTAATCCAATTAAAATTTAAAACAAATTAAAATGATAATATAACTATATAAATAAATTATATGAAATGATAATTTTGAATTAAAATGTAGTATTTTCACTATTCATTAAAAAATGAACTTTAACAGAAAATTACAAAAAATTTAACCAAATTAAAATTTGATGTCCAGCTTCTATAGAAGAGTTTTATTTTGTTAAATAGAATATATAAAGGTGTCAACAACTAAATTTATAAAGGGTTCTCCATCAAAAGGTGGTAAAATTAGATTTTTAGAAAAATACTTATTTTGTAAAAAAAATTAAATTTGTTCTTATATCATATATAGAAAATATATAATATGAATTTAAAACATTATATTAAATATATAACATTTATTTTTCATTAAATAAAAATCCATATAGAGTGATATGAGCTTATAAACACAATTATTTTCTTTTTAAATAGGTTTTCATAAAAATGCATCCTTTATATTAAATTAGTTTTTATTTCTATTTCTAACGAGTTTGGTAACCAATGAATCATTATTTAAACATGTGCCAACCATATTTTCATAATTTACTTGATTCTATTCATTCCTGCCATTCCAAAGGCTAGGTTATAATGGTAACATGTAAATAATAATATTTAGCTGTTCGTTTAATCTCAATGTAGCGTATCATGTATGCTATTGAACATAGTGTTTCTTTCTTAAAACTCAGTATGTTACATTGAATCTAGTATCAATATTAAATTTTGGAATTTATACCTTTCCATAAGATTTATTACTTAGTAAGAAAATGAATTCTCACACCAATCCTAACAATATCCCACTTTAGAATCATTTTCAAGATTCACCACCAAGTCCTCTAGGTCACAATTACCATGTTCCATAACTCTTTTCTTTAGTTCCCCACTTCCAATATTTGCTTATGAGATATTATGTCCTCTAAGTTATGCAAGACATACTGAAGCGAAACAAAACTCCAGACTTTCTTAAGCTATAAAATTTGTTATAATATCAGTTGGATTCTACATCCTTTCCACCTTTTACAATTCTAGCTCCCCATCTTCCACACGCTTCTAGATGAAGTGATATTTCTGTTGAATGTTCTTCATACAAGAGTGAAATGTTGGATTCATGGCCAAGTGAACCATGATATATCTATCATAGTACAATATTCTAATCTCTATCCTTATTTTAATCTCCTCCAGTAGTCCCTATATCCATACCAAATCCTTCCCTTATTCAGTAATTGTAATTTAATCTACTTTCACGATTGATAGTGAAACTACATGATGTAAATTTGATATCCATATCATGGAATTTACTTCAAAAGTAATTAAAAAACCAATAGTTATCTTCTATGAATCTGTATCTCTCCAAGGACAGCATCCAAAAACCCTTTCAAGGGACCGTATATTCCGAAATAGAGTGATAGATCTTATAGAATTTTAAGATACAATAATATCCACTTAGTAACTTCCCAATGTTACCTTTCTATATTTTCAATGAATTTATTAACCATACCTACTTCTTTATAAATATCAGGCTATGTAAAAACCATGATATACATCAAACTTCCCATAACTAATGAATATATATCCTTCACAATGTACTTAGCCTCCTTATATATTTTAGGTGTCTTCTATTTTTAATTTTTAAATTTTTTTACATGGTAATTAATCATAGGATTCTACTCATTCATTTTGAATCTCACTCGTAATTTATGGATATACTGTGAGTAAAAAAGGAACAAAGTTTTGTATCTTAAGTCTCTTATGATCCTCGTTACTAACATCCCTTTTTTAGAACCAATATCCTTCATCAGTAAATATCCAAATAATTCACACTGAAATTATTTCATCCTTCCCTTCATAGGTCTAGTTAATATCAAGTCATCAACATAGATAATAATAATTAAAAAAATTCTATCATCATACAAGTTTCTCTAATAGTAATGATATTCATTCCTCTAGATGAACATCCATTTCATTATGAAGTTATCCAACTTATAATTCTATTACCTTGGTTATTGTTTAAGCTTAGATAGACTTATTTTGATCTTACACAACAGGACCTTAAACCATTCCAGTATGAAACTTTATGGATTCTCTATATATATTTATTCCTCTAAATCTCCATGAAGGAGTGATATACTAAAATCGATTTGTTCAAGAAACAAACCTTCCCTAAAAAATGGATGAGTAACATTACAAATATATGTGTGTTTAAAAATAGGTGAGAAAATATCAATGAAATCCACTCCTTCTGATTGTTGTAACCCCTTCAAAATCAATTGCACCTTGTATCGAGATCTACCATATGCTTCCTCCATTAGACTATAAAACTATTTGTTTATAAGTTCCTGTTTTTTTTACAAAACACTGATAGAAACAATGAGAATAAATTTTATAAAATATGAGTAAGATGGAAAGAAAAAATAACAAAACAAGAACAAATATATCTAGATTTACATTGTTTGGAAATAATCCTTAAATCCACAAAAAGGAAGAACAATTTACTATATTGGGGAAAATATTATAGGAAAAAAATATTAGAGTACATGAAACCTATCTCAAAATGATCTCATAATGAAATGGGGTCCTAAATTAAACCATGTTTATATAGTTGTAAATCCATACAAAAAGTCTATTATAATATAGTAGTAGTGGTAGTAAGTCTATAGAGTTATAGTGACCTGTCAGTGTCGCTGGTTCTATCTACTAGTAGTTATCTGAACTTCATCCAATGAATCAAGATACGCAATTCAATACCTCTTTCCTTATGAAATTTATATTATCATCCATGTATTATAAATATGTATGGAATCCAATTATTTCTTCATTTATGACTCCCACTACAATGAGTTTCTAAAACTTATCACCTCCTTAAGGATTTCATGTTACCCACCATATATGAGAAGTGGAAAGTGTATTTTAGTATAAAAAAATGTCATTTTCTTTTTGACTCTCATATAATGTCTCAAATATTTATGTTCAACTCCTTCTGGACCTCACGCTTTTGAAATCCTACCACAATATTCTTATATCCTTAAGCATTATGATATATCAAACCTTGGAATTTATGAAACTTGATATGTGATGTACATTACGAACCTTGGTTATACCTCTAAGACTTTATCTTATATAATCCATAAATAGTTTAGAAGCACCCAACCTCTACTCATCTCAACCTCAACTTTCCCTGTTGGTTCCTATTCCCAATAGTATTCGCCATCTAGTTTCAATATTTCCAAAATATCTCCTTATTGAAGATGATTTTACAAAAATTGATAACCTTTCATTAAGTGTTGTCCCATAGTTTGAAACCAAAGTTTTCATCATTATAACCAATAAAAAAATGTCTCTAATGTAACTTCCAACTTATCCATATTATTTGAATCAACATGGGAATATGTGATACATATGAAAACTTTTAGATGAGTAAAATACACCATCATTTCAAAACAGAGTTGCTTCAAAAGTTTTTGTGCCAATGGTTTGGAAGGACTCCAATCCACAAGATAAGACACATAATTAACTACTTAGGCCCAAAATCCCTTTTGAAAACCGGAACTTAACCTTATTCTCCTAACTCTATCATTCAATGTTCCATTAATTTGTTTTACAACACCATCTTTCTCATGTTTTTTAAGAACATTATTCTCCATATGGATTCTATTCATCCAATAGAATGTTTGAAAATCTCTTCCTTCATACACACATCTATTATCAGTATGAAGGAATTTCTACTTCATTTTGGACTTAACTTCAACCATGTCTCTCCATTTGATTAAATTTTGTAATACATCAAACTTTTGTTTGAGGAAAAATACACATACCTTTTGTGTAGAATCACCGATGAATGTAATGTAGTTCAATGCACTCCCATGAGATCGAATCGATGTTGATCTCTATGAATCCATATAAACCAACTTTATCTTATGATACTTTGGTGTAATTTTATCTATTTTGAATGAAACATTTTGTCACTTAACCTAGATGGAACCCTTATATGTTTCATGATCCACATGGTCAAGCTTCAACAATCCTTTAGCAGCTATGGTTTGTAAACCTTTCTCACCAATGTGACCAAGACAGACATGCCACAACTTCACTATTCTGAAATTTGTTTCTCCAGTATAAATGATACATTTTAGATCTCTAGTTAGATACAATGGTTTATCCTCTACACCATGGATATCAACATATAAGCTCGTGTGATTTTACAAAAAATATCCACAAAAATAATACAAAATCATACATTGTCAAGTTGTTCAATGGAAATTAATTTTTTATATAAACCTAGGATATGTCAAACAACATGAAAATGAAAAACGAATATTTTCTTTCTTTAAATTCCAACATATCCTTTAAAAATATCCTAAATTTCCTCTCCATCCTCAAGGTTAACATTTCCAAGGATTTTGGACATATAATTTAACATGTATCTACTTTCAAAAGTTGAATAAAATGAAGCTTTAGAATCAATAATCCATGAGTCCATAAAACCTGTGACACTTAGAACCAAAATTCTACTCACCCAATTATCTGATGAATTTACATATGAACTAGAAGTATATTTTCTGGTGATAAATTTCCTCTAAAGACAATCCTTCCCTAAATGTCCATTAATTCAAAAGATCCAATATGTAGAGTCTCTGGGATCATTCAACTTCCTATGAATCTAATCTATTATGTTTCGTCTTCTTTTCCTCTAACTTATTCTGGTAGAGAATCCTGTATCTTTCATAATAAATAAAATCTTGGAATAACTCTAAATATCATTATTTTAGATCTATTAATTCAATATTAGATCACATATCTCCTAGAAGAACACGTTATTCATTCCAATATAATTACTCACAACGGTCAAAATTGTGTCCCATGATTGTGAAAGTGATGATAGAATAATTAGGGCCCAAACACATTTAGAAAAATTCATTCTAATGGAATCCAGTTGAATCTAGATCACATTGAAATCATTCAGTTGATTAGATTCCAAAATTCCTCCCAAAATTCTCATGCCAAAAATTCATCGCATCATGAACAATCTGTTCATCATGAAAGGCTTCTCATTTATGTTCACATTATTAGCCACTAATTTAACATTTGTTCCCATATCATGGATGTTAAAGGATAAATTTTGGGACAATATCATCTAGAAAAAACTTAGTTCATTCCTATCATGTCTTTCCCACTTCATCTTGTCCTTTTCTATTCTTGATCAATAAAAGATTGTGATCACTCTAGAATAGATAATCCTACACCTATATCTTTTAGAATAAAAATTCTAATCCATCAAACCTATCTATCCTCACCTTTCCCTATTACAATTCCTTATTCAAAAATATAAAACTTTCACTAAATCAGAAAATGATAAAAGGATAAGTAACTCATGTTTTCTAAAAGTCATTGTCTGATTTTTCCTTTAGAACTATGAACCAAGATTTGATACCACTTTTTATGCCGAAATAAGTATCTTATAGAATGAACCAACCTATAAAACATCAAATGTAGAATAGGGTTACTAGAAGGTATGAATCATTTTTGTGCTAAAGATTGATATGTACAAAATTGAGAAGTGACACACCTTAACCACACATTGTACGAAACTCTTAAAGACACAAAAAAAATTCAAAATGGAGCAAGTAATAAATGGAAGTAAAACAAAACACAATGAATGGAAACAAGGATTTACATGGTTAAGAAAAAGTCCTAATCTAGGGGAAAAAACATCTTCACTAGAAGAGTGAGCAAGATATTAACATAGAATGATTAACTCCAAAACACAAGGTAGGATAATATTAGGATTAATAGATAATAATTATATAGTACAAATGCCCCCATCACTAATTTATTGGAAACTATAACATTCAAATTTTAGTAATTACAATTATTTTTGCAACCAAAATTTGTGGAGATGATGCCCCATGGATATGATCTTCATGGGAAACCCTTCACCCAGTCTAAAGTAATTTGCACCTTAACCGGTCCTTCTGGTGAATAGTTTTTTCTTCAAGAAAGTTTGTTATTTTTCTATTACATAACATCCTGAAGACTCTTATGTGTCTATAAGAAAAACCTTATGTTATTCCTTTTCATATTTACAACATTGATTCACCTAAACATAGTTGATACCAAAATAACACTTCCTCTAGAACTTTCATACCACATCTAAAACAATACTTTCATATATATAATTCTATCCTCCAGAATGTGGAAGCACCCAAGTGAATGCATATAGAAATTACCACTTTTTCTGGTTTTATAATTCTATATTATCCTCTACCTTTCATTTTGTAGTTGACACTAAAATACACATGTCACAAGAGAGGTCGAGGAAGGAACAACTGGTTCAAAACAAATTTGGGCCAAAATATCTCAAAAATACACTTAAGAATCTAAGTTCTTTAATCTTAAAAACCTTCATGAATAGATGAAACTTGCAGAAATCTATGTACAATGTAAGTTTGGTTCATGGAACTTGCTGAACACATGAATATTGAGGTGGTAACCACCGTGTACTGTATTTCTATTTGAGGAAAACCCCTTTTAAAAATTCATAATCCTTTGTGAAAGCCTCTATACTTTGAGAAATTGATTTCATCACCTCTATTAGGCCTATAAATACCCCCTATGTTTGAATTTTAAGGGGAATACAACCTTTCAAATTCAAAGAAAATCTCTAAATTAATGAAAATAAAAATCTTCACGAGTAAGAGAGGAGATGGATTTCCAAAGGTAACCATATTTTGTGAGGCCACCTCCCATGTGTTTTTGAGAACCTCAAATCATGGTATAGATACCTTTATTGAAGTTCTATGTCCTTTTCATAAGAATAAATCCCTTTGCATCTCTTAGGGTTTTGTGAGATAATTATCCTTTGTGAAACCAACCCCATGGGAACCCAGATTTCACTCTGAGGTATGGTCACTCTTTTTCATGAAACATGCTCTTTCAAAAACCCACTATAATTTATGAATCCTGAAAATTTTGTGAAGTCCCAACCTTTTTGAAACCCATCCACTAGTCCTCCCTACAATGCCTCCTTTTAGATAACACCCTTTCATGAAGTTTTAGTGACCAGGGACCCTATACCCATACTAAATCGGTTCCTATTCACCCCAAATTCCCATGTGGTCAGTGTAATAATTTCTTATGTCTATCCCCTTTGCTTCAAGTATGGATTGAAACATTACCTTACCTTTTTTTCCTAACCATAGGTACCCTATTGCATCTTGTTCCTAATCATAGGCACCCTAACATTGGGTCCCATGATTTCTACTCCACCACGATAATGTTTACACCATGATCTGCCTATAGGTGCATGAGTAGTAGGAATTTAAGGCCTAAATATGGTATCATCAAGGGAATCTTCTAACCTTTCATGGTAGGGTGGTCATTTTCTATATCTTCTTATCCTACTTGGAAATGACCTCCCTAGGTGTAGATCTCTCAATGTCCAATCTAAATAACATAAACATGTATATCCCCTCATCCAAATCATATGATGTTAAAATTCATAAAAAATACTCATCACATGACATTAAATTGTTGTCTTAACCCATGCATTGAACATGGGATACCCCATGAATGATCATCATGGGATTCTAACCCACCACTTTATGGGACATCACCCAATAGCTAGAACCCATGGGTAGCTTCCACACATAATCCCCCACACCAAGTCTTTTTAGAACTCCTTTCATGACATGAGCATCATTACCACATGATGTTAAACTATATGGACTAGTCACATCACATGAACTAAAAATATGGAATCAAACTACATGGTTTTTATCTTTATTCCCTAATAGGGTATGTATGACATCTCCATGAGGTTCAATCCCAACAAACCAACACATTTGAAGTACCTCCCTGATGTTCAATCTCGATGCCCCAACACTCCACCATCCCAAGTGTGGAATATTTCCCCCAGGGGATACAGTTAACCATGAAACTATCCCCACAAGACATTAAACCTATGACCCACATATCCCCACAAGACGTTAAAACTGTGACCCATTTTCCCCCACAAGACATTAAACCTGTGAATCATCTGTCCCCATAAAATGTTAAACCTATGAATAACCTATTCCCAAAAGAATTTAAAATTGTAATCTAATCTATAATCTATACCCCATATAATAAACATGGGGTGATTAATGTAATAAGCCTCAGAAGAATTAATTCCCCTAGTGTCAACTACCACATGAACGACATGAGATGCCATAGTTTTCATGCCTAAGATGCTCCATATGAGATGCCTACGAATTCTCAAGGAGAAATTTTTTAGATGTAAACCTTTACCATTGTCCAGTAATGCCTAGACAAGCCCAATGTTAATAATTTAAGTTATGTAAACCACCCACCTTTGTAAATAAAGAATGTAGGGAAACAAGAAGCGCATCACTATAAAATAGAGGGATCACACGTAGGCCCAATGAAAAGTGTTAGAATAAAAAAACTGTGAAACTGATGTGAATCTATTCTCATTAAAATATGAGGACCAATAACATTGGGGAACCATCAGATTTTCATGTCACCAGATTCAGATATTCAGCACCGGGTCCCACTGAGAAAATGGTGGTCCCAACATGAAACTCTCTTGAGACTTGGGGAAGATAATTCTAGGAATCCTTGTTATGTGAAATCATCAATATAGATCCATTCTATACTTTGATAATAATGGATGACATTGAGGACTTGGGAATCACCTTCATTGGATCTGTACTGATAGATTATTCCATGTACTTTATAGGACTCATGCTATAAGAGATTACAAACCTAACGCCAAAAGGTATAAGGCAAGGGGGAATATTGCTATGACAAAACCACATAGATACATTCCTACCATGATATCCATCATGTATTTATCTACTGAGATCCCATGACCCATATCACCCTTTGAGATAATCCGAAGGAGGGTGATTGACACCCTTGTTCATTGATATGAACAAGAAGGGGTCATTACACTAAAGATATAGCCCGCCAGGATCTCAAAGCTTTAGAACCTTTCTGGTACCATTGCCCCTGAGGGTTACATAGGGGGTAAACACCCCCATTCAAATGGTAAACCAATTTAGGATCCCCCCTATAGAATTATGATATATATCTTCCCTATGTTGAGGAGTTAGGGGATTTTTGATCCATGTACATCATGAAAACTACTTGAGAGTTACCTAGGAGGACCCCCACTAGGATTAATCAGCTCTAAAACTGACCAATACCATTGGTTGGAAAGTAGATTTACCCTATTCATACTCTACTTACCTCGATTTAGAACACTCAAAGTAGATACTGGGGACAGAACCAGATCATTTACTAAAAGGAGGAATCTTTTGTATCACTAGTGACCCTCACCAACACGAGTGTATCCCATAACACCCCCACAATAGGTGAATAGAGATTCATCTTCACCCACATGGGATCCAGACCCCAGACACCTATTAGGTAGTCAGGGTTGAATCTCTTAGTCATTGGAACCACTAATAGTCATTACGGTCCATCTCATGATGAGGAACACTAGTGCAGAGGTCCTCCTCGCATCACCACCAACCAGTATGAAGGTCCTTCCCATGATGAAAACATGACATAATCTGAAGAACCATCTTGGGGAAAGAGGGAGAACAAACACTGTGAGGTCCATGCCTATAGAGTAGGGCATAATGCACATGTGGGGGGGGGGGGGTACCTGAGTGACTCTCAATAGCTTTCAATTCTAGAAGTCTCACATCATCAAATATAAGACCATGGGAAACGTTGTGTCACCATCGATCTATTAAAATCTAAAGCGATAGATGAATCGATGATGGATCTTTCACCCACACTTCTAGAGATAAGGGTAGAAGTACATCTATTTAGGCTTACAATTTTAGAATATAAGGTCCATAAGATCACCAAATCCATCTACAATTACTTGTAGGTGGAGGATGTTCAAGCCTCCTCCCAAGTAATTTCACTAAAACTATCTCTGTCACCATCATTTTCTCTCCTCTACATATCTACAGTAGAAGTTAGAGAGATATAAGGGTCTGTTTTGAATCCATTAGACGATGATGAGCACTCCGCTGATGCTCAAAGGGATGATACCACCCTCTCACATGAGGAGGTGGTAAAAACCCCATCATATATTTACATTATCTTGAAGTTGACCCCAACTTCGAGATACATTCTAGCATGTAGTGGGAGTTTGAACAATGTGATTTTGCCTCTCTTGGTAAATCAGTAACAAATTATATCTGCATCAGTGTTACCACCAATTTATCTACTTATTCCGATTGAGGATTGGGCTGACTAAGATTAATATAATACCCCTGGTAATGAACAATAGGACTTTTGGAGACTCTTGGATACTGTCCCACAACAAGTTGAATTTTGGCCACATGTAGCTCTGGATTTTGTTATCTTAGAGTCTCTCACTAAGGACCACAAAACATGTTTCTGCCAGAGTATCTAGGAGATGTTCCACCACCTCCAATATCACCAATTAACTTATCTAGGAATCCATGAGTATCTTAATTCCATATAGTTGTAGTGTGAATGAGTGAACATTACAGTGATTCCAATATCTCAGTGCTCAAAAGCATATGGGTACTGCCAAAATTTACAATATAATTGCATCAAGAACCTATCTATGCTTTGGATATTCATGAAATTGGAATACCAATACATTCATATTAGAGGATAGGGGTAGTATGAAGATCTTCACTTCAACCCAATTCCATAGTAACAACAAGACCATCAGTTCGGCCCGCTAGTAGACGATGAAAGTTCCCCAACAAGCATCACAGTGAATGTCATCACTATTGACCCATTGGAGAACCCAAGAAACTAGAAAATCAATACAAGTATTGATGGGGAGAACCTATCCCAAGGGGCAGCTCAATACCTGGTAGACCCCCAAATGGGTCCACACACTCATCAGCAGAGACAGACATTGGACCTCGGGAGCCCCTCAATGAGTTATTTCTTAATTCTAATAAAAATGTATATAAATTCAAGGGATATGCTGAGCCTATCATTCCATCTAAGGTTGTTCCAAAAATCAAGTCACACCAAAGGATATTCACCTTACTTTAAGATCTTGAGGACTATAAATGGATCTATACTGAGCTTTTTTCAAAGTAGTGCCCAAACCCTAACGATGCCAGAAGGGAACCTATCTATCCTCTAGTGGGGAACCCTATACTCTTTAATTAGGTGCCTTAATTTGAGTTTGGTGTACCCATGAACCCGATAGGGAAGAAGTTGGGGGATATTGAAAACAACCAAGATATGATTTGTCCACCCTAATTGAACTATGTGATTACCCACCTCAGGATCAAGTCCATGCTGATACCTGAGTTGATGAGCCTATTAACACATTGGTAACCAAAAATACTCACCAATATTATGTTATAACTACTCTCATCACTCGTATCGAGGATCTGAAAATGCGACGGTGGAAATTACACCTAAAGGAAATCTATAACCAGAATGGGTGGACTATGTTTGGGCACCCCCAGAATTTGGTAATCCCAACTTCACCCTATTCAATGGGACATGTGATCCACTACATTATATGGACCACTTATCCTAATGGTGAGTTATAGTGTTGGAAACTCCAGAAAAATAGGAATCCACTAAACTCTAATGGATTTTCTAGAATCTAGATAGACCTATGTTTTTTTGGTATATTCAACTTCCCACAGGGTCTATTTCTAGTTGGGAGGACCATCGTAGATAGTTCCTCCACTAGTTCAGCTCCACCTCATTCAAGGCTAGCATCACTGACTAATTTAAATGAAAACATATGCCTGATGAGTTATTCAATGACTTTATCATCCAATAGAAGGGACTCATGTATTCGCTCGACATGCCGATTTCCAAGGAACAATTGCATACGATGTTCATGGAGATCTTCAAGGATGATATGGTACCTACCCTCATCTCTATTAACTAATAAAAAGGATTTCAAGAGTTTTTTGAAAAATATAATTATTATTAAGAATACTAGTTGTAGAAAAAACAATGATTTCTCCCATTTCCCCTTCCATATCCCATGATAAGGCCCATAAAAGTAAAGATAAGTGCTAATGCAAATGTAGAAGCTCCTGATATGGTACACCTATTGGACCCTTTTTCAAATGATCCTTTCCAGGTGTAAATTCACCCAGCGTGTCCTCTTTAAGAATAGCCTTTCCAAAAATATCCACCTTTTTTAGAGAATGTGTGCCTAGATTCACATCAGGTATAAGATCCTAGGATGCCTTTTGCAGAAAGGAAGAACAAGGCCTACTCATTCAAGGATGCATAAGTCCTAGGGTATTTTATCTGCACCCTATAAAAGGGGATCATGAAGTTTCTAGAATATAGGAGACCCTAGGAGGCTAAACTCACTGGTCATGCTAATCAACGACTGTATCAAAAAATACTTGGGATTTATATTAAAATATTGGGTTAAGTACCAAGTAGATTATGGCTTAGTCAAATTGGGAGATGTCCTGACATAGGTGTCACACATATCCGCTGACCATGGTAGTGATAGTAGAGGCTCTGGTGATTGGAAATAGGATCCTGAACATAGAACATAGAATTAAAATGACTAGTTGGCTTGTAATATAGTCACTCATGCCGATGATATCATATGTTCCCACTTGAGCAAGACATAACCTCCAGTAGTTACCATGAATCCTCTAACCCCTGCATTCACATACGTGCCATAACCCTTAGGTATTAAAATAGAATACTTTGATGACATAAGAAAAATAAAAGTACATCAGCAATTCCAAAACCAGTTCGCACCCTTAGTGACTTCATGCCTCTTGAGTTGCGAGATGTTCCCAAGGTACATCTGGATTTGAAGTATTCCATATATCAAGAGCATGAGTAAAAATCTACGAATGATGTAGAACTGGTGGAACACTATGAGATTATTAGTAATGAGTAATTCCAAATGAACCCCTCAAGCACCTTTATATGAATTCAATTATTGAGGGGAAAGATACATGAAAGCTGGTAGAATACTCTGACTAGCTCTTTAAACCAGGCTATTAGTGATACTAAAACTAGGCATCGGACTTCGCGTAGGGCTCAGAAAGTAAAAACCTATCAACCTTATCTATTGGTAACACCTCCATAGATGACCATATTAGTTGATCATGTGACTCAGTTGTGAGTACACCATGATCAACCACATCCATCCATAACCCAATGACTTAACAAATGACATCTGCTGCACTCCTTCTAAAAAACAACCCTCTAAAAGTAAATATGTACCCCTAACATAGAAGTATGATGTGTTGAAGCACCTAATAGACATAATAGTGAGGATCTCAATTCTTAAGGCACTCCTCCTATAAAATTAAATGTTTTAGGACCATGTCTAAGCCTTGAAAATTCATCTTTAGTTTGACACTAAGGGAGTTGTTTCCAAGTACTACTATGAAGAAGAGGCTGAATGAGTGGAGCACTAATCCTTTATCTCATTTTATAGAGAAGATGAGGGTTTCACCATTTAGGGGAACATACGCCCACTATATATCACATTCTAGTTCATTGGAATAGAAATCAACTGTTTCCTAGTGGATATCGATTTCAAGATCAATCTTATCCCCATACAGAAACTCTATAATCTAGAAATTACATAAAAATATATGAATCCATCCAACCTAAAATTTCAGGCGTATGATAAGATTGATCAGAATCCAAATGGTAAGATTCGATTGAACAGTCAATTTAGTGGACTAGTATCAAGTACTGAATTTATGAATCTCTTAAGATACTGACTACAACACATTGTTGGAGAGGCTCTGGCTTCATTTTCATGCAGTGGTCCCCTCATCATACCACTAGTGCCTCAAATACCTCCTTGATGGTAAATTATGGGTACTTTAGGGTGACACATCCCCCTTTGATTCCTAGGATGACCACTATTTGGATACTAGTTACTACAAAAGGGAAGGACAAAAGGTCCACACCAATGGGTTTGAGTGCATCAATACCCCTAATGATCTAGCAGATATTGTATCATATCCATGGGTAGACTTGAAATTTATATTTTTTTCTCCTAATTCATTGGTTATAGCCCATGACAATAGACCTAGTATATTGTTTTATATCACCCAAGAAGAAGGATTGATTACATATTACCTTGTATTCCTACAATGGAAAGGCCCGAATAATATCATAAGACCCTACTCTTGTGAAGTTACAAGATGTTCACCCCATAGACATCAATCCATGGAATTATTTCATGTTCCAAAAAGTAGGATTGAATTGATGGAAGTAAATCCATCACCATTTGTTTGATGTTAAGATTGAAACTTGATTCCAAAAACTGAATGGAATTGGATCAAAGAATTTTATCGCCACAATCACCATAGAATAGGAATATGTTGTCAAGGATTATGTATCCTCTAGAGTAGAAACTAGTGCCCCCTAGGCCATCCATCCTGGAAGAGTCACCTTCTCCATCTAATCTCCCCATCTTGAATGGATATGAGAAATGGGAATATTCCCTCCTGCATTTTATGAGGGTGTCTCTACCACTATTTACAAGCGAATCCAGGTGAATCTTGGAATTAAGGAAGATGTGACACATACACTGATTAGAAAATCCATGTACCTAGAGGAAAAATAACAATATATGGCCTTCCTAAATCAACAACATGATGTGGTCCCCAAGAGCTATGATGAGATGTCAGGGATTGACCCTTAGGTTGTTGTTCATTACCTTGGCTTCCCAATGGGTCACCATGGGTTCAAAAAGACACCTAGAAAGATGCACCCCTATCAAGGTTCCATGGTCAAGTCTGAATATGATAATATTATTAAATGAAACTTTTTCAAAGAGGTATAATACCCCAAATAACCATCCACCATTATCCTAGTTAGGATGAAGAATGCGAAGATTAGAGTCTACATTGACTTATGTGACCTCAACTGCCATTTTTTATAGGATTATTTACCCCTTATGGTGACAGAGTTGTTGATTGATGATTCAAATATATTCCAATCCCTCTCATTTATAGATGTATACTCTATGTATTTTGGGTCACAAGTTTAACATATTATGGAGATGGATTGAGGCGTGGGTTTAACATATTTTGGAGATAGATTTTACAAATCAAGATGCCTCATGGAGGTGGATCAAGGAGGTGTGTCTCTAGGAGGGAGCACCTGGAAGGTTTACTGATGGAAGAATCATAACATCTGATTGAGACAGATCCAAGCAGTGTGTCCCATAAAGGGAAGATGTCATACCCTGAAGGCGGATGAATCAAAATGTCTGATTAAGATGGATCCAGGAGGTTTGTCCCATAAATGGAAGATGTCATACTGTGAAGGTGGATAGATCAACATTTCTAATTGAGACAGATCCAGGAGTTTTGTACCATAAATTTAAGATATCAAAATGTGAAGGAGGATGGATCATAACTCCATGTGGAGGTAGATCTGGGAGGTGTTTCCCATAAAGGGAAGATGTCACATCTTGAAGGTTGATTAGGGTACCCTATGGGGTGGATCAGGGAGGTCAACCCCCAGGATGGGGGAACTTAGGTTTACCATTGGTCAAGATTGAACCTTAGGGAGGAGTCCTACATACCCTATCTATAAGACGGGGATCAAAACCTATGTAGTTTGATGCCACAATTTAAGGTCATTTGACTAGACCGGTCCATGTAATTTAAAATCATGTAGAAAAGAAACTCGCGCCATGAAGGGAGCGTCAGTGAGGGATGGTGTGGGGATTTCATGTTGAAGTTGACATTCTTAATAGGATTTATCTTGGTTGGATTTTATGTGGGGATTACACATTGATCTGCTAGAGGGACCTGAACGAGATGTGGTCTCCCAGGTGAGTGGCATGATCTTACTAGTGATGTGAGATGGAGAAGGTGAGGATGGATGCAGATATTGGGTTTTAACCTCATGGAGGCTTCCTACATATGCCAGTTAGTTGGAAATAAAATACCACATAGTTCAGAATGGGATGTGGCTTACACCTAAGGAGGAGGCCCATATAAGGGGATCATGTGGTTGGGGATTACGCATAGGATTGAACCATATGGATGGAAGTTGGGTCCTATATCTATAGATAATTCCTATAGAGGTGATTAGGAGGTTTTCAAGTTCACTACCAACCTCTAAGACCACATGATTCATTCTCAGTGTGAGAAACAAGAGGAATCAATATACACGATGCTCGTGTCATGGAAGAAGTGGCAATGAGATATGGTGTGGGGATTACATGTGGAAACTTCATGAAGAGGATTTCATTCCATATGGGGAGGATATAATTCCATGTGTAGAGGATCTCATTACTTATGAGGGTAAGTAGTGTGAAGACCATCCCATTCCACTCATAGTTGGAGCATCCTGTTCTTATCACATAAGGAAAGACCACAATTTAACGTAATGTGTTAAGGATACTGGTTTTAGGTAGTTGTACATAATGAAACTCAAATGTGGGGGACTAACTTCCTACCCCTTGGGATTACATAACCTCTATTCATACACCTCTGGGATGGGAATGGATTTAAAAATTCTAGGTTTCGATGATGGGATGGAGTGTCCAATCACGAGGTCCAAATTATCATGCCTATTCTTTGAAGAAAAAGGTGTTACTGTACCTATAATGATAAAAAAATATAGGTGGGAATATCGGGCCACACTTGAAGTAGACCGGTGTTAGAACCAAGGTTGTTCATTTTTGTAAATGGAGTCTAGTTTGTGTTTATTTTCAATCCACATTGGTTTGATCAAGGATTTTGGAATGTAAGTGATCATACAGTATAAGCTAACTACAATGTTGAAGGTAGAATCATTTCCCATAATTTACCAAATTTTTGGGCTCAAAATACAGAGGAAGAGGAAAGAATCACAAAATGTGGTTTTATGGAATTGAATATTCATATATATGGTAAAATAATGGTTTTCATGAATATTTAGTTTTGGAAATGAAAAAATTCAAGAAGATATAGAGCATCATGAAAAAGCATCATGAAAAATGAGAAGGGTTGATGGTAATATACATGACTATGAGAATCATTGAAAGAAGGTTAAATTTCACTGGAGATTCACGAGTGAAGGATCTTTACAAAAATGAATTTTGAGGTTCAAAAAAAATCCACTGGAGGCGTTGGATCATCGCAAAAGGATGATCCTATATATATGAGGCTAGACCCACTTAATTTGGGATGAAAATATTTAGAGAAAAGGCTAGATTACTCTGATTTCGTGAAGGTCAAGAACTTTGGAAATCAAGTATTCATTGTGAACCTGATCATCAAGAAAAGACTATCCTAGTCTGGACCAATGCTTAGGTATATAAATAAAGTAGTTTCATGATGATAGGTTATTCTATGATGACTTAGTGTTCCCTAAAGTTAGTCTACTTCATGAAGGTTTAGAGATTCATGAAGGAACTTCGTGGACATCAGTTTTTGATCATCTTGTTTATGTAAAAAGTGATTTAAAGTGAATCAACTCAGAACTAAATTGTAATAAGAGCATCATGCTAGTCATGAAAAAAAAAATTAAATTCCAATATATTAAAGTGACCTTCAAGTCATTAAACTAAGTAAGACTTAACCCAAAGTAATGATATAGGGAGATTTGATGGAAGTGTTCCAAGAGAGGTAATGTGATATCCCTAAAATATTGTAAATACAGTGTTCCTAGAATATATTGACTGTCTATGAACTTCTGTGTTACATAACTAGTGAATATTAGTGAATTTAGGTATGACTGGCACACTATCATAATATACTCCTTAGACTATCCTTTAGTGGCTAACCAAGTAAATTTTTTGTGTTGTCTCTTTATATGTGAATGTTAGATTACTACAAAATTCCATAAGATAGGTTTAACAAGTTCCTACCAACATGGGAATAAGATCTGTCACCTCACAAGGAAAATTTGACTCCCTAATTTACCCCTCCCCTCTTAAGGTGTTATGGGGTCTTACAAGTGGTATCATAAGAAGGTTACTGGAGTTAAATATGTCCTATATAGTTTTCATGTAGAATTTAGTAAATTTCAGGGGAGTACCCCTCTTTTATGGAAGAAACTTCTATATTTAAATACTAGGATGAGATATCATATAAGATACCTTGGAATGGAAGTTCTTTTTTCCACTACATAGGGGATTTAGGTCATTGATGTATCAAGATTGTCTATAACTGAGACAGATAGGAAAATGCTTGATGCAGATGAAAAATCATGAAATTACCTTACTGTAGCTCTATCTAATCAAATATATTTGAAGGTGATGAGTTTCAATTCAGTGATGTATATTTAGTAAAAACTGGAAAATATATGTGAAGGTGGTAACAAAGTGAAGGAGGAAAAACTCCAAGTTTTGAATAATAAGTTCGATGATCTGAAAATGTATCCTGATGAAAATGAAGATATTTTTTTAATCTAATTACTAAAGTTTTTGGAGAAATTTGAGGAATTGGTGAATAAATTAAATATATTAACATTATTAAGAAAATATTGAGAAGTCTTCCATCACTATAAAATAAAAAAGTTTCATCCCTTGATGAAAGGCATCTCTTTAAACTTTATCTTTATGATATAATAAGTAGTCTAGTGGCTTATGAAATGAGGGTCAAACCAGAACATAAAATGGCTCGAGTAAAAATAAAATAGATTTTAAAGCCATGGAAAAACTTGAGGTTTCTAGTGGTAGTATTGATGAATATAATGAGGAATAAAATATTATTTATCTTTTTGACAAGAAATTCATTATAGGAAAATAGATATTTGAAAGAAATCTTCCTATGGATATTTTTGATGTTGTAGAGTTGGGAACATTACCTCCCAGTGCTCAAGGAAGTTTGATAATGAATAAAGTGAATCTATAATCATGTAGAATCCTTAGAAAATCTTTACCCAAAAGGAAGACTTCAAATCAGGAAATAAATTATAGAGAAAGAGTCTCATTTGTAAAGAAGAAAAAGATGTTAATGAAATTTTAGAGGATAAATAACTAGAGTTTAAATATGAAACCCAATCATCCATGATGGATATAGTTGAAAAGTTAGAACCATCAAAAGATAAAGATTAAGATAATCGATTGATTTGTGTTGTTGATCTCAAGATGGAACTTAAGGATGTTCTTGATAAGATGAAAATTCATATAAATAGAAACAAAAATATAAGAGAAATTATTGAAGAGTCATCAGAGTATGTGGATCATATTGAATAAAAAATTGATCCACTAGAAGCAGGACAATAGAACATTCAACAACACTTGAAATCTTGGAAGAAGTTTTGGAATTTAAGAACAGGATTGAAGAATATACAAACTTCGTCAATGAACTTACATACATACTAGAGGATAAGGCTAAGATAGTTGATGTACTTGAAGAGGAAGTTGATACAATAAGAAGTAAACTAAAAAATAAATCAAATTTGAGGGAAACAAAGAAGAAATTATAGTTTGGAAGATTCTATGATAAAGAGATATTAAAAAGAGTTAAAAGTGATTCTGAAGGAGTAGAGAATGATTTAAATGATTAGAGATCCACATATATGGAAAAAAGTGTAATTGGATGTGATGTTGAAACATCAAAGGATGGAAATAAGATGATCCAAAATAAAGGTAAGCAGAAAGTTATACATATCACAAAGTCACCTGATGTACTCATAAAGAAAGGTTAAAATCAAACAGAAAAGAGAGTTGGAAATTATCTTCGAGTACCAAGAGATGACCCCCAATCAAATATTTGTTCAAAATAATGGTACATAAGGAGGAATGGAAGTGAGAATACATTTCCTCTTATGAAATGTCAATTCTATGACTATCTAATCCATACCATGTCATACTGTGAAGAGATAAGGATCTATCTGAATGGGGAATATCTGGAAGGTCAACAATGAAGAATGAGACCATATCCCTCATAATATAGAATAAATTGTTTCTATGGATATTTTTTCATTATTCTAACTATGGACATAAATATATTCATTTCAGAAAGAGGAAAGGTAGAAACAATACCTACATAACTCAGAGACAAGTCAACACCCTCCAACCAACCAAGTAGAGTTGACTGAATGGCCCGAAGGCCTTCTTTTTTATTGATTTTCTGATAAAATCCCTTTCAAGGGATGAGGGGGAACCCTAAAAAGGCCCGTAGGCTTAAAGAATTACATTGCTCGTAGGCTTGGAGACATTATATAACCTGTAGGTCTTAAGGAAATCATACAGACTATGAATACTTGGAACTGCACCTCCCCAGCATCTGCATTGTGATCAGTTCTCCACCTTTGCATGACTGTTCGTCTAGCATGTCCATGTATAGGGGTGCACATGCGCAGTACCGATGGAAAATTCCATACCCTCTCATTATTCCAAAGTCCATTTAGCCCCGCTCTGGTGGATGTTCCCAGCTATTTCCTCTTCTGGAGTGGTTCCTTGTAGAATCTGTCTGTGCAACTACAAATCAGGTGGCTCTGAGGGCCTTGAGGTGGCCCGAAAGACTTACTAACCCGAAGGCCTTGGGTGGCCCTAAGGTCTTAAGGAATCCAAGCCAAAACTGGTGGACCAAGGTGAATAGTTCCAGCTGCTACAATACCGAACAGTAACTGCTACAATGCCTGCTACAGTGCCTACTACAGTAACTGCTACAGTGCCTGCTACAATACTGCTACAGTTCTGCTACAAATTCCTACTACAGTAGCCCCCAAAATCATGCCTCCTCCTGGTTTTGAACCTGGGTCTCATAGATGCACTTACAGAGACCTCACCAACTGGGCCGAGGCTCATGTGCCAAGTAGAGTTTCTCTTGTAGATAGAAATTCTACTCTGTAAGAACAATATGAATGTGTTGAACCCATGAATATGGAAAAGATATTGGAAAGGATATCTTTATCCTCCACTCAATAAAGTATCTCATGGAAGGAAAAGAATAAAATCAATAAATCCAACCATATAGAAATAGATCTCAAAGCAACAAAGAATAACAACACCTAGATTCTTGATAGAGGATGATCATACCATATGATGGGAAATGAATATTTATAGATGAATGTTAAGAAACGTTTTGATGGAATAATTTGGTTATAAAATTATGGTGATATAAAGATCAAAGTGGAAGTACAAAACTTTAAAATGATGAGCTTAAGAAAATTGTAGTTTTATATGTGGATGGTTTATATCACAATATATAGGGTGTGATTAAACTCTATGACTTAGGACTGATAGTGAAATTTAATCAAAATGGATGCACTATCAAAGGAAAGATAGAGAATTATCTCATGAAAGGATGAAGAACAAATGATAATTTATACCAGGTTGACAATAATGAGAAGATTTTCTACTTGATAGTTAAAGAAGAAAACAACTTGTGGCACAAAAGGTTGGGTAAAATTAACCAAAAAATCATGGAGAAGATATATAACCTAAATACAACCATCTATATTCCAAATCTGAATCATAAATGAGAAAATACTTATGATGCTTGAACGTGAGGAATGACAGTTAGGAGTTCATATCCTCTAAAGAACAAAAGGGCATGAAATATGTATGATCTCATCCAAAAAAGATGTATTTGGTCCAATAAATGTGGCCGACACATATGGAGAGAGGTAATTCATTTTTTATTGATGATTATATTAGAATGGTTTATGTAATGATTACACACATGAAATTGAAAGTTCTTGATTTCATGAAAAGTTATTGTTAAATAGATAAGAATGATACCTATCGCACAATAAAAGTTATATGATCTGATAATAGAGGTGAATACACATCCATTGAATTAAAAAATTACCTAGAAAAACATGGAATAAATCATGAGGTTGTTTTAGTGTGAACCCCATAGTAAAATTGAGTTGTTGGATACAGAAATCAACAGGTGAAAAATATAGAAAAAAATATGCTTATTGAGAGTCTTATTTCTCATCATTACTGGAAAGAGGCTGTTCAAGCAGTAGTGTACACTCAAAATCAAACAGGGATATTTTTGTGAGAAACCAAGACACCATATGAGTTATGGTATAGAAGGAATCCCTCTCTGAAGTATTTTAATGTTTTTGGAAGTAAAGGTTTCATCCAAAATAAAAGAGGAAATCAAGGAAAGTATGATGATGCAATAGATGGGGGAATATTCCTTGGATATTTAATGAAGTGAAAATCCTAAAAATGTTATAATAATACTCTTGAAAAAATTATATAAAGAATTGATTTTAATATCATATAAGATAAAACTATAAAAACAATGAGGAGATCATATGATGATATGATAGAAGACGAAGAAGAAAGTGGACAAGGGACTGATTCAAATGTAGAAACATGGTAAGGATTTCAAAAAATTCAAAGAGAAAAAAATGATAATGATTTATAATAAGAATTACAAGATTAATCCATACCCTAATAAACTTCATCAAAACCTCATAGGGTAAATATAAGAGCATAAATTGATCAATCCAACATCATTGGGGATTGTACCACCCCCACAAAGGAAGGTTGAATGAGTAATGAATCACATTATTCCTTCCTATCAGTCATGGAATCAATGTCATTTGAAAAAGTAGTGGAGGATGAATCATGGGTTAAATCAATGAATGAAGAACTAGATAAGATTGACAAGAACCAGATGTGGGATCTTGTTAAGAGACATAAAATCACAATGTGATTGGAACAAATTGGATCTTTAAAAATGAATTTTATTATCATATACATGTGATCAGAAACAAGGAATTATTACTGTGAAAAGGATATGCACATATTGAAGGAATTGATGTTGAAGAAACGTTTTGTCTAGTAGAAGGACTGGAGTTGATTAGGATATTCCTTGCTATGGAAATTCAAACAGTATACAAAGTTTAACTGATGGATGTCAAAAAAACATTCTTAAATGGAGTTCTTGAAGAAGAAGTCTACATTAAATGACCTGTGGGATTTATAATTGTTAATGATGAAGTAAAGGTTTATAGGATAAAGAAGTCTCTTTATGGTCTAAAGTAGGCACCACGTGCATGGTGTTTTCAACTAGATGCTTATCTAAAGAAGCTTAAATTCAAAAGAGGAGGTTTAGATCATAATCTCTATGTGAATAATTTATAGGAAGATCAATTTATGGTTCTTTTGTATGTGGGTGATATTATCTTTGGAGGAAGTGAGAAATGATCAATGGAATAATTTTATAATCACATGAAATATAATTTTGAAATGTCCATGATAGGTGAACTCACATGATTCTTAGGGATATTTAGAAGAAGGATTACACCTTCTTTTCTCAGAAAAAATATACAAGAGAACTATAAATAAATTCAACATGCATGACTCTAAGCCAATGTCGACTCCGATTGTGGTTGGGAAAAAATTTGGAAAATATATTGATGAGACATTTGTGGATCCCACCCTATATAGGAGAATCATCAGAAGCTTATTATACTTGACTGAAAAATGGAAATATATCATCTTTTCAACATTCTTACCATCCCAATTTCAATGTAATTCAAAGGAATATCATTTATAAAAAGTTAAAATAATCATGAGATATATTCAAGGTACTTTCAATTTTGTATTATATTTTGATGAAGGAAGATATAATGAATTATCAATATTTTCTAATGCTAACTAGGCTAGATATGTAGTGGATAGAAATTTCACAAGTGGTGGAGTATTATTCATAGGAAAAATATGTGTGGGATGGTTGAGTAAGAAAAAATAAATCACTTCTCTTATTATAGATGAAGAAAAGTATATCTTTGTTAAAAAGTCTTGTACTTAGATTCTATGGATAAAGAAACAACTAAATGATATTAGTGATGAGGTGAAATAACCGTTGGTGATTTACTTTGACAATAAGAGCGCAATCAATCTTATTAATAATCTGGTTCTGTACTATCATACAAAAAATATTGAGATTAGATATCACTTCATTAAGAATTTTTTTGAACAAGGTGTGATTAAAATAGAGCTTGTTGGAAAGAACGACCAAGTGGATGACATTATGACTAAGCCACTGAAAACACATGTGTTTGAGAAACATCAGTTGAACCTAGGTGTTCAACCACCTCCCAGTGAATTTGGAGGTTAAAGCTTTTCCCATCTCCCCATTTGTGTTAATAGTTTTTATCTTTTTGTAGAAGTTATGTAGGTTTATGGGGGAGATACAATTTAGGGGGTGTCTATTTTGATCTCTATAAGTAAAAATAAAGGCTCTTAAGGTTTATTTACAAAGGGGGAGAATGGAGAAATTCAAAAAAATTAGAAATGTTTTCTTAATGTATAAATTCAATGATGTTATAAAGGTTTGATGGTTGTAGGTTTTTGAAAAACAATGCAATGATTCTATGACAAGATGAGAATTAGGTGTTATGAGAAAACAATATGCAATGCTTACAAACCATGAAATTATTATATGACACAATAAGAATTAGGCATTATAAATAAAAAATTATGCAATTATTCTGATATATGACGAGAATTAGGTGTTATGAGGAAACTGTTAATATTCCTCAAAGCTTATCTTGGACATATTTAAGCATTAAAAAACACTAGAAACCAATTAATTCTTACCTTCTTGATTTTTAAATTGATCTTTAATCATGTAGAATTAGAGTGTTATATTATTTATTTCTCGGGTATCAGGTTTTAATAGTAGTTGGTGCTTTATTGAATATTTCTACAGATTTCCAAAAAAACTCAAAGGGGGAGATTTTTGGAACCAAGGCTATTCTGTGCTATAAAAAGAGTCTGATTTGTGTTTTTTATCAATCAACAATAGGTTGATCTGGGAGTTTGGAAGGAAAGTGATCTTATTGTATAACCTGACTATAGTGTTTAATGTGGCATAATTTCCCAGTGTTTACCAAATTTTTGTGCTCAAAATTAAGAGGAAGAGGAAAACATCATTAAAGGTGGTTTTATGGAATTGAATATTCATATATATGGAAAATTCATGGGTTTTGAAAAGACTAGGTTTTTCAAAGGCCGAGATTTAATAAAATGTAGAGCATTGCAAGAAATAATCATGAACTACATGAAGGGTTGAATATAATCTCCATGACTATGAGAAGCTTCATGAGTGGGTTAAATTTCACTGAAACGTCGCTAGTAAAGGAGCTTCATGAACATGAATTTGGATGTTCACAAAAAAATCTACTGGAGGTGTGGGATCATCATGAAAGGATAAGCCTATAAATATGAGGCTACCCCCACTTCATTTGAGATGAAAATATTTGGAGAAAAGGATTAATAACTCTATAGTTGTGAATGTGGAGAGATTCATGAATCAAGTATTCATTATGAGCTTGATCATCGTGAAATGACTATCTTAGTATTGACCAATTATTAGGTATCCTAAAAAAAGAGTTTCACGATGACATGTTATTCCACGATGAATTAGTTTTTTGTGAAGTCAGTATGCTTCATGAAGGTTTTGAGCTTTATGAAGGAGCTTCACGAACAAGAGTTTTTGATCATATGGTTTAAGTAAACAGTTTTTTCAAGCGCATCAACCCAGAAATATGGTGCAAGAAGAGTCACGTTTTAGTCAGGGGAAAAGTCTTAAATTCCAATATACTGAAGAGAACCTCAAGTAATTAAACTAAGTAAGACCTAACCCAAAGTAGTGAGCTAGGGGGAGTCAAAGAAAGTGTTTCGAGTGAGGTAGTGTGCTATCCCTAAAATATTGTATTGGTAGTGTTCCTAGCACAGAGTGAATGTGTCTGAACCTCTCTATTACACAACTAGTAAAGATTAGTATATTTAGGTATGATTGAAACAATATCGGTGCATGTTCCTTGGACTAGCTCTGAGTAGTGAACCAAGTAAAATTTCTATGTTGTCTCTCTACATGTGAATTTTTGATTACTTCATGATTCCATAAGACATGTTTAACAAGTTTTTACCAACATGGGAACAAGACCCATCACCTCACAAGGAAAATTTGACACCCTGATTCACCCCTCCCCTCTCAGGGTGTTTTGGGGTCTTATAAGTGGACCACATGAATAGGTGGAAAAGGTCACATAGGGACTCAAGGTGTAGCTGGACCAATCCGGGATGAGTGTGGGGTCATTGGGAACTCAACCTTTACAAAGAGGTGTCAATATAATATAGATAGTCTGGAGAGTCCCATGTGAAGGGGTTTGCGAAGCATAGGTCATCATAGAGAGGTTATTCATGAATATTAGGTTCTTAATGGAGTTCAAGGGATTTTCAAAGGAGTAAACTTCACAAAACATACTGGCCATGCCTCAAGATGAAGTCCTAGCTCAGGAAATGAGTGATTCATGAAGGCTTAATGCTTCATGAAGCCTAATATGCCTCTAATGGAATTTTTCCTTTGCGAAGGGAACATTCCTTCATGAAAGGAATATCTATATGGGGTGGAGGACTTAAAGAACACATAGAAGTTGGTTTCTTAAAGCTAAAGTACCTTGGATGATCCATTTTCGATCTAGTTCACGATGCTTATGATGTTCACAAATCAGGAGTAATTTGGAAGATGAAGGGTCAGGTAACCATCCCTAAAATGTCAGAATGAGGGGGTATTTATAGTAAAGTTGTTTTGAAAAGTTAGAAAGGAGTTCATGAAGTAATTATAGGATTAAAAAATTGGAAAGAATCCATAAAACTCATGAAGGACACCTTCAATCCTCTGTGTGTTCATGAAGCACCAATAGACTCAGGAAGGGAACCACCCTAGCTTCATTTGTTTTCGAAGGGGGATTCTTTCCTAGGAGCACCGCAAGCTCAGAATGTTTGAGAAGTGCTAAGACTTCATGAAGTAGACTCCTTTAGAGGGTTTTGGGGCTATTTTAGCTCATATTTTCTCCAAATTGGCTGTGTCTTTCTCAACTCATTCCATGGAACGTATTTCAATGAAAAAAATTCCCCCCTTCAGAATGGAATCCAAAAGAAAAATGGAGGGTCAGATTTTGAGGGAGAATCATTGAAGATTGAAAATCTTCTCCCTTTTGAAAAGATCATTCACGATGATCATTTGTGACATTCATGGGGGTAAAGTCCATCTTGAAGCACATGTCATCCATATTCCTATAAATAGCATGGGGTTGTGGCCCTTGAGAGAACTTGACTTCATACAAAGAAAAGGTTTTTTCCCTTTTTTATTGAATCTCACAATCTCCGTGAATGTTATCCACAAAAAATTCTTTAGCAAACTAGATTGGGAGCTTATGCTCCATGAAAGTTTCTTTGAGAACAAAACACATGGAACTGTATCTTTTGAGAACTGAGAACCATGAACCAGAGCTCTGTGAACTAGCTTTGTGAATAGTCATCATGAATGACCTTCATGAATGACCTTTGCAAACCAGACTCATAATTAACTAAACTATTGAATCCTATGGAAGCTTAGTAAGTCAACACTAATTCTTCATGAATGAATTGTCTTGACATATCAAATTGATTATTTTTTTAAGTTTATTTATAGTAAAAGGAAAACCCTATGCCATATCTCAAGAAGCGTTGGATGTTTAAAGTGTGTATTTTTAATAAATATTACTAAAAGAGGGGGTGGTTTTGAAAAAAAAATTAAAAAAATGACTTATTTTAAGAGTTTTATAGTTGATATATAAAAGTGATGTTTTAATAATTATTAGATAAGGATTTAATTTCAAGTTCAATACACATCTTAGTTAGTTCATTGTTTTTAAAATTTAACATGGCTTAATTGAAATCTTTGTTTAAGGGTTGTCAAGATCTGGATTCCCCTCTTCCCTCTTAAATTGATGCACAAAGAACCAACCCTTAACAAAATAGTCATGTTGTCAAGGTTTGGATATCAAGCACAGAAAAAGGGATAAAAAATCATATTGAAATCTTATGTATATGTGAGAGAAAGATGATGCTTTTGTTGTCCAATCGGAACAAACCAAGATTCCCACTTGAAATCTCACCCCAATCGGTGTTGAAATGAAATGTGTTTCACCTAGTTATACAAAATCAATGTATTTAGAGGATAAGAGTGTTAAGCTAAAACATAAGTGAAATATTTAACACATAAATGAAATAAAAACAGTAGAATAACAAGTGTCTAAACTCCATCCCAAGTATTTTCAGCTCCCTCAAATGACATTCCATTATTTAGCTCACGATCGAGAGGAGGAGGAGGTTCAAGTGGAACTTCACCTTCATACAGGATCCCCCATAAGAGAATAGGGGCCTCCTGAACTTCTTGGATGAGGATATTAATCCTTTGGGTCTCCAAAATGGTAGATATTTTCTCTTGGTTCGATCTTAAAAATGGGTACCCAAGGTATCATTTTATAGGCAAAGTGGAAGGTGATTTTGAGCCCCCAGATTTCTATAAACCACTTGGACCATGGGTTTGGGTGGGTAGAAAGGCTTATATATCTTTTTATAAAACTAAAAACTTTTTACCCCGCCTCTTGGATATATCCACCAAAAATTTGGAATCATTTGGAGGCTGACAGCTCGAGATATGGATTTTATACAAAACACCAATTTTGAATTTGTGCAGATTTGATTTCTTGTACATATCAATCTAGTTGGGCCACCATATGGATGAAATGGGCTTGTGTGTCTTCAGAAAAGTTGTATCCCAATGAATTTTGGATCATTAAAAAAAATATCAGCCCAATTGGATTCACATATTAGTATACGTTTGTAGTTTATTCCACATATGTTCTTGGATTCCTAAGCAATTTGGCCCAATTTTCTTCAACTTCATCCTGGGACCTCCAAGTCACCTCCACCTATAATGAAATCATCCAAACTGTTGGATCGGAAGAATCCCGAGGGAAAAGATGGCAATAGGGGGGGTGAATTGCCTTTTAAAAAAAAATGATTAACAAATTAAAAATCAAAGTAAAGTGCAGCGGAAAGTAAAGAGGCAAGACACAAGAAATTGATAACGGAGTTCGGCCAAAACCCGGCCTACGTCTCCGCTCCCAACTCAACCGTTGAGAGATTCTACCGCTTGCTTTTCAATGGTTGTAGCAAGAAACCCACTAGGATTTGAGGTAGCACTAGGACCTATTACAGCTTGCTTTTGATGGTTGAGCAAGAACCCAATGCTTTTAATGGTTAAGCAATAACCCACTAGCCTTTTTAACGGGTGAAGGCTAGCTCACCGTGTCTCAAGCTTTTTAAAGGAAAAGCTTGTGAACCTCTTCACACCTTAGTGGTGGTGTGAGAACCCAAAGAAAAGGGGATGAGAAAAGAGTTTGGTTTGTAGACACAAACCCAAATTTAAAGCTCAATAAAAAGTAAAACAATAAAACCCGTATTTGGGAAGACTTGGGCGCCTTTGTTTGGATGGAGATGTTGAAGGCCGCTTCCAAGCTTCTTTGAAGGAGCTCCTTGGATGTGGAAGTTGTTTGAGCTAGGTGGGTTCCTTTGAGGAAGTCCGCCGGAGGTTGGCCAATTGATGAGAATTGTGTACGTTGGCTTCACAAGTGTTCCGGTAGGTGTCCGGGGCTTCCTTGGCCTTTATTTATAGGCTAGGAACCCTTGGGGAGGCTTCGGAGCCGTTGGAGAGGTCTTCGGAGCCGTTGGGAGTCAAGTGGACAGGCTGGTCAACAGCCCAACGGCTAGTTTGACTGTGTCCACCGGCTGGCCGGTGCAGGGCCACCGGCTGGCCGGTGCCTTGACAGTGGCTGAGAAATCTGGTCCAGGCTCTACCGGTCGACCGGTGCCAGAGCCACCGGTCGACCGGTGGTGAGGCATTAGCAAACCCTGTTCAGTCTGGGTGCCACCGGCTGGCCGGTGCTGAGGCCACCGGTTGGCCGGTGGTAAGGCAGTGGCTCCCTCTTGAGTGCAGGTGCCACCGGCTGGCCGGTGGTGTTCCACCGGCTGGCCGGTGGTCTGGATTTCAGACCAGTTCTGCCTTCTTTCTATCTTGGCCCAATTCCTTGGCCACCTGATTTGATTCCTATCAATCAAAAACACTTGAAACAATGTTAGAAACATAAGAGGGTGATTGTGATCATGAAAATTAAACCTCGAGGGGTTTGAGAGGTACAACAATCTCCCCCTATTTTGATGATCACAATCACCAAAACAATTAATGTAAAATACTGAAATTGAAAGGAAATGCTAAGCAAGATGAAAAGGATTCTCCCCCAATCAATCAAGAAATTTCTCCCCCTTTGTGATTATCAAAATAGAGTGGGGCATATAACTTGATTGAGGGAAACAAGATTTGAGATTTGAAAATCAATTGAGATTTTTGAAATTGAAATGAAAATTTGAATAACAGTTTGAATTGAAAGTTTTGAAACAAAAACAAATTCGATACCAACTGTTGGAAACCAATTGAAAATTGAAAATTCTAAATTGAATTGAAAAAGATTTGAAAATTGAAATTTGAAACCAAATGTAATTTTTGAATTTTGAGATTTTGAATCAAAAATGAGAAAGTTCTCCCCCTAAATAAAAATAATGAATTACCGGAGAGAGAGATTTTGAAAAGAGACAATTTTAGGCCCGGAGAGACTCGCTAGAAGGGATTTTTCAATCCATACTTGTCTCATGGCGGGTCTTCTCCTATAAAATTCGTCCGAAAAGAAAATAGACTTGGGTTGGACGTACCAGGCATTTTTGCAATTACACTCATAAATGAGGTGCCCGGTTTTCTTGCAATAATTACAAAATTTGTAATCGGAGCTCCCCCTTACAAAAACAGTTTGAGCATGGGAGGAGGAGGCTCGGTTGGTATAGCCAAGTCCATTGGTGGTTCGGGATATACGTTGGGAACCAAGTATATTTTTCAAATTTTGTTCACCTTGGGTGAACTTGGCTAGGGTCTCTCTAAGGTCATTGATGGTTGATTCCATGGAATCAACATTTGGAAAATTTTGGATTTTAAGGGTGAGTTCCTCCTTCTCTTTGAGAATTTGGTCTTTTTCGGAGGAAAGTTTTTTGAAAGACTTTTTCAAAGCAACGAATTTTGAAGATAGTTCATGAAAACCTTTTTCTAATTGGTCTCTAGCAAATGAGAGTTCTTCATAAGATAAGTGATTTAAAGAATTTGAATTTGAAGAACATGAGGAAGAGGAATCGGAAGATGTTACCTCGTGAAATGCCATTAGGCATTTGTTACCGTTGTCTCTTGAGGAGGAGGAGGAGGATGATGAGGAGTCACTCCATGTGGCCTTGAGGACCTTTTTCTTTCCTTTCTCCTTGTGCGTGGCCCGTTTCTTGTTGAGTGGGCAATCGGGCTTGTAATGGCCCTTTTCACCGCACCCGTAGCATTTTACCTTTGGCTCGATTCTTGCGGTGGGTTCTTGCTTTTGCGCCTTGCGAGATTTCTTCTTCTTCTTGTGCTTCTTCATAAACTTGTGCATTTGGCGGGCGAGATTCTCCATTTCCGAGTCTCCGCTTGAAGATGAAGTAGATGAGGAAGATGAGGATGAGGAGGAGCTTACTTCTTTTTGAACCTTGAGGGCGATGTTCTTTGGAGTTTTGATAGGGGTGCCCTCCTTTTGTGCTTGCCTCCTCATCATGATCTCATAAGTCATGAGAGATCCGATGAGCTCCTCTACCGGCATATTTTTGATGTCTTTTGCTTCTTGAATCGCCGTGACCTTCGGTGCCCATTTGCTTGGTAGGATCCATAGGATCTTCTTCACCATAGTTTCAGCTGAAACATAATCACCAAGGGACTTTCTCCCATTGCACACGTCAGTAAATCGTGTAAACATTTCAGAAATAGACTCATTTGGATGCATTGAAAAAGATTCAAAATCCTGTCTATACATATCTAATCTAGTATCCTTGACTTTATTAGTGCCTTCATGGGTCACTTCTAAAAGCTTCCAAATTTCATGTGCGGAGGTGCAAGTGGATACACGATTAAATTCATTTCTATCTAACCCGCAATGAAGAGCATTCATGGCTTTGCCATCAAGCTCAAAATTTTTAATATCGGCGGGGGTCCATTTGGATTCGTCGGGGGAAGAGAGAGTGTAACCTTGCATGACAATTTTATAAATGGGATACCCTATACTTCTAAGAAAAGTAGTCATGCGGGTTTTCCAATAATTATAGTCGGACCCATCAAAAAATGGAGCCCGACCCAAAGAGTAGCCCTCGGGGGCGAAAGAGGTAGAGGCCATCAAAAAAAGATCTTAACTTTGAAACCGGGTTAAGGAATTACTCAAAGGTCCCTCTGATACCAATTGTTGGATCGGAAGAATCCCGAGGGAAAAGATAGCAATAGGGGGGGTGAATTGCCTTTTAAAAAAAAATGATTAACAAATTAAAAATCAAAGTAAAGTGCAGCGGAAAGTAAAGAGGCAAGACACAAGAAATTGATAACGGAGTTCGGCCAAAACCCGGCCTACGTCTCCGCTCCCAACTCAACCGTTGAGAGATTCTACCGCTTGCTTTTCAATGGTTGTAGCAAGAAACCCACTAGGCTTTGAGGTAGCACTAGGACCTATTACAGCTTGCTTTTGATGGTTGAGAAAGAACCCAATGCTTTTAATGGTTAAGCAATAACCCACTAGCCTTTTTAACGGGTGAAGGCTAGCTCACCGTGTCTCAAGCTTTTTAAAGGAAAAGCTTGTGAACCTCTTCACACCTTAGTGGTGGTGTGAGAACCCAAAGAAAAGGGGATGAGAAAAGAGTTTGGTTTGTAGACACAAACCCAAATTTAAAGCTCAATAAAAAGTAAAACAATAAAACCCGTATTTGGGAAGACTTGGGCGCCTTTGTTTGGATGGAGATGTTGAAGGCCGCTTCCAAGCTTCTTTGAAGGAGCTCCTTGGATGTGGAAGTTGTTTGAGCTAGGTGGGTTCCTTTGAGGAAGTCCGCCGGAGGTTGGCCAATTGATGAGAATTGTGTACGTTGGCTTCACAAGTGTTCCGGTAGGTGTCAGGGGCTTCCTTGGCCTTTATTTATAGGCTAGGAACCCTTGGGGAGGCTTCGGAGCCGTTGGAGAGGTCTTCGGAGCCGTTGGGAGTCAAGTGGACAGGCTGGTCAACAGCCCAACGGCTAGTTTGACTGTGTCCACCGGCTGGCCGGTGCAGGGCCACCGGCTGGCCGGTGCCTTGACAGTGGCTGAGAAATCTGGTCCAGGCTCTACCGGTCGACCGGTGCCAGAGCCACCGGTCGACCGGTGGTGAGGCAGTAGCAAACCCTGTTCAGTCTGGGTGCCACCGGCTGGCCGGTGCTGAGGCCACCGGTTGGCCGGTGGTAAGGCAGTGGCTCCCTCTTGAGTGCAGGTGCCACCGGCTGGCCGGTGGTGTTCCACCGGCTGGCCGGTGGTCTGGATTTCAGACCAGTTCTGCCTTCTTTCTATCTTGGCCCAATTCCTTGGCCACCTGATTTGATTCCTATCAATCAAAAACACTTGAAACAATGTTAGAAACATAAGAGGGTGATTGTGATCATGAAAATTAAACCTCGAGGGGTTTGAGAGGTACAACACAAACAAGTGAAATTAATATTTTTAATAGTGATTGAAAAAAATAATTGAATCAAACATGAAGTTTAATTTTTTATTAAATTTTGAATTTATGATACAAAATCAGTTTATCATAGTGGTAAAACGGTAGAAATGAAATAGTGAATCACAACGTGATGAATTCTCAGAGTGAAGAGATGGCAGACAACCCTATGATCAGGGAGTGAATCCGAAGCACCTAGAACCATGAATCATTAATTGTATTTATTTCAAAATATTAAAAGGAATTTACTTTATGTAAGAAACTACTTATTTATGGCTTCGACTTGAGGGATGATGTCTTCATCCTGATGGTGAGTAGGGACGAGCCTACTTACTGGTTTAGGGGTATACCAGGGTAGTACCATGGTATAGGGATACTATAGGCCACATCTATAAATAACTCACACCAATAATATAAGACTTACTCTATAACTATATCAACAACATTGATGGGGTGAATATTGAGGATGAATGATCCCCACCATAGTATTAGACGATCATCAAGATGGGTTTGGGGGACCCGTGGTGGGGATAGAACGATGGATGGGATTTACACCAAGGTGGAAAATTAAAATAAGAGTGGGCCTAGTCCTTTTGGGTATGCACATCATGCAAAAAATGTTAGGTAGATCTAAAGTCGGTAGGACTTTATGAAGTAGCATGGGATTCACTGTTCCATGTTTACCGGTCATAGTAGATCATGCCTGAGTTTTTGAGTAGATGTTCACCAAGGACCAGTACATTTCATATACATCATGGGGACGTTGTAATCAGCCTTTGAAAATTCATCAAATATCTGGGATCCTAATCCTGGGGGTAATTTATAATGAATTTATCACCATATAGAATGTATGGGGAGACCAGGAGAATATGTTAGCTCTAGTGAAGGTGTTGCTAGATCTAGTATATGGAACCAGTCAGGAGAATCTAGGAACAAGGGAAATTCCTTTCAAGTAGTTGTTCATATAATTCTTGAATAGACTAGAAGAATATCCCACTGAGGGGGAGGAGCCAACAAAGAATTTCTGACAAGGCCATACACATGTCCCAGGGGATACCAGTTGGTCAAGGAGGGCTCCTACTGGTGGATTCTGGAATCAATACAGTGGTAGCTATGGGGACACAATGTCAAGACTAAGGCTCATCCCATAGTCAGACTGGAGGGATTCATCGTAACACTCATTTGTGTGTGGATTCTACCAGTGAGGGATACACACTTGGGGGTGCGACCAATCACCTTCATAATGGAGGTGATGTTAGAGATGGGGCAATGTTTCAACCTTGGTATCCCAATGTTGGAAAAATTATACAAGGTTCTTTGGTATATCAGTGAAGGGATAACGTCATTGTGGTTGTGTGGGACTTAACAATTTCTGTATAGATGGGACTCCACACACATGGGGGATATGAGTACCTAAAACCTATTTCCCCTCCCATAAAAATCTTTTGACTGATAATCATAAACATTGTGGGGAGTCACCCATTCAATTTGGGCCTAGAGGAGGTACTGGATAAGGTTGGGTTAGAGGATCACTTTACCTTTAACCTATTCTCCCTTCTGAATAGGGCGGTGACTGATGACAGCGTAGGTACCTAGGAGAATAGATCATACCTTTTTGACTTTTGAGGTGGGGTACTAGTAGCTAGATTCAACTATGAGACAATTTTTAAACCTTAAAATCCACACTGGTTTATAAGGCAATTTAGGTGTCTTTAGAGGTTGATGTTGAAGGTATACTCTGAGGTGCATCATGAGTGACACCCTTCATTTACGAGGTAGTTATTATGCATGTTCACATGAGAATATTGAAAGATGCAGAACAAGATACCTCCACCCACAGCCTCATATGGGATTACTCATGACTACACACATAGTTTGGAAAGCACATATCTTGGGGTTATGCTGAGAAAAAGAGCCATCCAATATAATGAAGGGGTGAGTCCTCCACCATGGTTCCATGGAAGAGAGTTTAATGGAGTGCACCACAATAGTAGAGCTAGCTTGGTGGGAAAGGTAGCAACAGTGGGACCATAGATTCATGGTCTAGGGAAGACTAAAGGTGAAGGGATAGGAGAAACAAAACCAGGGCCAACATCCTTTGGAAGACAAAATCGAGGAGAAGGGGATCCATCTTAGGTGGACCCTAGGAAATTTTTATAGGATCTCTAGAAATGGTTTTTCGATATGGACATTTCTAGAGTTTCCATCTTTCCTGAACCTTGGGACAAATGATATTTTTTCATGCAATTTTCCTATGTTTGTGGGATGCTGAAACATATCAAAAGGAATGGGATTCATTTCACAAGGATTGGTCACACCAAGGCTAGTTTATATTTGTCTTGGGATGAAGGGGAGTGTTACTTGATGGAGCTGGCGGACCTGGTGAATTCTCAGGTCACTTCACGTCCACTGACTGACCGAGTGAAGGTGTTGCTGGACAAAAACTCTCTCCCATAGTTATTGACAGTTGAAATGGATGTACACACTCCTTTTCCTAAGGAGTCAGACGAGTATTGGGGAAGTGATTCTTATCGAGGCTCCCCTATTGGAGGAAGCATTGCTGTTGATAGGGTAAATATTCATATTTTATGTGCCTTAGATATAACATGTTCCTTAAAAGTATTGTATAACACTTTTTTTCACTTGAACAAGAATAAAGCATAGAGGAGGGGGAGTTATGAGATATACCTAAAAAGAAGGGTGAGGGGACCTCAAACCATGAATGAGAGAACGTGGGTTCCCTTCCTGATGTTGTGGCTGTAAGTGGTCAACAATCAAGTCCTGTAACTGAGGAAATTACCACATAGGGGACTTTACCTGTGGGACTACTCATGAATCTTTAGAATATTCTCACTGTAGTATAAAATTCATGTGAGTTCATTCATTCTCTATGTATTTGAATCTTTAATTTTCCTTCTTATGCTTGAGTAACATATATTAGAATAGAAGTTTGAATGGAACTCAAAACCCAACCACCATCACCAACAATCGCATTAGCTGGGAGCTAAAGCCATGGTGACAACATCCACCTCTATGATACCACCAGGTGTAGTAGAGTTTTCTTCCACTAATGAGGAAGTGTTCCTTGAGATAATAATAATTCCGCTCATTCCTTCAGAAAAAAAGTTCTCTAGCCACACATATTGGAAGACCTTCACTTGGAGGATCCAATAGAAAATATATTAGAAGTTTTTCCTCCTCGCGATCCTGCACCACCTAAATATTTTGATGATTCTGGCCCATAGGTCACTGTGGATAACTGGTATATCTATCACAAGGCATGGAGGAACATGAAAATAATTCATCACTCATATCTATATAGCTGAACTTACACAATGGGTGGGATCCCTCTACCATTGGTTATTCAATATGGGGACTGATGGGGTGGATTATAGTACTATTCATTCACTTACCCATGACTACCTAATCAAGAAGGAATTCACATAATGGTAGGATCATGATCTAGCCTAAAGAAAACACAAATATGGGGGTTACTAGGATCTTTAGAAAGTTGAGTATATTATTTCCCTTTTGGATAGGCTATTGAAGAATCATGAGATGACTGCTACTACATAGGCTAAGATCACTAGTAGCATGAGGGCTCAACTGGTAGCATTAAAGGCCAAAGAGGCTGATCTTGATAAGGAAGAGGCTATGTATCAGGCGGAATAAGACCAGTAGAAGATCAGGGATGACCATGTTCACTTCTATTCTGATGAAGAGAGATATGATTTGGTAGCATGACAATAGGTATTTAAGGCCACTCAACATAGGCTAGCCGAACTTGAGAAATCACTTGTCTAGGAGGATCCGTAGAGACACATTTTGAGGAAGGGATGCTCTAATATGTGGAAGACCCTCTAAAACTTTTTAGTTTTACTTAATTTTCATGATAAAACATATTTTTTTACTTTTATTGTATTACTTAGATAATATTCTTGAGACAACCAATAACCAATCACTAAGCTCACATTGGTCATGCCTAGTGTGAGAAACAAAGGAAAACCATGTGATTTCTCTTCATATGAGAGCATTAGACAACCATCAGGCACCCAGGATCTCCTATTTTTGACTGACCATCAAGAGTTTCTGGGCTAAGAGAGGCTATGGCTGGAGGACATGGCTCTCAAAACATCCACCTTTCTTTTCCAACATGCTCTAGTGTACAAATGGGATAATTCTAGGGGCATTGAATTTGACTCAATCAAAGGGGAATAGTAAGGGTGAATCATAATAAATAAAATTTGGAACATGATGGAGAGTTTCATGGTGATACCAGATAACTGCTAACCATGTTCTAAACATAACATCTGTACTGTTATCCTGGAATGGGGATACGAAAATGAGGGTTGGTCATTGAACATATTCAAAAAACATAACATGTCTCAGAATGTCATATGAAGTCTTCTAGGATGTTGGCCTAGTATGGATGGTGAGCCAAAATGGCATGATACCAATCTATTTGGGGGTTCCTTCAGATAGGTAAGAGAATGAGGATCCAAATAAGGTGCATGTGAAGCATGGGAATGGAGTGATGGAATGTTTGAATGGACTCCAACACTCTTATAATCATGAAAATGTGGATTAGAGAACATTGGTTTAAGAATATTAGTCTAAAAAAGGATCAAAACCATCTTATATGGGAGTGTTATCTTGAATTCTGAGCGGGGGATGAAGGAACATGGGCGATGCGGTAGATGGTTGACACTGAAGGAAGTGGTCTTAGTCAAGGTCCTAAGATACCCTATAGTTTTTCATCATGTATAAAGGACAATAGATATGTAGTTTTACATCATATAATGATTATGTTAGATAGTAATTCTAACATTATATGATAAATACAGAGCATTTTATAGTTTATCATAGCGTGATTAGGACAAATATCATATTTTAATGTCATGTGACTAGGAAATTTCAAATAGTTTAAGATCATGTGGCCTGGACCATGAGTTTAATACCACAAACTAACATGTTTAGTGTGAAAGTGTGAAGAAAATTATGTGAATAAGGGTAAAGGAGAACCAAACACCACACAACATATCCTTTGGGAGAAAACCCACATACCGTTTAAAGTCATGATGCTTGGACATGAACCCTCAGTTTAAGGTTGTGGAGTTTGGACTAAAGGATCCTTTTTTCAGCTCAACCACATCGGTACACACCCTAAAAGAACTCCTAATCCTATGTGAGTCATGCTTGGTGTGAAAAAAAAGGAACAATAAGGGGATTTTCCTGGAATGTGGAAGAACACATTAGGGGTGACACTAAGGGTATTGGAATTCCAATAAGATACAGGGAAGTGGAAATGAGGTAATTCAAGACTTTTGAGATCTAGATAAAGGGTTATTGATGGGTAGAGATAGACTGTTGACCATATTAAAAACATAGGAATCTCAATCGCACCAGCTAGGAATGAGGTGAGAAAATGAAAGATCTACTATTAACCATGTTCAAAAACACATGATTTTCCATTTGTTACCAAAGATCCATTAGGGCATTGGCCCAGGATGAGAGGTGGGTCATGGACAAACACCATCATCTTTAGGAGGCCCATATGGATTTGAAGGATAATGGAAATCCAAACTGAGAAAGAATCAAAGTATAGAATGGGACATATCAGAAATTGGGATTCAAACATAGGTCTTTAAAATAGTTTAAAGTCGCATTTCATGGAGCATAACTAGGTAAAAAAGGCCAAAGGGTTAATGAATTTTTAGATGGTCCCGAAGACAAAATGTTTGGGCATAACTACGTATCCCACAAAGGTGGGAATCAAGTCACATGTAGTTCTAGAACATGACGCAATAAGATACCAATGTCAGTGAGGGTGATCCTCTCTGATGAGGGAACTGAAACATCCCATGATTATCATGAGGCATCCCATGTTTATAGCATGGGGTATAAATCATATCTAATTAATAGGCATCCTAATTTTATATAGGGTAAAATCACAGTTTAACGTCATGTGTTGAGGATGTTAGGCTATTCAATTTAAATACATACAACTTGGAAAATAGGGGATTCAAATATTTTAAGGTCATAATTATTGGACCTACAATAAATATTTAAAGGTCATGTTGTTTAGACCATAGAATGGATATTAGTTTAGGGTTTCAAATATCGAACCATAGGTGAGTGTATCAAATGGATATATATAGCATGGTGCAATGGAAAACTGACATGAATGAGGTCCCTAGGGGACCTAACAACACATTACATATTATAGAGAGGAATCACATACATTTTAGATTCATCATGATCAGACTATAGGATCTTAGTTTAAGGTTGTGGAGTTCAGACAAAAAAGGTGCATCTAAAGATGATATGTGTAGTGCCACATCATGATAAACCCAATATGAATAATGGACCAAGGGGACCCAACACCACACGACAGATTCCTAAGGATAGGTGAATAAATTTTAAAGTTATGATTCTTAGAATTGATGTAAATAGTTTAAGGTTGTGTTTTTTGGAAAATAACGGGGCCAAAGAATTGATGAATTTGAAACTGGGCCTAAAGAAAAAATGTTTAGGAATCTATATGTATCCCATAAGGATGCAAATCAATCCACACATAGTCCTGGAAGTGAATGCACATAGTTTAAAGTTATACAGTCTTGACCAAAGGGGTGATCAGTTTAAAGTCATCACATATGGACTAGGAAAGGTCAATTTTTAGGGCATATGTGTGGTATGGGAGAGGCACAACCTAAAGTGAATAAATAAAAATAGGATCACATACTAAACATATAGCTTGAAATGGACAAAGTACATTTTAAATGTTATAATGCCTGGACCATGAATAAGGCCAAGGGGTAGAAAGGTTAATGAATTTGTGGCTAGCCCTGAAGAAAAAATATCTAGGCATATCTATATATCTCATAAGGATGGGAATCAAGGAAAAAATAGTTTTAGAAACACAATGTGGTGACATAAAACCACTATTGGGTGAAATCCTTTCTAGAAAGGGTATTAAGGAATCCCATGATTATCATGAGGCATCTTGAACTTGTTTAGGGTAAGATCATAGTTTAATGTTGTGTGTTGAGAATGTTAAATCCTAGTTTAAGGTCATAGAGTTTGGACCATAATGAGGGAATATATCTAATGGGTATATTTAGTGTGGTGTTAGGAAAAACCTGATGTGAATGAGGGCCAAGGGGGCCCAACACCACATGACACATCTTAGATAAAATCCTACCTATATTGAGGGGAGCATCTCAACCAAAAGGGATATGTGGGGAATGATAGGAGTAACCTGACATGAATGAGGACCAAGAAGGTCCAAACCACATGAAAAATTCCTAGGGAGATTCCTACATATAGTTTAAATTCATGATACTTAGACTATGATTCCTAATTTAAGGTCATGGATCCCGAGCCCTTGAGAATAGTTTAAAGTCATATTGCATGGACCATAGGGTAATCCCTACAAAAGGGATATTTATAATGCGGTGTTATAATAAAACTAACATGAACGGGGACAAAGGAGGCTCACATACCACATAAAAATCACTGAGGAGGTTTTTATATAGTTTTAAGTCATGATTCTTGGACTAAGTGCATAGTTTAACATCGTGTTCCTGGGACATGGGCACTATTCAGTTTATCATTGCACGATAAGGATGATGGTCAATTAAATTGAAATAAGTATCATCATGGATGGGCCCATGAATAGAGATATGGCCATCACTATGTATCATGTAAGGGTAGGAATCAAGTCACACGTAGTTCTTGATGGAAATCTCCCTGATTTGGTTTGACCCATACACATGTAGGGGGATTTTTTTTACTTTTGGGGTGGTTAGACCAGGATGTAAAATCCAGGAATCACTATATATCCTATGTGGATAGGAATCAATCCATATGTATTTATTTAATATGGATTGGTAGATGAACGATGTCGAGGGTGACATCCTCTTAGGTGAGAACATTATGGTGTTGTGCATTTTATCTTCATGCAGCTAGGATGATAATTGTTGTGTAATTTAACATCATGTAATAAGTACATTGGCTGTTATGCGGTTTAATGTCATGAAACTAGGATTTTGGTGCTATAAAGTTTATCATCATGTAACTAGGATTATAATGATGTAGTTTAAGGTTGTGTGATAGGACTAGTTCGTGTAGTTTATGTCATATGGTAAAGATGTTGCGATCTCCTCACATGAAGGATTTATTAAGAAAATTAGAATTGGTGGGAGGAGTAATAAACTATCCATGGTGATAAAATAGTATATTACAATGTGGTAGACCCTGTGAATGATATAAGGTCCTTCCCACTTGGGATCTAAATTTTATGGATTCCTGCCAGGTATCATTGGTATTCTGAGAGCCAGTACCATGTCACCCTGGGGAAAGGATTGGAGGAAAAAATTCTTATTGAATGCTCTTTTTATCTTATTCTGGTGCCTCTCTAGAATATGTAAGGCCCAGAGCCTATTCTATTCAAGGGATTCCATATCAGTTATATGGAATTATACCATTATTTATAGCATCTTCTAATCATAGACAACTATTCATAGTGATTGTCACTGAATCTCGATGGGAATGAATGCATCTATTCCATACACCAGGGAATATGGAGTCACCTTCGTGGACTTTTGAGTCATTGTCTGATAGACCCATAGAGCATTGGGGATCTTGTCCGAATAACTCTTCCTGTTCTATCCCACTATCTTATGCAGAATATTGGAGAGGGTTTTGTTTAATGCATTGATCTATCCATTTCCCATGCGTCATAGCTGGAATTATGGTTGGAAAAGATTATGTACTTGGAGTAAAACTTTTTCAGCTCAGTTGCTTGGAAGTTGGTGCTGTTTTTAGTGAGAATGACATAAGAGAATCTGAATCGATGGATAATGTGAGAGTTCAATAATTTGATCATAGATCAGGACTTAAATTCCTTAATAGGAATATCTTCTTCCCACTAGGATAAGAAATCCATCATGGTTAGAATGAACCTAAAATGGTGAGCTTTCACTGGTGGGTACGACCCCACGAAATCATTTCCCCATACTAAAAATATCCAAGAATAATTGGTAGTATAGAGGGGATTCAACGGTCGATGTAAAAAGTTGGAATGAATCAGACACATGTGGAATATCTTGGAGAAACCTATATAGTTATGGAACATGGTTCTCCATATGTATCCTAGCCTCAAAATATAGTGGGAGATCTTCAATCATGTTTGATGAGCGCTATAGGACCCAACATTAACTTTATACATAACCAGGGAAATCTCATCCCCTTTTATACAACAGAGGAGAGTCCCATAAAACCCATATTAGTAGAGGGTATAATCAAGTTTAATACCACTCTAGAGTGTGAACTGGGATACATGCTGATGGATTCCCTCACGTTCATCTCGATTTGGAAGGAGAGCACCATTCTAGATGTACACTATGAAAGGATTTGTCCAATCAGAGGTTTCCTCTACTACAGGGGGGCCTGGGGGGTCCTGATGTAGAAGCATTGATGGTGAAATGGTTTACCTATTGGGTTTTTTCATTGTTAGGGATTATGGGAGCGATGAACCTCTGATGAGATACATGAATAAACAAGTCATCCTGGCCAATATTTTCATGATACATGAATAGAATAGCTAAGGTTTCGGCATAACCATTCTATGATCGATGTAGATGGTCCACCTCTGGTTGAGAAGGGAACTAGTCCATTAGCTGGAAAGTGCACTCCGACAAGGGAATGCACTCTACCTTTCTAATGATGTAATCACTATTGATTTATTTAATGTCTAATTTAGAGCTTCCCTTCATGTGTAATAATGGAACATAAATCCTGAGAGCTTGATCAAGACTAGTAATGAGATCCTCACATTATACCTCATTTTGGATGAAGAATTCTAATAATAGGAATGAGAAGTGTAGAATATCCTGTGCTGGGGTGATGAAGATGATCCCCAAGCCTACTATGTTGAGCTTGGGAGTGTTAATACCTATAATGGTTGGGACCCCGGAGGTAGCATTGAAATTAATTTTACAATAAGGAACAACATGATCCACTAAGAGGATAGTCTCTTCTAGTAAATAGACATCCAAAGGTGACTATCTAGGAGCTAGATGAGTGGCTTGAAAGTCATCCAATGCTGAAACTTTGGTGGATTTATGTGGAACGAACCTGATGTTGAACTAATGATGGATCACTACCCAATGTTCTATCCATCCTATCAACATTGGGGAATTTAGTATATACTTTATTAGATCCACATGGGACACCAACTGTATCTCATGATGCTACAAGTAATGCCGTAGCTTCAGTACTGAAAAAACAAGCATGAGCCAACTCTTCTCAAAATGAGAGTATATAGCCTCCATGTCAAGGATCATGCAACAAAGATAGTATAAACTATTATGTCTTCCCTCATTGTTCATCTAAGTTATAAGGGCACTGAGGGATCATTTTAGGGAGGTCACGTAGAGTACTGGAGGCTTCCCTGATATGGGTGGCATCATAACCAGAGATTGTATTAGATGCTACTTGATTTACTCAAAGGAGGCTTGGCGCTCCTCATCCCACTGGTAAATGGTACCTTTCTTTGGGATTCTTGAAAATGGATTACACTTTATGGATAGATTTATGATGAATCGGCATATGAAGGCTATGTAGCCATAGAGGCCTTAGAGATCCTAGAGATTTCTCTAAGGAGCCAATGGTTAATGGCCTTGATCCTATTTGGGTCAATCTCAATACCTCTATAACTAGTGATGATGTCAAGAAACTTCCCATATGTAACTACAAATGCAAACTTCAAGGGGTACATCTTCAAATGCTGGGAGTTGAGGAAGATGAACACTTTCTCAAGATCACTGAGATGGTCCTGACATTGGTGGTATTTGACCACCAAGTCATCCATGTAGTATTCCAATTGCATCCCAAGGATTGGTTTGAAGATGTGGTGCATGACCTGATAGTAAGTGGCTCTTACATTCTTCAAACTGAAAGGAATTACCTTATATCAGAAGGTTCCTTATGGTGGTTTGAAGCCAGTGTACTCCTCATCTTCAGGGGACATCTAGATCTAGTTGTATCTAGAGTATCCATCCATGAAGGAGAGAACATGGAACCCAATTGTGGAATATATCAATAGCTCTATCACTAAAAAGGTAAAATCATCCTTTTTTACAATGATGGTTGAGTTCCCAAAAGTCAATACACACTATGATCTATCTGTTAGTGTTCTTTTCTGAGATGATGTTGGCTAGCCACTTTGGGTACTGAACTTACCTGATGAAGTTGGATTTGATAATCTTATCAAATTTAGGCTTGACCATGGAACCATGAGAAGGGTTAATTTTCCTGGGAGGATTCTTAAACCCATGATGACTTAATGGATGGTTTAGATGGTGGATGGTGACTTGAGGGTCTACCCCTGACATCTCTTCATAACTCCCGAAGAAGAAATCATGAGGCTGCTTCAGGAAATCCACTTACCAATACTATTCCTATGAAGGCATAGCTATACTAATTAGCATTGGTCTCATATCTGTTTCACTCCCAAGTTTCACTTGAAGCAACTCATAAATAATGAAGGAGACTCCCACTTTGAATGCAGGAGGAGCATATTCAAAATCCTCTTCATTTTTTGAGGTAGGGGAATCAGTGGGAGGAGACGATTAATCTAGGATGAATGATTCTGGGGGAATAATGGTTCCTACTTGGAAAGATGTGGAATCCTCATTGGGGGACCCCTTCTCTACTAAAACCATGGTGACAGAGGTTATCGAGCCAATTCCATTAAATTGTGATGTCTGGTCCTTGATTGAAATATAATGATGGGATGTTGGCTCCTCCTTCTATGGATTCCTCCTTGGAACTCATCACCTAGTCCGAGTCTCCATCATAGAGTTAATTCATGTTCATGAAACTCATTCTTAGTGCCATTTCTTTATGGAGTCTGGTTAATTATGATGCTTTTTTATAGACAATCCAATGGGTCTTGACAGGAAATAAACCTTCAATCAGGAGAGTAGTCACATTAGGCATTGATGGAATGTATAGAAACTAGGAACGTTGGTCACTTGTATTCTTCCTCATAGGATGGAATCTCATGGAGTCATCTTAGGCATAGAACACAAGTAATCATGTGTCAATCACGATGTATCTAACACCTGAGGCATATATCTTCCAATTATTTCACCTTAGGAATCCCATGTTTTTCATGAGGTAACTAATTCAATAAAAAAAAATCTTCTAAGGATTTCACCTCAAGCATATCATGTTTTTCCTGATGTATGTATTTGGGGTCTCAAGTTTAACATCTTGTGGAGATGGATCGAGGAATAAGTTTAATGTCTTATGGAGATGGAGTGGACTGATCAAAAAACCTTGTAGATATGGATCAAGGAGGCGAGTCTCTAAGAGGGAGAACCTGGAAGGTTTAACAGTGGATGTATTAGAATGTTTGATTAAGACAGATTCAGGAGGTGTTTCCCATAAAGGGAAGATGTCACACCATGAAGGCAGAGGGATCAGAATGTCTGATTGAGATAGATCTAGGAGGTGTGTCCCATAAAGGGAATATGTAAAAAATGTGAAGGTGGATGGATTAGAATGTCTGATTGAGATATATCTAGGAGGTGTGTCCCATAAAGGAAATATGCCACACCAAGAAGGTAGATGGATTATAACTCCCCGTGGAGGTGGATCTGGGAGGTGCATCCCATAAAGGGAAGATGTCACACCATGAAGGTTGACCAGGACACCCTATGGGGTGGATCAGGGAGGTGCACCCCTAGGAGGGGGGGGGGGGGTAGGGCACATAGTTTTACCATTGGTCAAGATTGAACCTCAGGGAGTCATCCTACACACCCTGTCTATAATACAAGGATCAAAACCCACATAATTCAATGTTGTATTTAAAGGTTGTATGAATTGATCGGTCCATGAAGTTTAACATTATAAAGTAAGGATTCTCGTGTCATGAAGGGAGCATCGACAATGGATGGTGTGGGGATTACACATCAAATATTCCCTTCTCAAGATGATTTATCTTGGTTATAGTTGATGTGGGGATTATACATTGATCTTCCCAAGGGTCCTGGAGGAGACGTGGTCTCCCAGGAAAGTGGAAAGAACTTAATTGGTATGTTACCTAGAGAAGTTCAGGATGGATGCATATGTTGGGTTTGGACCTTAGGGAGGATTCCTACATATCCCAGTTAGTTGGGAATCAAATACCACATGTTTATAATGGGATAAGACATACACCTAAGGAGGATTCCCATAGAAGTGGATCATTTGGTTGTGGATTATGAATGGTAACAACCCATATGGATGGAAGTTAGAGATTATATCTATAAAGAAGGTCTATGGAGGTGATTGAGAGGTTTTCAAGGTCATTTCCAATCTCTAATCCCATGTGAGTCATGCTTAGTGTGATAAAAAATAGGAAGAAATATACCTAATGCTCATATTGTGGAATAAACTAAAATGAGAGATGGTGTGGGGGATTATGTGAAGAAACTGCCCGAGGAGGATGTCTTCCCTTATGGGGAGGATCTCATTCCATGTGAGGAGGATCTCATTACATCTGAGGGTAGGCGATGTGAAGACTATCCCATGCCACTCACATATAAAGCATCATGCACTTATTACATAGGGTAAGAACACAGTTTAATGTCATGTATTGAGGATGATGGTTCTAGGTAGTTTTACATCATGTAGCTCGGATGTGGGGTAATCACTTCCTACCCTATGGGATTACATAACCACTACTCATGCAGCTTTGGGAGGAAAATGACTTTAGCAATGTCTGGTTTTAACGATGGGGAGGAGTTTCCAATCACGAGGTCCATGTTAGTGTGCCTATGTCAAGGGGTTAAAGGAATTAATATACCTATAATGAGAAGGAAAATGTAGGATTGAATCTCATGCCACACTTTAAGTGGAGTGGTCCACAAGAATAGGTGGCATAGGCCACATAGAGACTCGAGGTGCAGTTAAACCCATCCTGGATGGGTGTGGGGTCTTTGGTCACTCAACCTTCATGAAGAGGTGTCAAAAGAAGGGAGTAAACATGGAGAGTCCCAGGAGAGGGGATTCATGAAGCATAGGGACTCATAGAGTGGTGATTCATGAAGTTTAGGTGATTCACATATGTTAGGGGATTCACGAAGGAAACATGGTAGCCCTGCATCGAGATGATGTCCTGGCTTAAGAAAGTAGTGATTTTGAAGGATTAATTCTTTGTGAATCCTCAAGTTCCCATTAGGACCTTATTCCTTCGTGAAGGGTGTAGGAATTCATGAAAGGAATCTTCATGTAGGGTAGATGATTTCTAGAACACATGGAAGGGGGTTTCGTGAATCCCAAGTAACTTGGATGATCTATTTTTGGTTTGGTTTTCGATTCATGGGAGGTTCACGAGTTAGGAAAAATTTGGAAGATTAAGGGTCAGATAATCATCCATAAAATGTCATAATTAAGGGGTTATTTATAGGAAAGGGGTTTCACGAAGCTGAAAATCAGTTTACAAATCAATTGTAGGCTTTATGAATGGGATCAACTCCGTCAGAATCATGAAGGGCACCATCAATCCTCTAGGTGGTCGTGAAGCACCATTAGAATTGTAGAGGGAACCAATCTAGATTCATGTGTTTGTGAAGGGGGATTCTCATCCAATAGAACCATGATCTCTAACCGTTTTTGCAGTGGTAGGGTTTCATGAAGTAGACTCCTTTAGAGGGTTTTTGGGACCATTTTAGCTCATATTCACTCTAAACTAGCTACACCTTTATCAACTAATTTTATGACATGTATTTAAACACTAACAAATCCCCCCCCCCATAATAATGATAACTGATGAAAAAAGGAGGGTCATATTCTAGGAAAGAATCACCAGAGAGTTAAATTATGCTCCCTTTCACGAAGCTCATTCATGATCCTCATTTTCAATGGTTGCAGACATGAAGTCCATCACGAAGATCTAGCTAACCATACACCCATAAATAGAGTAGGTTAGGGCCCCTCAAATTCAATTGAATTTGTGCAAAGAAAATCATTTTATATCACTTTTCACAAATCTCACAATCTCTATGAACATGATTTGTAAACGATTATTTATCATAATAGACTTTTGGACCTTCTGCGCCACAGATGTATCTTAGAAAACCAGACACCATGAACCATATCTTTCACAAAGTGACAACCAAGAACAAGAGCTCCACAAACTAGCTCCATAAATATTATTTATGAATGAAATTCATGAACAAGACTCAGAATATAATTAAGTCTTTAATCCTATGGATGCTCAAGACGTTAGCAGAGATGTTGGTTAGAGGGAAGAGATGGCAGACAACATCATGATTGGAGAATGCATCTGATGCACCTTGGACCATGAATCATTACTTGTATTTCTGTCATAATATCAAAAGGAATATCCTTTATGCAAGATGCAATCACTTTATGGATTTTCATTGAGGGGTTATGTCTTAATACCGTCGGTGAGTAGGGATGATCCGACTTACTAGTCCAGGGGTGTACCAGGGTAGTACTAGTGGCACAAGGCATCTGAAAGCCACATATTGAAACACCATGCACCCATTGCAATATAATGACTCTACAACCATATCAATAACATTTATGGGGAGAAGATGGAGGATAAGAAATCCTTGTTGTATTATCATATGATCATCAAGGTGGGTTATGTGACCCACAAGAGGGATGGCACAATAGTTGGGATTTGTTATAGGGTAGAAAATTCATAGTTGAGTGGGACTATACCTACTAGGTATTCAAATTATGACAAGAATTTGAGGTAGAGATGAAGTGGGTAAGACTTTATGATACAGAATGGGCTTCACAGTTCCATGTTTACCAGCCATAGGAGATCAATCCAAAGATGCTAAGAAGATGGTCACTGGGGACTAATACATTTCATCTACATCACGAGGAGGTCAGAATCAGCCTTTGGTACCTTCATCAAATCATTGGTATCCTGATCCTAGGGGTGATGCATGATAAATTTCTCCCCACATATAATGTATGGGGAGATCAGGAGCATCTTTCGAATCTAGAAAAGGTGATGCTGGATCTGGTGTAGGGCACTAGCGAGGAGAAGCTGGGAACAAGGGAATTTCTTTTCAAGCAGTGGTTCAAATACTTCTTGACTAGAACTGTAGAGGATCCCGCTGAGGTGGAGGATCCAACAAAGAAGTTTTCGAAGAGGCCGCACACATTTCCTAGGAGATACCAGTGGGGATAAGATGGATCATATTGGTAGATTCTAAAATAAATCCAATGGAAGCTATGGGGTCATAGTGTCAAGACTAATGCTCAACCCATAATCAGACTGGAGAGATTAATCATGGAACTCATTTTTGGGCGGATGCTTCCAGTGAAGGATGCACACATGGGGGTGTGGCCAAGAAGCTTCATAATGGAGGTGATGGTGGAAATATGGAGGCATGTTAAACTTGGTATACTAGTGCTGGTGAAATTATACAAGGTACTTCCACATGTCAACGAAGGGAAGAGGCCACTATGGGTGTGTGATCCTTTCCACTTTCTGTATATCTATGTGGTGAGCACATGGGGGGTTATGATTACCCAGAATCTATTTACCATCCTATATTTTTTTTCCAATAATAATGAACATTGAGGGGATTGAAACTTTCAAGTTAGGCCTGATGGAGGTTCTGGATAAGGTTGGGTTGGCAGATCACTTCACCCTTTACCTATTCTCTTTTCCGATTGGGGTGGTGACTAATTACGATATAGGGACTAAGGAGTAGAGATCACACCTTTTGAACTTTCAAGGTGGGGGTAATGGTATCCATATTTGACTTCAATCTAGTTTGTGAGACATATAATCCAAATTGGTTTTCAAGGTAATTCAGTTATCTCTAGATGTTGACTTTGAAGGTGTACTCAGAGGTGCATCATGAGTGCCAGCCTTCAGTGATGTGGTAGTTATAGTACATGTTCACATGTTAATATATAAAGATGAAGAACAATATACCACCACCCACTACTATGTATGGTCTTACTCCCAATTATGCATAGAGTTGGCCAAGTACATATCTTGGGGTTATGCTAAGACAATAGGCCATTCACTACTACAAAAACAGGGTTTATTAGCGCTACAAAAGCATTTTAAAGCTCAAAGCTGATAAAGGGGGACTTTATTAGTGATCAAAATTTGTTGATAAAGGGAGCCTTTATTAGCTCTAAAAACACACTGATAAAAGGATCCTTTATCATCGCTAAAAAGGCGCAGATAAAGGGCTTTTTTATCAGTGCTAAAAAAGAACTGATAAATGCCCTGCCTGCTGTAACATAAAATTTTGCAGCAGCACACCCGAACAAGACTTGAAAAAAATAAGCATATCAACAAGTATACCCATACAAAATTAACACATAATTCATAAGGTAATTACAGCCATAATACACATACAACAAGTATACCCATACACCATTAACACATAATTCATAAGTTAATTAAATACATAAAGAATTCAATTAAGAATTCAGGGGGTTGGGGGGTCTGTTTAGGGGTTTGGGGTGGCTGTCCAAGGGGGTTAGGGGGTGTCCATGGGGGTGGGGGTTTCCGGGGGGATGGGGGTGTCCAGGGGGGGGGGGGGGGGTTTCCATGGTGGCGGTCGGGTGGGGGGTGTCCATGGTGGTGTCCAAGGGGTGGGGTGGTGTCCAGGGGGGTTGGGGGTGGTCTTGGAGGTTTGGGGGGGGGGGGGTCTTTCCAAGGGGTGTGGGGTGGTGTCTAGGGGGTGGGGGTGGGTTTCTATGGGGATGGGGGTGTCTAGGGGGGGGGGGGGGCTGTCCAGGTGGTGGGGTGGTGGCTAGGAGGGTTGGGGGTGTCCAGGTGGTTGGGTGGTGTCTAGGAGGGGTGGGGTCCAGGGGGTGGGGGCCGTCCAGAGGGTGGGGGGGGGGGGGGGGGCTGGGTGTATAGGGGGTTAGGGGGGCTTTCCATGTGGTGGGGGTGTCTAGGGGGGGGGGGGGCTATCCATGGGGGTGTCCAGGGGGTGGGGTGGTGTCCAGGGGGGCGTGTCTAGGGGTTTGGGGGGGGGGGGGGCTTTCCAGGGGTGGGGGTGTCCAGGGGGGTGGGGGGGGGGGGTGTCCAGGGGTGGGGGGGGGGGGGTCCAAGGGGTTGGGGGGCTGTCCAAGGGGGTTGGGGTGGTGTCTGGGGGGGGGGGATGTCCATGGGGGTGGGGGTGTCTAGGGGCGGTGGGGGGGGGGGGTGTCCAGGTGGTTGGGTGGTATCTAGGAGGGGTGGGGGGGGGGGGGGCTTCTAGGGGGTTGGGGGTGTCCAGGGGGGTGGGGGGTGGTGGGGGGGGGATATACATTGGGGTGTCCAGGGAGGGTGGGGTGGTCTCGAGGGGGGGGGGGGTGGATTGTCCAGGGGTTTGGGGGCCTTTCCATGGGGTGGGGGTGTCCATGGGGTGGGGGGTGTCCAGGGAGTGGGGTGGTGTCCAGGGGGTGGGGGTGGGTGTCCATGGGGGTGGGGGGTGTCCAGGGGTTTAGGGGCCTTTCCATGGGGTGGGGGTGTCCAGGGGGTGTGGGGGGGGGGGGGGCTTTCTAAGGGGGTTGGGTGGTGTCCAGGGTGGTGGGGGTGGGTGTCCATGGGAGTGGGGGTGTCTAGGGGGTGGGGGTCTCCAGTCGGTGGGGTGGTGTCTAGGAGGGGTGGGGAGGCGTCCAAAGGGGTGGGGGATGTCCTGGGGGTTGGGGGTGTCCAGGGGGGTGAGGGGCTGTCCAGGGTGGTGGGGGGGTGTCCAGGGGGGGTGGGGTGGTGTCTAAGGGGGGTGGGGTGGTGTCTAGGGGGGTGGGGTGGTGTCCAGGGGGTGGGGGGGGGCTTTAATGGTTTTAATGGAATAGATTTCATGGATTTTAAGATCATTGGTATTTTTAAAATGGTTTTGTAATAGTTTTTATTTTAATAATATATGTTTATTTAGGAAAAAATGAATGCCTTTTGTGTGTATGGTAGGAAGGGGGATTTCTGTACGTCAGTTGTTGTTTTCACTTAAAATTCTATCCATTTTAAACAAATGAGAGAAACTTTTGGTGACATCGGACACACCGTGACTCATATTGATGTGGGGTTGACTCGTAAATGTCAAAAATGACCCATGGACCATTCTCCTAAAGTATCAACACAATCCAAATGCGTTTGGTTATTTTTTCGTACGTCAGTTGTTGTTTTCACTTAAAATTCTGTCCATTTTAAACAAAAGAGAGACACTTTGAGTGATACCAGCCACACCATACCTCATATTGAGGTAGGTTTTACTCTTACACATAAAAAATTACCCATGAACATTATTATAAAGTATCAACACAATTCGAATGTGTTTGGTTGGTTTTCCGTACGTCAGTTGTTGTTTTCATTTAAAATTCTGTCCATTTTAAATAAAAGAGAGACACTTTGAGTGATACCGGACACAATGTGCCTCAGATTGAGGGAAGGTTGACTTTTACATGTCAAAAATGACCCATGGACCATTCTACTAAAGTATCAACACAATCTGAATGTGTTTAGTCAGTTTTCCGTACGTCAGTTGTTGGTTTCACTTAAAATTCTATCCATTTTAAACAAAAGAGAGACACTTTGAAAGATACCGGCCACACCATGCCTCAGATTAAGGCAGGTTTGACTCGTAAACGTCACAAATGACCTATGTACCTTTATCCTAAAGTATCAACACAATCCGAATGTGTTTGATCAGTTTTCCATAGGTCAGTTGTTGTTTTCACTTAAAATTCTGTCCATTTTAAACAAAAGAGAGACACTTTTAGTGATACCAGCCACACCATGATTTAGATTGAGGTGGGGTTGACTTTTACACGTTAACAATTACCAATGTACCATTATCTTAAATTATCAACACAATCTGAATATTTTTGGTCATCTTTCTGTACATTAGTTGTTGTTTTCACTTAAAATTCTGTTCATTTTAAAAAATAAAGAGACACATTGAGTGATACCGGCCACATCGTGCCTTAGATTGATACGGGTTTGACTCATACACGTCAAAAATGACCCATGGACCATTCTACTAAAGTATCAACACAATCCCAATGCGTTTGGTCAGTTTTCCGTAGGTTAGTTGTTGTTTTCACTTAAAATTCTATCCATTTTAAACAAAAGAGAGACACTTTGAGTGATACCGAACACACTGTGCCTCAAATTGAGGAAGGGTTGACTCTTAAATGTCAAAAATAACCCATAGATCATTATCCTAAAGTATAAACACAATACGAATGTGTTTGATTGGTTTTCCGTATGTCAGTTGTTATTTTCACTTAAAATTCTGTCCATTTTAAACAAAAGAGAGACACTTTGAGTGATACCAGCCACACCGTGCCTCATATTGAGGTGGGGTTGACTCGTACATGTCAAAATGACCCATGTATCATTCTTCTAAAGTATCAACACAATTATAATGCGTTTGTTCGGATATTAATGTATTTTGGATATTTTACTGGTTTTTCTTATCCAAAGCCCAAAGAAAAGTGGTTCATCATTCTTGCATGTTGATGGTGCATTTCATATGTTAAAATGTAAAAAGAGTTATTGGATAAAGGATGTTTTATTTAATAACAATTAAAATTTTCCTATGAACATTTACATACAACAATGTTTCATCTTTTGATCTCCTTAACCCTCTAAAAAATGTCTGCCAATTGTACACGTCCCCAAGTCAGATCTTCATGCTATTTGTGTACAATATTCCATAAGGTATGCGGACCACTAATTTTTGAAAAAAAATATATCTTCTTGTGAATATGATGGTTTTCGATAGTCAGAGTAGTACTTCAAAATATATAAATAATTAATTAATAAATAATTTAAATGAAATAGTAGTTTTTTTGAAAATACCTCTTTAGGGATGCTAGTTTGTTGATGGAAAACGATCTCTCTCATAAATTTACAAACATAATAACCGCAATCATTATCATTGGTTTGTTTTGGAAACTGCAAAAACTTTTATCATTAGGAGAATAAGTAACTTGTTTTGATATGTGTTTGGATAGTGAAATTTTATTATATATACCCTGATACTTGCCCATACGTAGTACTTGCTTGCCTCCTTATACTTAGCCCCTGTCCTCATTCCCTTTTTTAGACGATAATGATACACCACCCTATCATAACAGAATCCATAGTAAAAGATAATATAAATTATATAACTTGATTTTTAGACCTAAGACATAGCATGTAGTGTCTTACAGATTCACAAACTCCATCATGTGTGGTCAGTTTGTTGGATATCCTTGAATTGAATCCAGAAAATAAATATTTGGAGTATCCATGTTCACCGCAATTAGCATCCAATGTTTCCTAAAAACAAAAATAGGAATAAGTAATGAAATAAGTGAAAATATAATTGATATTATTTAATTGTAGAGTTTTACCCCTGCATGGTTGGTATTAGGAAGAGTTTGTCATCCATAATCTTTCTTTTAAATGTTTTCAGAAATCCGTTCACTATTTCATCCCTTTTTAATGGTTCTAATTTCATTAATTGTGTTGATGCAGTATGAGGACTAATGAGTCTGCATTTTGGCTCATGGGAAAACCCCTTCAACTGTTTTTCATATATACGCTTGCCAATAATATAAAATGCATTTAGTCATAATTAGCACATTATATTAGCTTTTAGAAAATAAATTCAGGAAAATATACTTCATATATAAATTTACAACTGTGATGCCTAGCTAACTGTATTCAAGGATCTCATTTAAATTTTCAGCAGCAACAAAATCTTGAATTTCCTCTTCGTATATATTCTTTTCAAAAACAACTATATGACTACTAGAAATTTTTAGCTTCGTATCCACATGAGTCTTCAATGCTAGAAAACGTGGATAGAGAACATGAAATGTTATTGTGCTTTTAGTAGATCTTTTAGATTATTTGGTCAATCCTTTAGATGCTTTTGAGCCCTCTTTTCTTATCACCCCTTCCCTTTCTCTGTCTATAATAACATTCATTGGTTCAGACTTTTTTTCATTATTTGTTAAAGGTTTAGCTTGAAAAAAAAAACGAAAATAAATACCTCTTTGTCCACATGTACTCTTATAAGTTATGACAGCCATGCAATAAATGTACCAATAGCCTTTTCAACTGTATGAATATCATCATCATCAAGTGGAATAGGTAACTCTGTATTTGGCTCATGATCTACAATAATCGTCACTTTAAGATGATCTTTTGGAAGTGGTCTATTATGTAGCTTGTCCTCCGGGATGTTGAACATCTTAGCCCTCACTACAAGGTGATAGGTGGGTGTTGACAAATATAAATCATAGTCATTATCACCCTATATAAGATCCGCATAGGAAAAGTAGCAGTGCTTGTCTGATTCACATTTCATGGGAACAATTATTATAATATTGATTACCACGGATAAGACATCTCTTTGAGGGGAATGACTCACCTCAAATCTAGTGGGGGGGGGGAGATCTTCATGCACTGGTTGTTCTTGAGTTGTGTCTTATCCTTTCTTCCCACCCATAAAATTTGATAGAAACTCTCCTTGCCATTGAAATTGTTCTTCAAGAGTTGCTAGTATTTTGATCATTTGTTTTATAAATTCATCTCTATCATCCATTTTTTTCTCAAAATATACTTGGGGTGTCACCCCAAACCCCACACCTCTGACACGACCATATTGTTTTGGACGCTTCAAAGCTGTCGATAATAGGTCTGTATTCGCTACAAGAGTAGCTAATTCTTGTGACTATCAGATATAAGAAAATAAGTAATTATTATTATGTAATATAAATTTAAAACAAAACTTTTTATCATGTCATACTTACACATATTTCCCACACATTTTATGTGTTTTCATCTACTAGCTTCCCTTCCTTATTCACACGTGACTCCTTCCATAGCACATGATATGGGATGGAAGTGTCTTTGGCTTTAGACTCATCAATCTACATATAAATATAGAAATATAATTATGATGTTGTTTCTTGGCACATAAAAATATTACTATAAATTTAAAATACGTACCATTTTATTTTTTAGTGAAATGTACCCCATCCTTGATTTACGATAGGGGTATGTTGGTTTTGATGCACATTACTTATTTTTAGTACCGAGTTGCTGTTTTATAAATGAAATATTGAAAATCAAAGTAATGAATACACTTATACTCAAAAAACATATTTTCAGCCACAATGTACCTGAAAATTTTCATCCCCAAGGTGGCCAATAAATGCATCCCATGATTGTTGAGATATCAGGTCAGCATAGACAAGGGGTGGGTATACGTTTATTTTACCTTTGGAATCTTTCAGGTGACATTTTTTTAAAATAGTGCAAAAACATCGATGAATCCTTTCTGCAAGCCTTAGTACATAATTCTTGTGTGAATCATCTACTATAAATGTACTCTGTAAGGGATTGAGAAGAGTACGACACTGTTTTATTATTTTATTTTCTAGTAAATTAAAGAAATACTATCATAATGTTACTGTAATTTCTTCCCAGATCATAGCCTTCAACCCAGACACAACATGGTTCCATGAATCTATGTCAATCGGCACGCATTGCTGAGTAACAATTCCAATGTAACTACTAAACACAGACTTGTTGGGATTCACATGTTGGCCTTATGCATTCCATCCGACATCAAATTTGATGCCTGTTATTTTCATCTTAATAACTTTGGCTAACATTGTCAAACTAAAATGCACCTATGTTTTCTGGGACATCAGTCCTTCATCCCCGACCATTTCATCGATATCAACATCATCTATATGTTCATTTGAAATGGTAGCAATGAAATATACTGATGGTTGTTGGACCTCAACACTAGGAGAAGCAACATGTTTAGAAACTTATTGTTGCTCTGCACTGTGAGCAGCAGCAGAAACTGCTGCTTGAGAGACCTGTTCAGCCTCGAGGTTAGGAGAACTAGAATGTGAAAAAGTCATTATCTACAAAAGTGGTTGAACAATTAATTTAGATTACATAAATTCAGTAATGATAATATAATAACATGAGATAGAAAGATCTATATTACAAAAAAATAAAACCTATTTATTGAACTCTCTTTCTTTTTTTCAAAGGCTGAAGGGATTTGACACCTCTATCGATTATCCTAATCCCTTAATTTTGGTCTCCTCTAACATACAAAACATCATCTATATTGGGACCACTGCGAAATTATTGTGACATACCACTGAAAGGATCGTCCTCAACTAAATTTTCATTGGACCCTTCAGTAGTTTTGGACGATAACAGAATAATCAACCACTTTCGGTTTCCGGGATCTGGAACATAAAATACTTGTACCTCTTTTGATACCATTATAAATTGTTTGTATTTGTACCCTTCTTTACTAAAATCAACTTTCACAAATCACAATTCATCTATTTTAACACCACTGTTGTTATCAACCCATTTGCATTGAAAAATCAGAAATTGGAATGTCATATAATCCAACTCCCATATTTGTTTGATAATTCCAAAGTATGAAATATTCGCATAAATTGGATTTTTGTCCTTACTACTAGAAACATGCATTTCTTCAGCCACAAGTGTAACTCTACTATTTTTAATGGTACTATATTCATCTTGTTCATCTGTATAGAATGTATAACCATTAATTACATAACCATTGTAAGATAATACACACACACTTGGTCTGGCGGCTAGCCATTGAAGTAATCCTAAAATTGAATTCATATTTTCAGCTAACTCCTTAAAAATATGGTTCCGAAACCATCATATAAACTAGTGATTATGTGTATTTGATATCCATTTTTCATCCCTTGATGGATTCAACTGCCTAATAATTTTTTTGTGGGTTTCAATATATGGAGCAACCTCCCAACTGTTATGTAAAACATAAAGGTGGGCCTGCTCCCAATCTGTAATATTGATTGTCACAACATCTCTTCCCGAAATTCCCTCACCCTCAATGCATCCAGTGTGACGTGATTTTGGGAGACCAATGCTTTCCACATTAGATAAGTATTCATTATATAATTCAATGGCTTCCTCAACAATATATTTCTCCACAATACATCCCTCTGTCCAAATTTGATTTTTGGCATACCCTTTCAAAATCTTCATATACCGTTTAATGGGGTACATCCATCTATAGTGCATAGAACCACAAAGTTGAATCTCTCTCACTAATTAAACCATCAAATGAACCATCATATCAAATAATGATGGTGAGAAGAACATTTATAATTTACATAATATGATGACAATTTCTCTTTCCATAGCTGGCAATTTCGCAGGTTCTAAAGCTTTGCTACATATAGATTTGAAAAAGAAACAATGTTCGGTTAATGTATGACGAACATTCTTGGAAAAAATGCAACATAAAGCTATAGGAATTAAATCTTGCATTAAAACATGGAATTCATGTGATTTAAAACATTTTAACTTAAAATTATTCATTGACACAATGTTCTTGATATTTGATGAATACCAATCTGGAACCTTTACATCATTGAAGAAGTTTCAAAACTGATATCTCTTCTCCCTGGACAGAGTGTAATTAGCTGGAGGAGAAAACATTCGATTTTAACCCTTCATGGGAGCCAACTCTTCTCATATAACCATGTCAACCATATATAACCTTGCCTTAATTCCATCCTTTGTTTTTCTAGGAGAATTTAGCAACGCTCTGATAACACTATCACATACATCTTTTTTTCGCATACATAACATCAAGAAAATGTATGACGTACAGAAAATTCCAGTATGGTAATTCAAAAAAAAAATGATCTCTTTTTCCAACCGATTTTCTTAAGGTTTTTTGAAAATGGTTTACAAAAAATAGTGTTCACATATTTCAATTTCTCAAACAACTGATCACCTATTAGTGGAGGTGGTGTTTTGAATTGTTCTGAACATTCATTGAATGATATCATCCAAGATCGGTACTTATGCCGACGAGTTATAAATTTATGATTTCCTAGAAAAACAAATTTCGATGAATGTTTCAATATAATTGATTCTGTATCTTCTTCGCACATGGGAAACCCTTGAGTTCCTTTAATGATATAGCCTGAAAAATTTCCATAAGAAGGGAAATAATTTATCGTCCCAAACAACATCGCCCTCAATGTGAAGTATTCACTTTTATAAGCATCATACAATATAACACCTGAATCCCACAATAACTTCAAATCCTCGATCAAAGGAGACAAATAAACATCAATATCATTACCTGGTTGTTTTGGTCCTAATATAAGCATAGATAACATGATGAATTTCCATTTGATGCATAACTAGGGTGGAAAGTTATAATTTACCAACATAACAGGACATATACTATGAGTGCTGGTTTGAAAACCAAAAGGATTCACTCCATCTGTATATAACCTAAGACAAAGGTTTCTCGACTCATTTCCAAATCCAGGATACTCGTGATCAATTCTCTTCCATTGAGGAGAGTCAGCCGGGTGACATAATTTCCCATCTTTATTTCTTCTCTCTGCATTCCATGAAAATTGTCTTGTTGTTTCTTCACTTCCATATAGATGCCTAAACCCTAGACTGATTGGAAAGTACTATAAAAATTTCTTAGGACTAGAATCATATTTATTGTATTGGGAAGCACCAAACTTTGGGAATTCTGTAAGTGATTTTTTATCCTTGCGAAACAATATACAGTCTTTCGGGTAGTCATGTATTCTTTCAAAAATCTTACCCATTGAGAATAGAATTTGTTTAGCTTCATATGTCCGGATTGGAAGCTCATTATCTTCCGAGAACATGTCATTCAAGAGATCAATTAGTTATGTAAAACTGACATCACTCCATCCGTTGCCTGATTTCAAATTATACAACTTCATTACAAATTACAATGCTATATATTTAGTGCAACCATCATACAATGGCGTCTTTTTACAACTCTTTAACTTCTCAAACAATTTTGGGAAATCACGGAGTTCATCTTCAACTATCATTGTCATTTCCTCAATAAGATATTCATCATCATTGACATATGTAATCACATCCTCCATATGGTCTTCTTCATTATCCATATTTTTAATCATTGAGGATCCATAAAATGAATTTTTATCCCAGTGAGTAGCTACATTCGCTTTTTCTTCGTGTTTATTCCAACATTTATAACTCCGATATATTTTGTGACATATCAAATGTTCTTTCAACTCATCTGGAGTAATTAGTCTAGAATAAAAACAATGTAAACATGGAAAAAGGATTTGAGAAGGATCCTTTTCATGATCATTTGCAAACTTGAAGAACTATTTCACTCCGTTCTCATACTCTATTGTCAAACGATTAGAATCCATCCAATCTTTATTCATCTCCATTCTATTTGAATCTCAAATATTAGTATTTATGATTCAAATACAAAAAAAAAGACTTCCAAATACAATAGAAGAGAATAAATTCTTTATAAAAATAGAGATTAATAGAGCCTAACCATTTCCAATAAAGATTTGGAAATCAACAGAACTAGGATAGACCCCCCATCAAAATCAAAACACTTTCCAGCCCCCTTACCAATAGTTCTAGAACCCACCACCCTTGAAGGAAAACATTAAACATCCTTTTAACCACTCCTACCATCCACCTCATTCATAATAAAATAATCACATTAAACAGCACAAAACTAGTGACCAAAATTAAATAAAATGTAAACAAGGATACAATTTTTATGAGAAAACTAATATAGTAGATACATTTCTAAACACAACGGGGTTCACGGGGGAGAAATATAACCTAGGTCTATCCAAAATTACTATGGAATATCATAGGTTTTTTCACCCAAATTAACATAAGAAATAGAAAATTAAGGTTAGTGAACATAAATTATATCATGAACATCTAAAGGATATGAAATAACTTTCCATCAACTTCCCCAAACTCATACCTAGAACCACACTCGAAGCCTCGATGAGATCCTATTGATTGGAACACACCCTTTTTATTTCACACTAGTTCACTAAAAACATGGATTTCTTTGACACCTTAGCACATAAAAGGGCCTCAAACACACAATTAAAAGGACCCCATCTATAAAACCTATATAGTAACCACTTTAGGAGTCACCAACTTGCCCACATGTTTTTGGATTGCCCCTCAAGAACACATCTCGATAGGGGAATTGTTCATATTCCTTGAAAGTCCAAATTAATACCAAACATCACTAACATGGGGATCTACCAACGCCTACTATATACCTATAAAATAATTAAAAAAATAGGAAAAACAGTTTCTTGTACCTATTTCTAATAGTAAAACATGAAAAGTATAACGAACATAGATCGTACCTCCAAACACTCTTGGAGCCTCCTGGTAAAAAGAATCTAGTGACTACAACTATCCAAGATTATAACCAATAAATTACCAATACAGGAGTTGTCTACTGAGGGGTAGTATTAGTAGAATAAAACCAAAGTTCCATCCACCTCATGCTGCTCCTCGATATCCTTCATCACTTTAGTGCTGTACATACCTACTTTCTCCAGTTCCTTCCTCTTCCTAGGCTATTCGCCGACTGCCTCTTTGGTTGTAGCATGAATGTTAAGAAAATAAAATGTGATATGTCTATACCCATCACAATCATAATAAATTCCTTGGAGTAATGGGATATCCTTGAGGTACCTATGAATGACAGTACCTTTTGAGATGAGACTTGCATCACACACCTAATATGGGTGGGTGCTACTAACCCTACATCCTATAAGATCACTACCTTAAAATATTATTATATGAACTCAAACCATATGCATAATCATAGAAAACTAATATAGCCATCCAAATATTAGTATTACATGTTGAATTCCCACAAACCACTAAAGGTAAGTCTATGAATTGATCAACATAAATGAATGGATTTAATAAAAAGATCTGATATACAATCCAACCAAAAAATGGAAAAATAATGTATGAACTACATAGAAAGAGGGGACAGATGTTAATTCACCATTGGTATACACCTCAGTCTGTGTATCCCAAACTAATCTCTACCTTATCCTAGTCCACCAAGGACTCTGTGAAAATTTTCATCGTCTGTATAAGACATGACATGTATGGGAAGATCCCTTGTAGGGATGAGTATTACAATACCTAATAGGACACCCCAAAAACACCATACATAAATCCTCGAGAGTATTCATGTCACTAAACACAGGTATTCCAAACAATATATGAGACATAATGATAACCAAGGATATCCCAAATATACTCATAAAAGACTCTGAGTCAAAAAATGGCTCAACCACTTCTAGTTGTAGATCCACTCAGGGTTTCAAGGTAACACTCCTCTGAGAGGAAATGCTACCCAAGATATAATTTCAATGATGAAACTCATCCTATAGGTCACACTCATCTGATCTAGACAAGAAGAATCACAAAAAAAACTGAGAGTGTTCACTCGATATATACACTCCATCAGACTAATACCCCATCAGAAATATCACCTCATGATATAAATATAGGGGGTCAATGCCCAATGCTTGATGGGGGGATACTAGAGTCTACTAGAATAATCCTCCAATATAGGGGATAGACACTTGTGTAAGTGTTGGTCATGCCAATTCAACAAACCCAATATAGGGAAAACACATTGGAAATAAGGTTTTCTTCAGGCCTCTCAGAGGGATACAAGATCTAGGTCACTAAGTGACCTGTGGTCCATTTCTCAGGATCATATTCCATACTAAGCCCCATAAAAGTGAATTGAGACCACTCACTATAGAATAACTATATTGAAAACTGATAGGGTTCATCCAAGATACATGCTCCATCAGACTAATACACCATTTGAAAGATTAGATCTTTATACAAAGAGAGGGGGTTAATTCTTAAGGCTTGCTAGGGGAAAATTGACCCTACTTGAAACATACTCCAATACAGGGGATCAATTCCCATGTAAGTGTTGGTGATTAAAATTCTACAAAACCAATATAGGGACAACATGAATGAAATGAGGATCGCTCTGGGTCCCTTGAATTGATACATGTTCCAAGTTGCTGAGGGGTATGAGTTCTAATGAATGGGACCTAATTCCATATTAACCCTCATATAAGTGGACTAAGACAACTCAATCAAGAATAATGTATCTCACCAACACTACCCTGATCATTAAGAAGATATAGAGCTGCCAAAATCCTTGGACGAGGTCATGAAACTGCATCAAGCCCTCATAGGAATGGACCAAGGGAACACAATCCACCAATAATAGTCCATGGAAGCTCAAAAATCTCAAAAAAACTGAAATAAATGGAAATATATCTCAAAACTATCCTAAAAGGAGGACATGATGTGTCCCTAGGGGTATACGGTGTGTCTAAAAAAGACTAGCACATCCCGTGTCTCATTTTCACATGGAGTGATCCGTGATTCCAACTATGGAATGTGTAATGACCATTCACCAATTATTCATTGAATCATTGGCCAAATGAAAATTAAAACGATGAACAAATGTAGAACAGGGAGAGAAATTACCAAAAATAAACCTAAAAGGATAAGTGGGAGACTTACCTAGTGTAGATCGCACCTGCGATGGAGGGAGAGAAGAAGCTTTGAGTGGTCAGGGAGCCTTCTGCACTACGTCGGGAGGGGAAGGCATGACCGCTAGAGGGGGAGGTGCATGGGAGGAGCCGTCAACCATTAATAAATGGAGGAGTAGGGTTCGTGGGGGGTAGGGTCTAGCGGGGAGGAGGAGAAGTAGGGTTTGTGGGGAGGAGTATCCACGGAAGGGGTTTGAGGGCGAGGATAAGGAGTAGGGATTGCAGTGGAGTAGGGCTAGTGGTGGAGGTCCAAAAAAGATAATATCAGGGGGGAGTTTTCATAGGGGTACAGTACCGAGAGAGCTTGAGGGCGTGATAAATAGAGGATACTTTGCACCCGATTTTATAAAATCAGACTATGGTTTTATCAATGCTAAAAAAGTGCTTATAAATAATCCATTTATCAGCACTAAAAGTTTAGTGTTGATAAAGGGTTCCTTTATCAGCACTTTTTTATCACTGATTAAGGGGTTCTTTATTAGCACTATAAAAGTGCTGATAAAGGAAACCTTTATCAGTATTTATAATTAGTGCTGATAATCATTTACCTTTATCCTTACTTTTTTCTTAGCACTGACAAAAGGTGGTGCTTCCGTTACCCATTTTTGTAGTAGTGATTCTAGATAATGTAGGGTAAATCCCTCCACCATGGGTCTAGGAAGGAAAGAGGAAAAGGGAGATGAACAGAAGCACTAATCCCATCATCCTTGGGTAGAAGAACTCGAGAAGAAGGGGAGATATCTGGGGAAGTCCCTAGGACATTTTTCCAGGCTCCCGAGAAATGGTTGTGCTGTTTGGAAATTCTGAGTGATGCTGTCTTTCCCAAGTCTTGGGATATTTGGGACGTTTTCATGTAATTTTCTAACATTCTAGGGATGTGGAAACATCTCAACCAGAGTAGGATACATCTCTCTAGGATTGGTCATGCCATGTTCAGCTTCCACGTGTCTTGGGATTAAGTGGAATGGTACGTAATAGAGATGGAGGAACTGGTGCATTCTTGGGTCACTTTTCATCCAATGACTGAATGGGTGAAGTTGTTTCTATATAAGACCTCTCCCCCATAACTATCAAAGGATAAACAGTCCATGTATGTTCTTTTTCCCAAGGATTCAGACGAGTCATGGAGAAGCAATGATTATAGAGGCTCCGTTATAGGAGGAAGTTTCACTGTTGATAAGGTAAATATCCAAATTTTGTGTGCCTCAAATATAACCTCTACTTTAGAACTATTATTTAATAATTTTTCTTTCACTTGCAAAGGAATCATGAACAGAGGGGGGGGGGGTGAATTATGAGATGGACTTGAAAAGGAGGGATAGGGGACCTCAACCCATGAAGGGGTGAATGTGGGGTCCCTTACTGCTGTTGCAGATGTAGGAAACCATAAAAAATTTCAACTAAGGAAACAACCATGGAGAGGACTTTTCCTGGAGTACTACCCATGGATATTCAAAATATTCTCACTGAACTATACAATTATTGCGAGTTCATTCCACATCTATGTATTTTACTATTTTCTTTTCCTTACTACGCTTGACTAATATATCTTGGAACAATAGTTCAAATGGCACTTGAAACCCAACCATTAGTGCCAACACTCGCATTAGCTAGGAGACAAAGCTGGGGAGATTAATTACACCTCTAGGATTCCACAAGGTGCATCAGAGGCTTTTACTACTAATGAGTAAGTGTTATCTAGGATAATTGTTGTGCTACTCGCACCTACAGATGGAACCATTCTCTAGCCACTCACATCGGAAGATATGCACTTGGAGGATCCCACCAAAAATATATTGGTGGTTTTCCTCCTCATGAGCCTTCACCCCCTGAAGATTTTAAGTATTCTAGCCTAGAGGCCACTAAGGATAATCGGGTTTCCCATCACATGGAATGAAGTAATGTTCATAACTTCATTACTCACATCTGTATAGCTAAAATGTGACAATGGGAAGGATCTATCTACCATTGGTTAGTCAGTTTGAGGATTGGTGGGGTGGATTCTAGAACCCTTATTTCACCGGCTCAAGAATTCCTCATCGAGTGATCACGTGTGGAATGGTAGGAGCTTGATCTGGCCTAGAGGAAACACAATGCTGGGGGATCCCAAGAACTTAATAAAGCTATGTAAGAGATTTCCCATATGGAGGGGCTAGCGCAGGAGCATGCGATGATCACTTCTACTGAGGATGAGATCACTAGCATCTTGAGGGATCAAATGGTAGCATCCGAGGCCAAGGAGGCTGATCTTGAGAAGGTAGAGGTTGAGTGTTGGGAGGAACTAGACTGGAAGCAAGTTAGGTCTAATGATGTTTTCTCCAAGGCCGATGAACATAAAGAAGATTTAGTAGTGAAATAGTAGGTCCTCGAGGACACTCTATAGAGGCTAGCTGTACTCAAGCACTTGATTGATAAGGCAGAGCTGTAGGGGCACCTTTTGAGGAAGAGAGGCTCTAATATGAGGATTTCCCTCTGAAAATTTTGGTTTTTCATTATTTTCAGGCTCAAACATATTTTTTTACTTTTATTTATTACTTTGATCATAATCTTGAGACAAAGAACAACCAATCCCTAAGCTCACATGGGTCATGACTAGTGTGAGAAACAAGGTATGACCATGTGATTACTCTTTATATGAGAGCATAGTAAAATCATCAAGCACTCTAGGTCTACTATTTTTAATTGACCACCGAGAGTGTCTGGGATGAGAGAGGCTGTAGTTGGAGAAAAAGTCTCTAGGAATAGCCAACTTTCTTTTCCAACACACTCTAGTGCACAAATGGGATAATTCTAGGGGCATTGAATTTGACCCAAACAAAGGGGAACGAGAATTTTGAATCACAATGCCCAAAATTTGGAACACGATTGATATTGGAATGGTGATATAGGATAACTGTTGACCATGTTCAAAACACAGTATCCATACTGTTAGCCAGGAATGTGGAAAAAATGAGGGTTGACTATTGAACATATTTAAAACACAAAACCTGTCTCATAATGTCGTTCGAAGTATTCCAGGATATTGGCCCTGGATGGAAGGTGAGACAAAATGGCATGAGACCAATCCATTAAGGGGTCCCTTACAACATGGAATAGTATGAGGATCTGAATAAGGGGAACACAAATCATGGGAATAGAGTGATGGAATGTTCAAATATACTGCAAAACTCTCAGAATCACACCACCATGGATTAGAGCACATTGGTGTAAGAGTATTGGTCTGAAAAAGGATAAAACCCATCTTACATGGGAGCGCTATCTTGAATGATTAGTGAGGGTGGAAGGAACATGGTTGGTATGGTAGATAACTGAAACCAAAGGAATGAGTCTCAAGAAAGGGCCTAAGATACCCTGTAGTTTTATGTCATGAAAAAAGACAATAGATATGTAGTTTTATGTCATATGATGAGAATGATGGATGTGAAGTTTAATGTTATATAGTAATAAAAGATCATTGTACAGTTTAATGTCATGTGATTAGGACACATATCATATTTTAATGTCATGTGACCGGGACATTGCACATATTTTAAGGACATGTTTCTTGGAACACGAGTTTAATACCCTAAACAGACATGTGGAGTGTGATAAAGTGAAAAACACGACATGAATGAGGGTTAAGGAGACCAAACTACACACAACATATCCCTGGGGAGAAAACCCACATAAAATTTAAATTCAATATGGTTGGACCTGAAAACCTAGTTTAAGGTCATGGACTTTGGACCAGAGGATCCTTTGTGTAGCTTAACCACATTGGTACACACCCTACTAGAAATCAAAATCCCACTTGAACCATTCTCATTGTGGGAAATACGAAATGGTAAGGGGGTTTTACTAACATGTAAAAGCACAAATTAGGGGTAAAACCAATGGTATTGTAATTTTACTAAGATATAGGGATGTGGAAAGGAGGTAATATGGGACTTTCGAGAGCTGGATTAGGGGTAATCGATGGGTAGGGATCAACTATTGATTTTCTTAAAAACACAAGAATATAAATCACACCAATCAGGAATGAGGTGAGAAAATTAAATATAGACTATTTAATATGTTTTAAAACATAGGATCTTCCATTTTTTACCATATATTCATCAAGGAATTGGCCCAGGATTGGAGGTAGGCCTTGGACAATGATCACATCGCGATTCACTATTCATTTCCACCCTTATACCACTATTTTAAACTGGTTTTGTATTGAATATTAAAATTATAATAAAAAATTTAAATTCATGATTGATTAAATAATTTTGTGATTTTCACTGCTAAAAAGAGAAATTTTACTTATTTTTATGATTTCATTGAAGGTGAAGGTGATTAGGAGAGCCCATGATGATGCCAAAGGAAAATGGGTCAAACTGCAAGGAAGCCCATGAACACATGTCCAATGTTTTTCATGTTCTTAGAAATCCATGTATATAAATGGGATGATTTTTTTTGAGAAGATCCAAAACACAATGGGATAAAAATTTAATGAAAGAACACAATCCCAATTTTCCCATTAATTGGTCCAAGAGAATAGATGTGTCCAATAGAATAAATATGAATGGATTCAAAAGTTTTCATATGTATTTTCAAAATATATCTTAATATATACATTATCTATCCACCAAATTTTACATGGATATAGAAAAGGTATCTGAAAACAACTTCTTAGTTTTGTCTAAAGTTATGTAAGGCTGTCTGGCCACCTAAAACCATGGAAAAAGTGGATTATTGAAATTAGGGTGCGCAAAACCACCTCCCACTTTGCCTATAAATTGGTAACTTGGGAACCCCATTTGAAAGTTCGACCAGGAGGAAAGCTTATTCTATTTTGGAGTCCCATAAGAGTCTTATACTCAATCATAGAATTTATGGAGGCTATGGTATGTGATACTTCAACATCTATGGCTTCCTCACTTTCCATGGGGTTCTAAACTCCTTGTGATCGCTCGTGGAGGAACGTGATGTAATCCTGAGCTTCATGTTTCTATTTTTTTGAATGATATGTTTAATTATAGGTTGTATTCCGTTTTTATTCATCCAATTTTATTATTTATTTCCATACAAAAATTAGATTTTAATTATTTACAAAACACTTTTGAGGAGAAAGTGAGAAACCAAGAGTGCACGAACCATTACATATCATAGTAGCCATACAGAACACCACATCCGCCATAAGGTTCTTCCTCCGCAGTGGCTGATTCCCACTCAGAAGCCGGGTTATAATTCCAATAGAGATTATCATGCTGATTTTTAAGCTTTGGCTGTTCCAATGAACTTGCTTTCGAACATATCTGGTTGACCACACGATCTTTCCCAAAAGCAAGAACAACCCCTATTCCCCTCTCAGCAGCGGACCTTGTTTTCATTGGTTTCGGCAGGTAAGAATAATCCTTCCTTGTCTTTATTCTAGATGAGGATGACATAACTTCTTCACACTTAGGTATCCTATGTTTTCCACCTTGCACAATATCACTATAGGAAAGTCTGTCCATTCCGCTCATATTCTCCTTGCCAATATCCCCTCCTTTTCCAATGTTAGTCCCAAATTCATTACCCTTGCATCCATCCTTTTACAGCAGTAGGGGATGAAGGTTAGAGTCAATCAGGGTAATCCATTGAACCACATTTTCATGGCTGTCAAAATATTCCTTTCCCATTGAACCACCCTCAATCACTGCCTTATGAATGCTGGACTCCTTTTGTCTGCTAACAACACCGCAGTATAGATTTTTACCTGACTGAGGTCCCACATGTTTTGGTAGATGCATGTAATCCTTGTGTACCCTCCTTTGCTTCTTATTTGTCATACCTTCCTCAAGAACCTTAGATAATACTAAAACCTCCTCATACCCCTCACATTCTGAGCTGTTTCCATCATGATCATAGGAAGCCTCATGAGGGAGCACCTCAATATCCAGACACTCAAAAGTGTTCTGTGTTTGGACGCTCCCCTAGACCAAACTTGGATCAAATGCTTGCTGATTGACCCCCAAAGAAGAAGCAGCTAGGGGGTCGCTCACCATGCCTCCCGTACAAACCACAACCTCCTTTCTAGATAACCTCCCACCTCCAGATTGAGGCAAAGTCAGGGAATGACTATCAACCCGAACTTCCACTGTTTTACCCCTATCCTGACCCCTCAATTACCTTTTTCTCCAATCAGCAGCCTCGTACATAGGAGGTTCGACACCCAGATGTTTCACTGTGAACTTGGTTGTATTGCTCACTCAGTGAGCTTGATTTCCATCCGCAACTTTCCTCTCCTGGTCCATCGTCTTCCCCTTGCATTCACCCCGCTTACAGATGACACTCAAATGAACCAATTGCTGACAGGAAGAATAGTACTCCACCCAATGCTCAAAGAACATTGGTTTCTTGCACCTGACCTCCTTGCCACCTTCAATCCACACAAACTCAACAAGATCCTTTGAAACATCCAACCCCACACATATGCGGGGGTTTACCGGATAACAAACTGCAGTAGTACAAGAATCAGCACAATGGAATCATCCAACAAAATTCCCTAACATATGAAGAATTGATGGGTTCTATAAATGAAGAGGGAGATGAGGAAGGCTTACCTAAAGAATAACCGTAGAAGAAATGCGATTCAGATATAAGTCAAAGCTCCACCGAGAGAGGTGAAATCTGTAGCCACCACACCTCCTGGGAGAAAAGGCCAGAGCGTAAACAAGATCTTTCAAGGATGAACATCACACCATCATATGATTTATATCCAACAGATAGAAAACCTCCCTATCTTTCATCCCCCAAGAATAAAAAATGAACCTTTCAAATTCATCCACTGAAGGTCACCTGTTTCTGAAACTTGCAACCAACATGAGATTCATAAGGTACTTAGATTCTATAAACTCCAAAGAAGAAAGGGAAACCATGGGCACACCATCATAGAGGCCAGGGACCTTCGGTGAAAGATTAATCGATGGAAATGATGGTAGAAACTTATGGTTGGTGAAAGGAAATAAAACGCAAGACCGGAAATGAGGCTGCCGAGGATCCTCCCCCCTCGTGTCGACAGGCAACAAAGGGGGGAAATCCGTTGATCCCATTGACCACTTATTCTCCCCTTTCAATTGTGGTGTTTGTGTGGTTAATATTGGTGAATTGAACTCACATAAACACTTAAATGTCCATTTATTTTCTTGACACGGTAACACATTGATATAAAGTACAAACCTGGATAGCCCATCGATATCTTTGTGTGTTGACTTGGTGAGTTTCAATTATGAAGTTGAACACAAATAACACAATCATCGGTGGTATCTGGTGAATTATTGTCTGTTTTTACTAAACAATAGGAGGATTCCTAGTATTCAATCAGTAAAATTTTAGTTCTAGGTGTTACAATCTAGGGATTAAAATATCATAACCCTATCTCTTGAAGTAATGAATGTTGATCATCATGATATTTCCCTGGGTTGATCACGCTTAATCAAATCAGTTAATTTTTATTATCTTGTATTGATTTATTTTATATGATTAATCTTAAATAAAAAAACCCAAATTTAATATAATACCATTCCCCCTTTTTCTTAATCAAAACACTCTTTTTAAATTAATGATCTAAGGTTCTATTAAGAGACGACCTAGGTTTCCTGCTATACTGCTAAAATTCTAGTAAAAACTAAACAAAACATTTGATTCACTCGACAACATGATCATCCAAAAACCATCACCATTAAGGGGTCTATCTAGATTTTAAGGATTATGGAAATAAAAACTGAGATATAATCAAATTGTGGAATGGGGCATATCAGAATGTGGGATTCAAACCCAGGTCTTGCAAATAGTTTAAGGTCATATTATGTGAACCATAACTGGGGACAAGGGGATAAAGGGATAATGAATTTGTGGTGTGGCCCAAAGAAAAAATGTCTAAGAATCGGTATGTATCCCATAAGAGTGAGAATCAATACACATGTAGTTCTATAACACAAAACGATGAGTCACCAACACCGATGAGGGTGATACTCTCTGACAAGGTAACAGAAACATCCCACAATTATCCTGAGGCATCCCATGTTCATAGTAAGGGGTAGAAATAATATCTTATTAAGAGTCATGTCAATTTTATACGGGGTAAAATTTTAGTTTAACATAGTGTGTTGAGGATGTTAGGCTATGCAGTTTAAAGTTATAAAACTTAGACTATAGGGGCTGCAAATAGTTTAAGGTCATAATTCTTGGACTTACTTTAAATAGTTTAAGGTTGTGTTGATTAGACTATAGAATGGATATTAGTTTAGGGTATCAATGCCTGAACCACTGGTGAGTGTCTCAAATAGATATTTGTATCATAGAGGAATGAAAAATCAATGTCAATGAGGGCCTAATCATACCCAACACTACATTAAATATTCTGAAGAGGACTTGCCTACAGTTTATAGTCATGATGCTCGGACTATAAGATCTCAGTTTAAGGTCATGGAATTTGGGCTAAAAAGGTGTGTCTAAAGTAGATATGTATATTAAGGCATCATAAAAAACCGAATGTGAATGAGGGACCATGGGGAACCAACACCACACAACACATTCCAAAGTAAACTCACATACAGTTTAAATTTGTGATGCTTGGGGTTGCTGTAAACAGTTTAAGGTCATGTTGTCTAGACCATAATTGGGAAAAAGGGTTGAAGGGTCGATGAATTTGTGGATGGTCCTGAAGAAATTTTTTGGGTGTATCTATGTATCCTATAAGGATGGGAATAAATCCACACATAGTTCTGGATGTGGATGCGTATAGTTTAAGATCATACGATCTGGACCAAAGGGGTGATCGGTTTAAAGTCGTCACATATGGACCAGGAAAGGTATATTTCTAGGTAATTAGTGTGGTATAAGAGAGGTGAAACCCAATTTTAATAGAGCCAAATCATCTCACATTCTACACATACAACTTGAAATGGACTGCGTACAGTTTAAAGGTCATAATTCATGGACCGTGACTAAGGACAAGGGTCCAAAAGGTCAATGAATTTTCATATGGTCCTAAAGAAAAAATGTTTGGGAATCACTACATATCCCATAAGGATGGAAATAGATCCACACATAGTTATGGAAACATAGTGTGGTGAGATACCAACACTAGTGGGGTCAATCCACTCTAGCAAGGGACTAAGGAATCTCACGATTATCATGAGGCATCTTGAAATTATTCTGGGTAAGATCTTTGTTTAATGTCATGAATTGAGGATGTTTACTCCTAGTTTATGTTCATAGATTTTGGACCATAATGAAGTAATATCTCTAATGGGTATGTGTAGTGCGGTTTTATGACAAACCCAATGTGAATGAGGGACTAGGGGACCAAACACCCCATGACGCATCCTGGAGAAAATCCATCCTATAGTGAAGGGAGAATCTCAACCAAAAGGGACATGTGGGGAAAAAAGGATTAACCTGACGTGAATAAGGATCAAGAAGGCACACAACACATGACACATGCTTAGGGATATCTCCTAATATAGTTTAATGTCATGTTTCTTGGACTATGATTCATAGTTTAAGGTCATGGATCTTAGAACCTTGTGAATTGTTTAAAGTCTTGTTGCATGGACCATAGGGTAATAACTCCAAAAAAGATATGCATAATGTGGTGTTATAAAAAACCAAATGTGAATAAGGACCAAGGGGGATCACATACCACATACGCATCCCGGATGAGTTATTCATATAATTTCAAGTCGTGATACATGGACTAAGTTCACAGTTTAACATTGTGTGACTGGGATGTGGGTTCTATACAGTTTATCAATGTGTGTCTATGATGATGTTCACTTAATTTGAAATAATTATCATTGTGTTTGGTCCCCAGAATAGATATATATGAGTGTCACTACATATCCTGTAAGGGTGGGTTTTAATCCATATGTAGTTCTTGATGGAAATATCCATGAGTAGGTGTGACCTATGTGCAGGAAGGGGGAATTGTTTCTACTTGTGGTGTGGATATACCAAGATGTAAAATCCAGGAATCGATACATATCCTATGTGTACAGGAATAAATCCATACATAATTACTGAATATGGAATGGTAGATGACCAATGAGGATGGTGATATCTTATCAAGTGAGAACATTATAGTGTTGTGCATTTTATCTTTGTGTAGCTAGGATGATAATTGTTATGTAGTTTAAAATCATTTAACAATGATGTTGGATGTTATGCAGTTTAACATCATGCAATGAGGAATTTGTTTCTATGCATTTTATCTTCATGCAGCTAGGATGATAATGTCATAGTTTAAGGTCATGTGACAGGAACTATCCATGTAGTTTAACATCATGTGGTAAAGATTTTGTGAGATTCTCATGCGAAGTATTTCTTAAGAAACTTGGTATTTGTGGGATGAGTAATGTGATCTCCATCCATGGTGATCAAATATTATGCGCCATTTGGGTAAACCTTATGAATGATATAAAGTCAATCCTACTTAGGATCTAGCTTTGGAGGCTTCCTACCAGGTATCATTGGAATTTGGAGAGCCAATATCTTATCAACCTAGAGGAAGGAGTGGAGGAAAACATTATTATTTAATTATCTTTCTATATTATTCTAGTGCCTGTCTAGATTATCCAAGGATTTGATCCTATTATGTTTAAGGGATTATAGATCATCTATATAGAATTATACCATTCTTTATGGAACCTAGTGATCATAAATAGTTGTTCAGAGTGATGGTAACTAAATCTTGATGGACATGATTGCCACTATTCTATACACTATGGAATATAGAGTCACTTAGGTGGAATTATGGGTCATATTTTGATAGTACCAAATAGAATTGGGGAGATTTTCCGACCAACTCTTCTTGTTCTGGCCCACCATCTTCTATAGAATTTTGTAATAGGTTTTATTAAATGCCTTTATTTGTCCATTTTCCCACACTTGATAGTGGGAAATTTGGTTGGATCAGATGTTGTACTTAGATAACAACTTCTTCAGATCATCTACCCAAAATTTGGTGTTTTTGTTGGTGAGAATGGCGTGAGGGACTCCGAATTGGTTGATGATGTGGGATTTCATGAATTTGATCATGGATCGGTCCTTAAATTCCTTAAGAGGAATCACTTACACCCACTTGGAGAACAAATATTTCATAGTCAGAATGAACCTACATCGGTGAGCTGTCACTGTTGGATATTGTCCCATGACATTGAGTCCTCATACTGTAAAGGTCCAAGAATACTTGGTAGTATGGAAGGGATCCAATGGTCAATACACAAAGTTATAATGAATCTGAACCACATGGAATCTCTTATAAAACTCGATAAATTCATGGACCATGGTGGGATAAAAGTAGCATAGCCTCTGAATTTGGTAGGAGAGTTTCAATCATGCTTAATGAGGACCACATGACCCAGCATGAATTTCTTTTATAACCTAGGGAACATCATATCCTTATATAAAAAAGAGGATAATTCCATCAAACCCATTCCTATAGAGGGTTTTCTCAAGGTTAGGCCCACTCTGGAGGGTGGACTATATTGTGTGTTGACAGATTCACTCATGTTCAAATCGATCTAGAGGGAGAGAACTATACTAGAGGTACTTGATAAAATCAGTTTTCTAATTAGAGGTTTCTATTTCTTTAGAGGGACCCAGGGGTCCTGATGTAAAAGCACCAGTGGTCATCTAGTTTACCTACTAACTATCGTCATTGTCATGGATGATGGGAGCGATGACCCTATGATGAGCTACATGAATGAAAAAGTCATCCTAATCTGAATCTACAAGAGAAGTGGATAGACTATCTATGGGATTGGATAAACCATTACATGAGTATGTAACTTGATTCACCTCTGTTCGAGAATGGAACTAGGACATCAGTTGACGAGTGCACTCCAACAAGTACATGAGTTCCAGATTTCCATTGATGTAGTCACCATTGATCTATTTGATGACTAAGTCAGAGTATCCCTTCACATGTTAGCAGGGAAGATCAATCTCAATATCCATACCAGCACCATTAATGAGTCACTACTGGAAATTCAGGCCATAGCCACGGTTTAAAACCGTGGCTATAGGTCCTCAAACTGAGGCTATAGGTAATAGCCACAGTTTGAGTAACTGTGGCTAAGTTTGGCATGACTATAGGCCTAGAACTATAGACATAGTTTGGAACCATGGATATAGGTCTATATCCATGGTTCAAACTGTGGATATAGGTGTACATCCACATTTCAAATTATGGTAATATCACTATAGCCACAGTTTAGAACCGTGGCTATACTATAGAAAGAACACACTTTATTTCCACAGTTTATAACTATGGCATTAAAACAATATCCATGGTTAAAAACTGTGGAAATAGAACTATATCCATGGTTAGAAACCGTTGAAATAGGTTCTGAAAATCCATAAAAAATAGCCCCTACCCCCTGCAACCCCCCCACTCCCCTTGCAGTAGTCCACCCCCCTTCACATCCCCCTTTCCTAGAAATCTCCCCCCCCCCCCAAAAAGCTCCCACCCTCTCTCCTGTACACCCCCATTCTTGGAAAGCCCCCTCCCCCCAAAAAGTAGCCCCCTATGCAGTAGCCCCCCTGGGCAGCCCCCCTCCACCCTACAAAGCCTCCCTGGATAGCCCCCCTACAACCCCCTTCCCCCTGCAAATCCGCACTCCCGGACAACCCCTCCTGCAAAACCCTCCCTCCCGGACACTGGACACCCCCCATCCTACATAACCCCCCTACACCTCCCCTAGACAACCCTCCGCCCTATACACCCCCCTCAAATCCCACCTCTTGGACAAACCCCCTACAGACCCCTCCCTCCCTCCTGGACACCCCACCTCCCTCCTTGGACACTGGACACCCCCACCCTACATTAATCCCCCTCCCCCGGAAAATCCCCCCTGGACAGCCCCCTAGATAACCCCCTGGAAAACCCCCTCCCCCTCTTGCATAAACCCAACCTCCCCCTCCCCTGGACAACCCCCCTCCCCCCTACATCCCCCCTCCTATATAAACCCCCCTTCCCCCTCCCCAAGACATCCCCCCCATGCAACCCCACTTCTACATAAACCCCATCCCCTAGACATCCCCCTTTCCCCTGCAAAGCCCCCTCCTAGACAAACCCCCCTCCTGCATAAACCCCCTCCCATGGATAACCCCCTTCCCCCTATACATCCCACCTCCAACATAAACCCCCCCTCCCCTGGACAACCCCTCCCCCTAGATACCCCCTATATCCCCCCTTCCCCCTGGAAACCCCCCTGCAGACCCCTCCGTCCCTCATGGACACCTCCTCTTGGAGACTGGACACCCCACCATACATAAACCCCCCTCCCCTGGACAGCCCCCTCCCCTGCAAACCCCCCTTGGATAGCCCCCCCTAAATCCCCCTTCCCCCCTACGAAGCCCCACTCCTGGACAACCCCACCTCCTGCATACCCCTACCTCCTGGAAAACCCCACCTGCAGACCCCTCCCTCCTGGACACTGGACACCCCCACCCTACATAACGCCATCCCTCCTAGACACCCCCACCCTACATAACCCCCTCCCCTGGACACCCCCACCCTCCCTCCTAGACACCCACCCTCCCCCCTCCCCACCTGCACCCTCCCACCCCTTCCCCCCTACAAAACCCACTTCCCTCCCCCCTTCCCACCTACACCCTCCCACCCCTTCCCCCCTACACACCCCACTTCCCTCCCCCCTCTCCCTAACCCTCCCTCCTGGACCCCCCCCGCAACAACCTATACATTCCAGAAAAAAAACAGGTTGCCTGCATATTCAAATCATATTCAAATCCTCTCCAGCTGAAAAAATAAAGTTCCTACAGAAATGAGAGGAAGTCTCATAGTGAAACACCTAACTCATCCCCTTCCCCCAGAACACCCCCTACCCCCACATTCACACCCACCTTCCCCCAACACACCCCCTTCCCCCACCTGCACACCCACTCCTTTTTCACCCAACAAAACCCCCTGCCACCACCTTCACACCCCCTCCCCTGCCCCAAGCACACCCCCTGCCCCCTGCCCCCCAACCTGCACACCCCCTCCCCCTGCCCCCTAACCTCCACCTGCACACCCCTACCCCTGCCCCCAACACACCCCCTACCCCCTGCCCCCACCTATAGACCCCCTAACTACCCCACACACCCCCTGAAGAAGTTCAACATGAGGAAAAAATTATTGAGACAACTGTTCCTATTCCTGAAAAAGGCCAATTGTGACTATGCTAGTGTTTAAACTGCAGAAGGAAGAGATAAACCGGAGGTCGAGCATTAGTCAATGGATCCAATTATCCTTGGATAAATTTCTAATGGAGATCAAACTGATGATGTGGTTATGGAAACTGTTGAACATTATCATACACCCCCAATACCATCACCACCTCCTATTGTGCATGAGGAATCACCCTCTATTAGTAGGATATCATAAAGTTATAAAATGTAATATTTTGCCTCTGATATTATAAATGAGTTTGATAATATTTAAGGAGATTATAATGACATTAAATATGAGTTAAAATATACTAATTATGAGATTATAGAACATAAGAAGTCCTATATTCCCAAGGTTGGTTTTGATAAGTTGGTTGGGTTAATGACTACCCAAACAAAGTTGATTAAGCGTATCCAATCATTCCCTCCAATTCAAAAAGTTTTTTCTAAAGTAATTTTCAAAGAGATTAAGGATGTGAATGGTCTAGTTATATATTTGAAGGATGTCTATACTACCAAGTCTGAGTTCAATGATCTTGGTGTTATAGTTGTATCTAAAGGTACATGTCCCAAAATCTTTCAAAGTGAAATTAGACATGTCTTAAGATGATCTTGATGTGGTTAAGTATTTTAGGAATAAAATGAAAGGAATCCTACACACTTTATAAAGTTTTTTATTAATCTAGTTTGAGTTCATCAAATGGTTTAAACCCTATATAACTGCCACCACAGAACCTTCAGTTGTTCCAGTTTTTTAGAGTGGAGTTGATCAATTTCTCTCAAAATTGAATTATGTATCCTTACAGATTCAATCCCTATAGTGTGATATGTTAACACCATTCCTTATGAAATATTTCAAGAGGAATATTATGGGTGAGTTCCATGATACTGATAAGATGTTAGGAAGCTTGGTATTGGAACTAATAGATCTTTAAAATTAAGTAGTTGTCCTTTATGATGAATTTTTTGGGAAGTTGAATGAGATCATTAATTTATCTAAGGATGATCAATGTTTGGTTTTTAGATATCTTGTTTTGGTATCTAGAAACTACCAGCATTTGTTAACCTCTTTAAAAAAGGTCTATAAATAAGTTTAAGGTCTATTTTCATATTCTTCCTTGACAAAGCTAGTGGTTATTAGAAAACAATTTTTTAAAACAATAAATAAATTATAGAACAAGTTTTTAAAACAATCAGACAATTATAGAATTAAAATTAAAGGTTTAGGAAGAGGGAACCTACATCAACCTCAAGGCATGTTTCTTTTGACGATGAAAACTCGAATCTCCATTTTTTCCACTTTCATGCATATGAAACTTCACATATATATAAGGACAACTCACCCCTATGTTCATATTTTCATGGCCAAATATGCTCAAGGGGGTCCTTAGATATATGTTTATACTTACATATACCCCTTTACAATTAAACATGTATGCATTTTTCATATCTATATATAAGCACACCTAGCCCCAATATATATATTCATACTGACATGAGTGAATATATATAAAGGTGGAACTTATATATGTATTTGCCTAACTATGCATACACATGTAATCCTTCATCAATGATGAGTCAAATCCACCTCAGTGAAATCCAAAACACACTGCAAAAATATAAAGAACTAAAAAAATCAAAACTTACCTATTTTAAATTGGGCCAAACAATAAAAATGGAATAAACCTTACCAAAATCTGATGTTGAACTCACTATCATCGATGGTGGTGCACAAAACCTACCTCATCATAAGAAACCACCTATAAGAAAATAGTAAAAAAAGAGATATAACGACTTCTTATATATATGTGATCAGTGTGTCAATTGTACATGATAAATGATACATGAATCCATAACCAAAAATTAACAAATAATATTGAGATTGATATGTACATCCCAATACTAAATAACATGATCATTAATAAACCCCTTTATTTTTCAAACACCACCTTCAATTGACTATTCAAAAATCAAAAATCACCACAATGTGGGAATAAAGTAAACTTCCATCAACACTTAAATATAAAAAATAGGGATTAGAAATTGTTCTTAACATAGAAAATCCATTCCTTGAATGTATAAAATACCTAAAACTCTTCATGACTATATCCTTCTTGATTTTCTAGATTGAAAACTCATTTTTTAGCATGTTATTTTTCTGGAATTCACCTTTATTTTTAGTTTATATAGGTTTATCAATTTTATAAAGTAGAGAATTTTACTTCTTTTATTATTAATCAATCCCCTAACCCCCCTGAACCAGCCCCCCTACGCCCCCCCTACATGACCAGCCCACCATCCCCACCTCCCCCTGTACTAGCCCCCCCAAACCAGTCCCCTCCCCCACAACCATCTCCTAACCCCCTCCCCCCTACAACACCATCCCCCCCACCTATCCCCCCAGCCTGAACCAGCCCCCAACCCCCTATCCTGCACTAGCCCCCAAACCCCTACAATAACCCCACTAACCCACCTACACCATCACCCCCACCTCCCCCTGTACTAGCCTCGCCCCAAACTAGTACCCTCCCCCAAAACCATCCATTAACCCCTCCCACCAACACCCCCTCAACCCCCTAGCCTGCACCAGCCCCCAGCCCCCAACCCCCTAGCCTACACCATCACCAAACCCCTGAACCATCCCCAAACCCCCCTTCACCACCCACCCCTGTACTAGCCTCCCCCCAAACTAGTCCCCCCCATCATCCCCTAGCTTTCACTAGCTCCCCAACACCCCTAGCCTGCACCAGCCCCCAAACCCCTACAATAGCCCCCAAACCCTTGCACCAGCCCCCCTAACCCCCCCTGCACGACCCCCACCCCTATACTAGCATCCCCCAAACCAGTTCCTTCCCCCAAACTAGTTCTCTCCCCCCAAAACCAGTACCCCCTCCCCTAACCCCCCTACACCACCCCCATCCCCTATCTTGCACCGACCCCCCAACCCCCTAGCCTGCACCATCCCCCAAACCCCCACCCCTGCACCAGCCCCCCTAACCCCCATACACCACCCCTTCCCATATATTAGCCTCCCCCCACACTATTCCCCCCTCCACTAACCCCCATCCCCACTACATCACCCTATAGACCCCTAGCCTGCACCAGCCCCCAACTCCCTAGCCTTCACCAGCCCCCAACCCCCCCATTCCTTCTACTTACATTATGTTATAAATATAAATGTGATATAACTTATTATAATTCCTATTGGTATATGTTTTAATGTATTTGGGGATTACCTACTCAGTTTTTTACTCACCCTTTAATTGGGAACCTTGGTTCCTTTGCAGATGTTGTGTACAAAGATATATGTAAAGGCATGGTGTCGTACTTCTCTAGTGATGCATAACAATGGTGTAGGCTTGGAACTTGGATTTGGATCTTGGTGATGGTTTGGGGTGATGCCTATGTTGACTCTACATCAGTGTCATTGATTTCTTTCTTTGTTCATGTTTGTGTAGTATCTTTTATTTTATTCCATCCACTACTCTAATATTACATCTAGTTTGGGTTGTATTGTATTTCATTAAATGCATCATATATAACTGGTTGTCTTTGTTTCTTATTCAGCAGGTTATTCTCATCTCTAGGAAAATCACCCCCAATGATCTAGTATTCCCCTGGAACATATTTATAGACTTTGATGTTCTAGGGATTCCAGCTAAGGTTAATAACACATCTTCCCATTCCCAATCCAGTTGGTAAGGGGAAGGATGTTACACCGGTGGGAGGAAACTTTATTACACATATGGCAGATAACCTCATCATTTTTGATGCCTCAATACCATTACCATACTTGTTATAATTATATTTTATTGAATTTCATCTTCTACTTATGTTGGGATTATTTATATTGATCGAGAAATAGTATGAGTGGGAACTCGAGTACACTATTATTGAGAGTGAGGATCAATCTGCAAGAACTTTAGGATATAGTATCACCCAGAGAGAGACTAAAAATGGGGTATCTATTTCCCAGGCCTAACCATATTCACCCACCATCACTTTGGAGGTGTGGTTTCACTAATTGGATGCCTCTATCCAGTTCCATATCGATCAAATTCATATTATATTATAGGTTTGTGGGTTATTATTCACTAAGCCACTAGTCCACCCATTTTATCTCCCTAATACCTCCCTAGACTTGTAGACTTCCACTTCCATTAACTTATCAACCACTATCCCTATTCTGACTAAAATCAGTGGCCCCACAAGCTGACACTATATTCAAATTCCTATTGATATTAGCAGCCTGACTGCCCAACATGAGTATTTGATGGCTTCTTTAAGCAGGGGAAGGGACACACAACCAAAAAAGGTGAATAGAACTACTTTTTTTAACCATAAAACCCAAACCATAACATATTATTAGATTATAAAGGTACTTAATGTGTAGCCCTCAACATAAAATCCGACACAAACCACGACTACAGTGTAGAGTTCCCTTGTAGTATATGAGCAGGCTGCACCTAGTACCCTATATTAGACTCCTCTTATTTTAGACCAACCCATTCTCTATGGATAGCCAATTGCCACCTTGGTTTTACATTATCCATAATAGGTAACTATTCAGTCTATTGATAATACCAACCATCTTAAGTAGCTCTATCCCAATGAGAAGGACACTCATATAGAAGACACCAGGTGAGAGCCTATGGATGTGAACCTAGAGTCTCAAGATCTTCCTACTCCCCAATTTTTATATATTTTGAACTTAACTTATGTTGAATATTTATTTCTTTACACTTTTGTTTATTTTTTATCTATTTTATATGCCTTTAATGAACATATAGGATAATTGTTTTAACCACTACTTCTTTGTATGCATCACCATTTATATTTGTTGACATCACCATTTTAAAGTAAAGGAAATTTATGATTGTGGACTTACATCCCCTTGCTCATACACCATATTCATTTTTTATTCACCACAAGCCCTATATATCCTAGGAATCCATACATGGAAATATGAACATTATGGAGTGAGAATCTTAGAACAGCGAAACCAAATTAAGTGAAACCTAATGAACACCCAAAGAGTCATACCAATTAGAAGCTAACTTAAGGATACAAGGATCTAAAATCATGCACTAATCCCCAAAACTAACCAACACCCACAAACATAAGAAGATTGGTCCTCATTAGAATGGTTTACAAAATTTACCTTCAATCATCTAAAAATGGTCAACAATTTAATCTCCTCTCTAAAAGTTAGAAAGATCCATGAATAAGGAAATGACTACCCTTGAAGATAAACACACCCCTTTAACCTGATACCTTTTAAGGAGGCATTATTTAATCAAAAAAAACATATACCACACGTTTTCATGTTTCTAAAATAACATTAAATTGTCCCAACCTACAGGATGGGAAAAAACTCATAAAGCACAAGAAAACAACGAAACCCATATTCTAAAAATCAAATTTATTTAAAAAACACTACATTTCCAAATAAAAAAAATCCATTTTCTGATAACTCTAATGTTTTTAGAAGCACAAAACCATTTGGAAAATTTTTTATTTCTTTTAAAATTTAACTTTTAGTTGGGAGTTCCAAAACATTTTATCCCAATTTTAAAAACCACTAATTCCCTTAAAAAACAAGGAATCAACTCAAATGCTCAAATACCATTCTCCAAAACATTTTCCAAATAATTCACCCACAATTATTTTTTGTTTTAAATATTTACTGCATAATCATCATCCAATGAAAACAAAAAATATTTTTTGGAATACATCCCAAGGGATCTAAAATTATCATATAATTGTATAGCCAATGATTTTTAAAACTAATTTTTCTCGAGATTCCATAACCAAATAAACCAATATAAAAAAAGAAATAAAAACTAGGAAAAGAAATTCCATTTTATAAATAAAAAAATGTAGTAACCCCCAAACCAAAAATATTTCACAAAATTCAAAACCATTTTTTAGACAAGATTAAATTCTTCATTTCAAAGAAAAATAACATTCAATAAAAAACACAAATTTTACTAAAAATGGTTTGAACAATCACATAAAAATGGGGGAACAAAACAAATCCAAGTAAAAACCAATTTACATTGTCAACATAAAATAAAACCCACCTTGACTGAACTACTTGTGCATAAAATTTATAAAGGGTAGTATAAACATCTAGTGAAATGGGATACATAACCATGATTTAATGAGCCATGTATTTAGATAGGTCATGTGACATTTATCTAACATTCCCTATAACGTCATTAAGGCTGAGTGTTTGTTCACTACCCTCTTTATCCGACCGTGTGAACTAACATAATGCCATCGAGCAAATTTTTTTCCCATCACAAAATTTAATCTGAGCCCTAAGGTAACTCACACAATAAAAATGAATATTTTCACATCATCACAAAAAAAGAAAGTGAAATTCCAAATTTATAACTCAAACCCCACTAACCGTGGAAACTCATGTGTCATTATGAAGGGTGGTGACTAAGAACCCACTCATGGCCAACCACCGAAGTCCTCATGAAAATCCCAATAAAATCATACCCAATTTCCCCAAATAACAAGAGTTCAATTGGAGAACCAAGGTCCCTATACTGAATCCTAGGGTCTAATACCATTTACAATGAACTGTTATGGAGATACCATCTTAATAGACACATAAAAAAACCCACCACTATCCAAAAGGGGGTTTCTGATACCCCCAAGCTAGAAACTAGTACATGGGTATTGAGAAAACCCTTTTGGGGATGATTTCTCCCATGAACATTAATGTAAAAATAAAGAAACAATGAAAAAAAGAATAAAAAATCCTTACAAACATAGTATAAGAAAATATATATAAAAGGATATAGATTCAACTAAAATAAAACAATGTAGAAGTAGATACATAAATATAATAGGATAAAAAATTCTGATACAACAATCCAAAATGAAAATAGATAGAGAAACAGAACTAAAAGAGCTCCGATAACACAACCTGTGAAATCTGACCACTCATCACTTCCCACTCATCTATTCATAAATAAACCCAAACTAATAAACTGAAATAGATTGCCAATTTCACCCAAAATTTCTATAAATGCTAAAAAATCCATAAGGAAGCATACCTCAAGTGAAATGATGAATTCTAGAAGAGGGGATATCAATCATGAAGAGGGGTAGTTTGATCATGCGAAGGATGGGGAGCTCGATTGCGAAGAGGGGAAGCACTGGAAAACACACTAAAATTAGGAGGAACACCCTAATAAGGGTATGGAGGAGGGAAGGAATGTGTGAGGGATGGAGGAACTGAGAATGGAGAAGCTGATGAGGGATGGAGGAACCACAAATGAGAAGACGACAAGGATCTGATGAGGGAGAATCGATCGGGTGAATATCTGCTGAGGATTAGGGTTTTGGGAGATAAAATATCAAGCGTGAGGGTGGGAGAGGAAACCCAAGCATGAGGGTGTGAGAGGAAATCAAAAGTGTGAGGGTTGGAGAGGTGATAGGAAACCTAAGCACGAGGGTGGGTGAGGAAAATTATAGGGAGTTTTTTCCATTGGGGAGAATCTTTATGTGGATTTATATTACCTATATCCACGAATAAATTAAACTATGGCTCTTGATGCATGACTATATGTCATTTTTCTAGTAGTGATTTCCTGATAACCAACCTCATTTTTGGTGTAGACTTCTTATAACAAGAATGATTATGGAAGAACAACCTATGTTGAGGCGATGAAGAAGATCCCCATGCCTACTTTATTGAGCTTGGGATCATTAATCCTTCTACCAGTTAGGCTCTGGGAGGCACCATCAAAATTCATTTTCCAACAAGGCATAACCAGATCCACTGATAGGATAGTCTTTTCTAGGAAACTCACATCCAAATTTGATTCTTTAGGAGTTTGACGAGTGAATAAAAAGTTTTCCAACACCTAACATTTGATGAATTTCTATAGAACAATCATGATTTAAAACTGATGAAGGATCACTACCTAGAATTCTGGCCATCCTGTAAACAATGTTCAATTCATGATATACTTTAGCGGATCCACATAGGACACCATATATATCACAAGATGTTGCAAGTAATGCCAAAACTTCTAGAATACAAAAAAGAGCAAGACAAATCTTCTTGATAGGATAGTATCTTAGATCGGTGTCAAGGATCATGCACCTCAGATAGTATAAACTATTATCTCTTCCCTTATTGTTCTTCTGAGTGATAAGGGTACCGATGGATCATTCAGGGTGGTCACAAACAGGACCAGAGGCTTCCCTAAGACAAGTGTTATAAGAACTGGATGTTATAGCTGATACTGGTTAATTTACTTGAAAACAACCTAGAACTCTTCATCCTAGTGGTAGATGGTACATTTCTTCAGGATCCTAGAAAAAGGGAATACAATTTCCAGAAAAATTCGCAATGAATCAATGTTTGTAGGCTAAGTGGCCTTGGAGGCCTTAAAGATTCTAGATATTGCTCATAGGATGCATCTTGATAATGTAATTTATCTTCTCTGGTTCGATATCAATGCCTCTATATCTGAAAAATAAGAAGAGAAAATTCCCAGAGGTAACCCCAAATTCAAACTTCAATGGGTTCATCTTCAAATATCATGAGTGGAGGAATATGAAAACTTTATAGATATTTTATATGGTACTTATGCTGTTAGGATTTGACCAAACAATTTCCCATGTAACATTCCAATAGAATCCCAAGGATTGGTTTTCATATGTGGTGCATGGGTTGCTGATAAGTGGATCCTATATTATTCATATCGAAAGGAATTATATGATAGAAATAGGTTTCTTACAGCATTATAAATGTGGTACAGTCTTCATATTTAGGGGAATACATATCTTGTTGTATCTATAGTATCCATCCATGAAGGAGAGATCTTGGAACCTAGTTAGGGCATCAATTAATAGCTCTGTCACTAAAAGGGGAAAATCATCCTTCAGATATTGATGGTTGAGATCCTTAAATTCAATACATACTCTGATATGTCTGTTCTTCTTCCTGAAAGGTATGATTTTGTATATCCACATGGGTTATTGATCTTCCTTGAAGAAGTTGGCTTTATAATCTTATCAACTTCGGCCTCGACCATGACACTATGATAAGTGTTCATTTTCTAAGGAGTCTACTTGAACCCAAGATGACTCACTGGAAGGCCTAGATGGTGGATGAAAACATTAGTGTCTATCCCTAGAATCTCATCATAGATCCAGGATAAGAAATCATGATGATGCTTCAAGAAATACACATACTATTACTATTCTTATGAAGGCATAACTACACTAATAATTTTTGGAATCATATTAACTTTAGTATAAGGTTAACCTAAATCAACTCATCAATAGTGGTGGATATTACATCTTCGAATACATGAGGATCATCTTCCAAATACTCTTCACTATCTAAGGTAGGGGAATCCGTGGGAGGAGATGGTTCATCCAGGCTAACTGATTCTAGGGGAATGCTAGTGTCTACTTGGGAGGATGTGTAATCCTCACCAATTGACTCCTGATCTACTAAAACCATGGTGATAGAGGATGTCAAGATGATTCCATTAGGTCTTTTACTATGGGTTCCATTCTTGATTCAAATCAATTATGATGGTTCAGTTTCTATCGGTTCAACATATATTGACTAAATAGGAAGGTATGACATAAAATTGTATCCATGTGGTGAATATCTCAGTACTTCATAAGGGTAGGGGCTACCGGTATCACCCAGTTCTAGATTGTGTAAGAGTACGATGCAATATTTTGACATTCCTTATACTTAGGTATGAAACACCCTCTCCTCTCATAAATTAAAAGGCGATTTCACAAGTTGGGAATCATAGATTCTAACTAGTGAATCAGGAGGATGAAAACATCATCCAAATATATCCATGGGATGGCTACAATGGTGCTGTGATCAAACTCATTGGTCTTAACATTATTTTACTTTCTCTTGTAATAGATGGTATATAGATAGTGGGATTCATAGGAGTTGAATGGAGATAAATCACATTGAATCACACCTACTCTACCATTGATAGAATACTTGAGGCATTGGTGATACAAGGAAGGGACTACTATATACAAATGAATCTAGGGACTACCTATGAAAGTGTTTTTGGAGGTATCCTATGAAAAATCCATGAATTTAGTATTTTCTACCAATCCACCAAACTGGGTCTTCAAATGAATCCTTCCATATAGTATCTGCTCGGTCCTATCATAACCCTAAATCTTCAGGTCAGAGAGACTCAAGTTTGCTTCAGTAAGCCCCAACCAGTGGAGCATCTGGCCCAGGATGAGGTTGATCACAGAACCTATTTCCACCAGGCATTGATGGGATTCCATACCTTAAACTTGCCTACGATTTACAATAGGTGGATGTTCCCCTGCACTAGGGAGCCCTCATCTTCTATAGAGAATGAGATGAAGGATCGAATTCTTCTTACTAGACCTCCTAAGTATAAAAGGTCTCCACGACTGATAACTATGCTTCAAATTGGAGGGGGATTTTTATGTTCTCTTTTAGATACTCACACATATTTTATTATAGGAATAAGTTCTAAAGGATTTATATCCTTATAGGTATGTTGTAAAGGTGATTTAGCAAGTTTTAATTCTATTCTAGACACACATTTCTTCCCATGGGGGTCTTTTTTTACCAAGAGTTACAATGAGAACTACTGGCTGAACAAATAGATTTTGACTGGTGCTGGAAATTTCCTACTACTCAACAGCTGACTCACCCAAAACCACTACTGGCTAATAGTCAGCTGATTGAGTGTTGGATTTAGCTGGACGTTGCTGATCATGATCTGAATGTGGTTGTTCTGTCAGTTAGCATAGTTAATTGTGGAAGTGTTTATAAAATATTAGGCTAGGAGGATTATTTCTATTGAGCTCTGTGTAATACTTGGTATCTAGTCTCATTATCATTCACTACTAGGATTGAATCACTAGTTTGAGAATTTTAGTGGTTTTCATGTCCTTTACTTCCTATTTGACTACATCAATCGGAGGTACTCGGGGGAATATCCTGATATTTCTTATCATCAGGGAACATGAAGGGATCTACCAAATCTATGGTGTTCATGGAGGTATACTCCTAATCATCATCAGAGTAATTTTACAATTTTGGGCGAACCCTAGGGGAGATCCCCAATTCTAGATTCATGAAATCACTGAGAGTATAGGATGTATTTGGCATCAATGGGAGAATTTTCTTTCCCTTTAATCATCTATTCCTTCTTTTTTGAGATATATATAACTGTGATGCAGATGCATAAGCATATTTTGGAGAATATGTGATGACTTCATAAGGTTCGGGATGACCTAAGTGGGTATAAATGACGCTATGGGTGAGAGAAACTATTCTACAGGCTAACCAATCATCATAATTTTGATCCCCATGGTTGAAAACTTTCTACCATTCAATTTTTCTCTCACTATCACGATTGATAGATATGTGCACCACCTATGTCGAAACATTTCCCAACATGACCAAAACATTGTCCACTAGGTCCTGGATATAGTCCTTGAAAACATATAATTATTTAATAGTTTTTACAAGGATTTTATGGTAAGGGAAATAGTCGGGGCAATCAGTATAATCTGTTTCATGGGGATTATTGCAATTTGGAAGCTTCCAATCCCCTATTACAAGGAACTGGGGAAATAATAGGGAACCTGTGCATATTTTCAATAGTAGGTTCAATTTCTCCTATCTGAGAAGGAACTCTAGGTGTCTGACCCTGATGGGGCATGGATCCTGATGAGGGGTAGGATCCACATTATATCATAAAGATGGATACACTTGTAAAGGTTGTTCTTGATGATTCTGTATTGGGTGAGGTTGAGTTTGATTAGGCTCATGGACTTGGTGAGGCTCTGTTGGCAGAGGGGCTAACAACTTTAGAAGCTATAGGGAATCCACCTATATGGAAGTAGAAGTCTCTGACTTGGTGGTTCTTCTTACAAGAGATGGGAGAGGTAATGGATGTACATTATTGGCCTACTACAAGGCATCCTCCAATCATTGGGATTTTCAAAAAAAATACCAGAACATACTTGTGAAGTTCTGAGTGATGAAGGTAGGGATCAGCTCAGTCTTGAAATACACCATGAACATCTTCAAAATATGTTATTGGTTCAGTGGTATGTTGAGTGAGTACATGGTGCCTTTACACATGGCGATGAAGTCTTCGACGTGCTCATAAGGCATATGCTTTCACTTGAATAGGTTTTCAATTCTTGCTTTGTGTGTTGTGGATATGAACTGGTAGATGAACTACCTATTAAGATCTTCCTAAATAGTAATGGACCTTATGGGTAATTGTATATAACAGATGAAAACATGTCCTTCTAATGTATAAAGAAAACATCAGACCCTGGTAGTATCTTGATACTCTGGGGTTTCCAACATGGTCCCACACCTTGATATGAAGTGGACCACGTGATGCAGTGAGTCTCCCATACTATTTGGAGGGGTGAAGTTAGGATTCCAAAAATATGGGGGTACTCACATATCATCCACCCATGCCAGATACAGATTTTTGTTGGGTGGGATCACCACATGTCACATTTCAAGGGCCTCAAGTTGAACGATGAGAGAAGCTATAAAATCATCTTGGTAGGGTTTCCTCTCTTGGAGAGTATCCCTGACCACCAATTCCTTGATTAGCTCGTCAATAAGGTAGGCATGCTCGAAGGCTCATGGAGTGGCTCGATTTGGCTCCTGAGGAATGTGATCATGATGCTTAGGTGGATTTAGAAACTCATATCTTGGTCATTTTCCATACACCCCCACCTCTACTCTATCAGGATGTACAATGTCACTGGGAGAAACTGGGAGAAATTAGATGAGGAGGACTTCTGGCTTCTCCTATTTCCCTTTTGGAGGAGGAACAAGATCCTATCAAGGAGTGCCATAATCTGAGAAATAATCAGTAAGGAGCTCATCGATGATCCTCTTCTAATCTGTGACATGATGAAAAAATGCATCAATCATAGGATCGAACACTGTCTTATGTGAAACATCATATGGATTAAAGGGATTTAGAAGTTCCTTTCCCATATTGACATTATGACTAGAAAGAAATAGTGCACAGTGATCTCGGAGATCAAGTGCTTACCTTTTCTAGAAAGTAAGGACACCTCTATGAGGGTTTTCTTGATATTATGCTACCCAGGGGTGGGTTTTATCTATCAGACCCTGCGTCAGTGCCCCCGTTCTTAGATATCTTAGAAAAAACGATATTTATTATAACAATTCCTGGAGTAAAATCCTCAATATCAATGGGTAGGTCTGGGTTTCTTAGGGTAAGGATGAAGTGGAGAGCATCATACTTTCCCTATCCCCAGATCTTCATGTGCATAGATGCCTCTTCCATGATTCTTTTGAGGATTATGAGTCTCTTGTGTTGAGTCAATGAGATTTATTTATTAATTTTCCATTCCTCTATGTTTTGAAAATCACAAACACTTTATCTTAAGGAAAATTATTTTTCCCTAAGGATTATCTTCATAAGGAAAATTTTCCTTCTCTAAGGAAATTTTTATCCTTACCATTATTTTCATTGTCTCATTTTATAATCTCTATAAATCTAAATCATTTTATTAATAAGTCTAAAAATTTGTTTCATATAGAAAGCCTTATAATATCATAATTCCTTAGACATAGAGTATTTTGTTTTTAGGTTCTGAATTATTTGAAAATCAGACTCTGAATTCTCTAAAATTTAGACTCCAAATTCTCTAAAATTCAGACTCTGAATTCTCTAAAATTTAGACTCTAAATTCTCTAAAATTCAGACTCCAAATTCTATGAAATTTAGACTCCAAATTCTATGAAATCCAGACTCTGAATTCTCTAAAATTTAGACTCCAAATTCCTCAGAATTATGAATCCAAATTCCTTAGAATTTAGACTCTAAATTCCTCAGAATTCAGACTCAGAATTTCTCAGAATTCAGAATCCAAATTTCTCATAATTCAGACTCCAAATTCCTCAGAATTCTGATTCCAAATTCATTGGAATTCATACTCAGAACTCTATTGAATTTAGATTCTGAACTTTTTAAAAACAGAATCTGAATGTCCATGTCTCTTAATCTCTGAATGTTTATTTAGTTAGATTCTGAATTCTATTTTTTCCTAGACTCTAAAAAATAGATTTGATTAAGAAATTTCATTTTACTTATATATTCTATGAAACAATGTCATAAAATCTATTTCTAACTAACAGTTGGTTGAGTGACACATGTACATGTCCCTTTGGAATTCAAGGAAAAATATGACCGTTGGAGGAGGGAGCCGAGCATCAGAGAAGTGCCTATAAATAAAAGCTAATTTGAATGAGCTCAATATATGTTTATCACTCTAGAGATTTAATGTTGTGAAGATATTTCTAGAGAGAGAGAGAGACTCTCATGCTCTTTTCATTATGAACATATTATTCAGATTGCTTCATGCGACTCTGATTATTACTGAGTACAATCGAGGAATTTCAGGGATAAGATAATAGAAGTGCCGACTACCTTAAAGTTCGATGACTTCTGGGGATAAGAAGATAGATGTTCCAACTACCTTAAAGTTTGATGAATTCTGGGGTTAATAAGATAGATGTTCCGACTACCTTAAAGTTCGAGGAATTCCAGGGATAGGAAGACATAGGTTCTGACTACCATAAAGTTTTAAGGCTTGTAGGGATTGTAAGATAGATTCCAATATTCCTATCGAGGGCTTATCCTGGAGTGGGTAAGATAGTATTTATTGAAAGTATAAATCAAGGGACCTTTATCCAAGGTTGTTGGATACCATACTCTTTGGGTTAAAAGATCTTATACTTGTTACTTGTTTTGTTTCAAGTTTATTTCCATTGTATTTTGATAAAGGAATAAAGTATAACATTCTTATACTTTATTATAATTTTTTATACTCAGATTATAAAGATTCTTTATGATTTAATGTAGAATATTTTCCTTGTAAACATTCCTTAAGTCTAATTTCTAGAACCACATTTCCATAACCTAGCAAGTTTTCCATTTGTCTTTTAGAACAAAAAGAGGATTTGTGAATTTACCTTGTTTAACTTTGTTAAACATAGTTTTTATTTAACGTTAAAAATGAATGTTTTTAAACTTACAATTCACCCCTCTTGTAATTGAGAATCTACATCATTATTTTGATCCTAAAATTGGTATCAGAGAAGGTCTCTGAAGTACTCATATTCATATATAAGTTTTCTTGCTCAATTTTTCCTTGTTCTAAATTTTATTTCTTTAACTTTTCTTACATAAGTTTTTATTAGAGTTTTTTTTTCAAAACTTTTTCTATTAACAAGTTTTGTGGAAATATATTTTTCTTATATAATGAAAGGAATAAATGTTGGTTCAATTGACAATATAAATCCTACCAGACCCCCTATTTTTAATGTTAATGATTATGAGTATTGGAGATATCAAATGAAGAAATTTGTTATTAATACTGGAGTTGACAACTTTGTGATGATTACTGGAGATTATAAAATTCCTGACAAGGAAGTCAAAACCTTCACCAATCAAGAAAAGTCATAATATCAACTAAATTACAAGGTACGTAATACTTTGTTGCATTTTATGACCTGGAATATATATACTCATATTTCTTCATGGGAAGCTGCAAACTGCATCTAGAAGAAATTGGAAGTTACACATTTTGGTACATCCAATGTTATAGAAACTAGAAGTGCTATTCTTAGAAAAGAATATCATGGATTTCTATTTCCCTATAGAGAACCAGTTTCCAAAGTGAAAAAAGTTTTATGACTATTTTCAACAGTTTACAATCTATGGGAGAGAAAGGTCTTGATGATGAAGCTCTTGTAGACAAGATTATTGACAGTATGCCTAATGAGTGGGAATCTAAGAGAATAACTATTGATGAGAATAAGAAAGTATCTCAAATCACTCTTGATGATATTTTTGTAACTCTTCTTCAACATGAGACAAGAATGAAAATAGATGCTGATATGAATAAGATGAATAATGGTAATGGAAGTATAGCCTTTACTACTACTAAATCCAAGACTCCTGAAAGGGTTACAAGATACAAGTATAAGAAAGTTATTGTTCTATCTAAATCTAGTGAGAGTGAACATTTTGAGAATGAGCTAGCTAATCTTTCCCAAAGGAAGAACAAGATAGTTAGAAAGAAATAATTTCAGTATAGATATAAGGAGAAAGAAATAAAATACAAGAAAGACTCAGAATTAAATTTCTATGAATGCAAAAGAGAAGGGAATATAAGGCCAGGTTCTCCTATGATTAATAAAAATGATAGAAAGGAAAATAATTCTGAGTGTAATAGAAAGAATTACTACAAGGCTAAAGTTAAGAAAGTTTTGAAAGCTAATGACACCTGGAGTGCCAGTGGTGGTGACTCTTCTGATGAATCCTCAGAGTATGAATCTTCTGATTAGAAGAATCTTGGTTTACAATCCAAACTAACAATTGAAAATCATTGTCTAATGGACAAGGTACAAAATTCTGAATCCATTACTAATTTATATTTATTGAAAATTATACTGATGATAAATATTATGAATATTCAGATGAAGAATCTTCTTCTAATGAAGATAATATTTTACCTACTTATGAAGAAGTATCTAGGTTTTCTAAACTTCTTGAAAATGAAAATTGAAAAATAAAAAATAAGTTAGAGAATGAAAAATCTAGAATTTCCATTATAACTAAAGAAGTATCGGATCTTTCTAAATATCTTGATAAGAAATTTTTTGATTTTGAAAGTATTTCAAAAAACCATGAAGAATTTAATTTTGAGAAGGATAAACTTTCTAAGGATCTTGAAAATATAATTTCTAAGAAAAATATTTTAGAAGATAACTATAGTTCTAAAAGTAATATTTTTAGGATAAAAATTTGGTTATTAAACTAAAGTTAGAAATATTTTCCATAAGGAAATGTCTGTCAATCTTTACCTCTGCTAAAGAAATTTTTTACAAGATGTATTACAAAATTCTACCTATGGGGAATTGTTATAGATTTGGTTATACCCATTCTAAACCAGTTTCAGTAATAAATATTTTGTTCCCCAAAGTGATCCGTTTTTTAATAAATGTTAGTTTGGTGGATATTGGGTGAAATATTTCTCTTTAAAAAAACTCAATATTTAGGTTTTCATAAATCTTATTTTTCCAAGAAAATGTGGATACATAAAATTTTTCTTTCTGAAATTTTCGGATCCAAGAAAGTTTGGATTCCAAAAGTCTAAATATTTTTTTCAAGAAAATAAAGAAAGTACCATTAGAAATACATGGTACATGGATAATGGATGTTCACGGAATATGACTGGTAACAAAAACTTATTTGAAAAGAGTATCAAGACAAAATGAGGAAAAGTAACCTTCAGAGATTATGCTCAGGGATAAATTGTTGGTATAAGTAACATTGTTCTTCTTAGAAAAACATTTATTTCAAATGTTTTATTTGTTAAGGTTCTTAAGAACAACCTCATTAGTATAATTCAATTATGTAACGAAGGTTACCTTGTGAATGTTTGGAATGATAAGTTCTTAGTACAAAATTCCAAGGAAGATTTTATTCTTTCTGCCCACATGAAAGAGAATGTATACAAAATAAACTTAGATGAACTTAGGAGCCAAGATATACCTTGTATTAGTGAAATGGAAGATCAATCTTGGTTGTGGAATATAAGTTTAGGACATTGTAACCTTAGGAACTGATGTAAAATCTTAAAGAAAATATTAGTTAAAGATCTATCGGAGCTTAGATTTGATTCTTAAAAAGTTTTGGATCCTTGTAAATTTGGAAAACAACATAAATAAAGTTTTAAATCAATCAGTGAATGTAGAGACCCGAAGCTTGATGTACATGGACATTACATTACTTTTGTGGAATACTTAATACATAACAAAAATAGACACACCAGGACCGTAATAGTTTAGTGTCTTTAGAAACTTGGAACGTAATCTTCTAATCGTAGTGAAAGATCTTCAACATCTCCCATAAAGATCTTCCACTTTTTGTTTCCTTACCTAAAACCTTTCTTTTGATCCTGGGGGAAAATAAAATATAAAAAGGGTGAGCTCAAATGCTCAGTAAGGGTAAGCATGGATAAAATAAAACATACCATATAAATTTGAACTTAAAAACATGAACATAATGTTTAAACATCAAAATCTTGAGCAACGACATAAAACATGGAAGTACATAAGGCATAGATCATAATGGAACATAAAACATGATAAAATAGCATGGGAATAAAACATGTAATTGTGGAATCCATTAAGCACATGTAATGATTTCCATAGTAGCCAAGGAATTACTGCCAAGACCATATTAGTGGACAAAGTCCCATTCTGAATCGAGTTCACTCCTCGTTTCAGTCCTGTAACACTGAACCGGATTAACTTACCGTTCCAGCCATGTCTATCTCATGAGATATAAATCTTTACCAAATGCATTGGAGGGAGATATAGGTCCCACCCATATCATAATGAAATCATTATTACTTGTGCCACATCATAAACTTAAAACATTCATCATAACCCAAAGAATAAAATGGGTTTCATAAACATCATATCATCATCACATAATCCATATAAAATAAATCGGCATTTAATCATAAGAAAATTTAAAGCATGCAAATAATAGAGACATTATACTTGAAACATACACATTTGAAATAATTTCATCTTAGATGGAAAATGGTTCTAATAAAACACTTGAAATGAATTCTTGAGGAAAATATCCTTTCTTCTTCAAAATCATTTTCTTTTCAAAAAAATGGAATGTACTTTTAAAAGAAATGGGTTTTGTTGAAAATAATCATGAAAACTTGTAGAGTAATCTTTATGAAAATGAGGCGTTATGAAACCGTAAAAATCCATTCACGCCGTATAAGTTAAAAATAACATTTTTCTCGTACTTTTGTCAGAAAAGTCAAAAAGTACCTCGTATGGTAAACAAAAGAAAGATTCCTTCCAAACCATGTGGTAAAAGTCATAAAAGGGTAAAAATATCTTTAAACATACATGTAATAATACTAAACATTTTATGAAAACAATTTTAGAAAACATGGACATGGATGATAAACATAACCCCAGTAAATACTTACGTATAAGCAATCTCGGATAAAATGAAATTTGCAAAATTATCCCTTACCTTAGGTCTGATATGGTTCGTACGTATCCGAAACTCCTGTATAATGATTAAAATAATGTCATTGACTTATTACAGAATCATATTCATTTTTATGATATCATATATGTTTCACTTATGACTTTATATTACCCGTTCTTTTGTAAATTCCATGTTAAAGCAGCGTTTTGGGTAAAATCATTTTATTTATCATATGTGTTTCGACTTGTCGTTCTTGATATTATTACTTATATCCTGATTTAAATAATTCCAGAATGTAAAACATGATTTATATATAATATATATTCATCATATACATATATATATTATAGATCGATAAAAGGAATGAAATACACCGTTCATGGAGACGGTAGGCCGTACGTACGCATGAACGCTATTTTCGTTTCCTTTTTGAATTGAATGGAATTAAGTAAATGAAATAAATACATATATATATATACATAAATCCAGTATCATTATTATGTCATATATTTCCTTATTATTCATTATATATACTTTATAATCATTCATGAATGGTTGACATGGAGAGTGAATCTCATCGCGTCGTGGAGACGGTAGTCCGTACGTACGCACGAGCGATGATATCATTCCCAAGATCATGGAATTGTATTAAAGTGTATGTATAATATTACAGAATCAATATTACTTTACAATAATCATATATATTCATTACTTTCACCCTTATACCCATCCAAGTAAGGTGGTGGTGGAAAATAGATTACACCACGGCGTGGAGACGGTATTCCGTACGTACGCATGCGCGGTGATTTCGTTTTCCGTTGGATGGATAGATGGTGAAATATGGTTGTTTCATACTTATAATAACATATCAGTATATTATTGATACTTATGTTATTACTTCATAATGAAACAACTAAAAAAGAAGAAGTGGAAGAAGAAATAAAGTTGAAAGAATCGGTAATGGACATTACCTCTTCTTTGAAGCGCCTCTTTGAGACCTCCTCTTAGGGCACTAAAATTGGTCTTTGAAGAAGACCAGGACCTCTAGTATGTTTCTAGGGAAGTGGAGAAGAGAATTTGGCAGGGTGTTTCCGATCTTGAAGGCTCAAATTGGTGTGAGGAGGAGAGGGAGGAGGTGCCCTTTTATAAGGAAGGAGAGGGGCACCTTTGGAATTCTTAAAAATATTAATTTATAATAAATCTAACCCACTTAACAACCTCCAAAAATGACTAATATACGAATATTAGATGATATAGGGTTGTAATCTCATCAACCAATCAAATTTAGACATGTTAGGAATTTATTTTAAACATCATAAACTTGATTTATCCTAATTTAATCAATTTAATTTTATTTTTGGTAATAACATTCTAAAATTTAAATTATAAAAAATAATTAATTATTTGTTGTTAATTTTCCATAATTGGATATTTTATAACATTTTATACCATATAAATTTAAATTTATAATTTTTAAATATAGTTGTGTTTTTTAAACAATTTTATAATATATTATTTTTATAAAATAACAATAGTGTCAATTTTGACACTATTAATTTATTTGAATTTAAATAAAATATATACAGAAGATATGTTTGAAATAAAAGCTTTAATAGAATTATAAAATTTCATATGTATCTAGAAAATTAGTGTATCACATTAAATAGTTAATATAATATTTATTTTATTATTTTTAAAACCATTTATTTGGTTTATCTCTTAATAAAATAATTACTACAACATTTTTGTATAATTATTTAATATACTTATTTGTTGCATAAAAATTAAAAATAAATTCCTATGATGAAGATAAATATATTAAATTTTATAATAATACTTTTAATCGAATTTATCATCTTAAAATCACAATATTTAAATTGTTATATTTATTAAATTATGAAGGTGACAACTTTGGCATCATTTAAAATAAAATATTATAAGTGTCATAATCACTTTTATAAGGCTCCAAATGGTCCAATATTCTACCATTGGATGATTATGGTTTAAATGTACATTACCAATAAGTTTTGGTCAGGGTTTTGGGAATTTTATGGTTACTATTAGTTTAATAAAAACTATATTCTTGATGTTTCACTAGATAAACAATTTCTGCATCACTATTGTGTTACAATTAATGATAATTATTTAATCCCTAAAAATTATAAATAAATTCATATGATGTAGATAATTTTATTAGATTTCTGGAGACTATTCATTTCTGAAGTTTTATGAATTTTATCACTAAATTAAAATTAATATACTTATAAGATTTAAGAGAGTGACATGTTGTCACTTTCTTTGGTTTTAATAATAATTAAGTTATTTTCATAGAACAAAGTCCATTAAATGATTATAATCATACCCTTAGGTGACATGGGTCGACTTTTAGTCATCCAATAGGATTTTGGAAGGTGTTAGGGTAATTTTATAATCTTATATTAACCCTTAATTACCCGATTAACCTTTAACTATGGTAAATAAAATTTACCGTAGTTACTATTCATAAATCCCAAAAATAAAAAGTAGATTATTAACATAATTTTGACCTACTGATTCCAAATATGGAATCCATTTTTCCAAATTCAATACACAAAAGTTGCAGAAATTAAATTAAAATTAATCCCGTTGTCGAAAGAAAACGGGTTTTTGTTTAAAACATTGCAAAAGATTGAATTGATTTAACCTACGAATTCAAGGTAAAATCAATGATAATGACATAAATTATATTAAATAGTAAAAATATATTCTATTTATACTTTAAAACCATTAAATATTATAATTTAACCACATAAGTTATTATGATGAAAAAAGTTGTTTTTAATTAAAATATAGCATGTTTTTACTATTCATTAAAATATGAAAGTTATCAGAACAATATGAAAAATTTTTCCAAGGTAAAATTTTATATCCTTTTTCCAAATAATAATTTTATTTTGTAAAATTGAACTTATAAACATGTCAAAAACTAGATTTAAAGTTGGTGCGCCATCAAAAGGCGGCAAAACTGTATTTTTTGAAAAATACTTATTTTACCCGAAAAATTTATTTTGTTCACATAACATGTTCTAGAAAATATGTAAGATGAAATAATAATGTTATAAAATTCAAAATTTAGTTAATAATATTCATAAAGGCTAGTTCATAATAATATTATAACCATATATCATTATTTAGTGAAACCTGATATTGCGTATAACACACGCTATCGAGGAAAGTCGTGATTGCATGTAATGCAAGCCAAGTCAGGGTTGCATGTTGTGAAAGAATCCTTCGTTGTTTCGTATAACAGAAATCAACCATATTTCATTTATACATTAAATATATATATATATACACTCAAGGTTGCGTAGAATGACTATTATAAAATGAACTTGAAATTGTGTGTAACACAATCTAAGAATAGTGTTGTGTATACTTCAAGATGATACAGTGTGGAGTATAGCACAAGATAATCTTTTTGTAGCATAAAACACATGACATAAAATAAATTAAAAAGAATACTTATCATAAAATATCGGTTTGTTACATTCTACCCCCCTTAAAATGAATTTCGCCCTCGAAATTCATCGGGGTTATAAATGGTTTACTACTCGAAAGTTTCTTTAATAGAAACCCACATCGTAAAAAGGAGTACCAAAACTTGGATTTAAAAACTAAAGTATGAAACGTAATGGTTACCCAAATTAACTCATTACTGGGTTTCCACGTAGGAGAACATAGGTGAAAATATGGATATGGAAGAAAAATCTAACCATCAAGTTCTGATGGAGAGTGGTAGAGAACAAGGCTATGAAAAATCCAACAATCACAAAGCCATAAATTTGTGATGATCTAAGGTACCATCTGATTCATCGGATATAAGAGCACTAGGACAACATTTTTGGTTTTCAGGATCATTTACCTAAAGTTGATGAAATTGGAATTATAAGAAATACTTTCGTGATTTTGGTACAGTCTCACCGTTGGTCGTTCTTTGGACAATTTCCACTTCATTTCTTAAAGAAATGAAGTTGAATTTGTCATTCATGAAGTGTTAGCAGATCATGTGATAGAATGACGGGTCATTCTATCCGTCTAAAAAAAAAGGTTAGCAAAAGTTATTAAATATACATAAGTCGATCTATAGTGAGATTAATCATATATGGTTCCTAAAATGGACTTATACTTCATATATCATACTTCTTAATATAATAAAACTATTTTATACTAAACAGGGACTTCCTGTAGGCCAGTGGTAGGTAATAAAGGCCTGTCTTCAGTTGTGGGTTCGATTCCCACAACCGTGTCCGACGCGATGGGTTGTCTCCTGTCCTACAGGTTGTCCTTTTTCTAAAACTACATTACTATAACATCCCATCAATAATATCGAAAAAAGTTCTATCCTTAAACAATACTAACTTATGTCCAACATAATCCATTCCAATCTTTAGGCTTATCTATAATACTGCAGTCCACTCTCATATTATAGTGAAAACGATTACCAGATATTTCATATAAAAAGCATGTTAATACCATTGTTGATCCCCATATATCATAAGATATGTCTTGTTGGTCACATTACAAACATTCGAAGGCCTTAATCATGTATTCTCTTGAAAAATGAATACCCAATGAACCTTAGTGAAAACATGAATGCAGTTAAAAGTTAACACTTTCCACATACCAAAATCCTCAAAATTATATCCACTCAAACCGTGATATTACTTAGTCTTTATATCAATCATGAGCTCATAAATACTGTCAAACATTTCATTTCCTCCTTATCCCTTCATTATGCGCATATCATCTGCTTTCCAAAAATATTTTAATCACTTTTCCTGGTTACCGGTACCATAAAATTATTGAAATCCACAATAGACTAATACAAAAATATTATAATACACCATAAAAGTACCTCAAAAACATTATTCTTGAATACCAATACATAAACACTTCAATCCATCCTCTTCAATGATTGTCCTAGAATAATTCATTCCTTGATTTAGAAGTAAATTTTTAGGTCAGGGCATTGAGTCGTGTAATGCCAATGTTGTCCACAAATAAGACATTGAACTCCATAACAGTCTGTCACTCTATGTGCCTTTTCTCCACACAGATAACATTTGTCCCTCCATTTGAGGTATTCCTCAAGTTTCTTCTTCCCTTCTTTAGAAATCTCAATCTTCCTTTTTTATGCTCCTCAACATGCGAACATGCATAAAAGTCTATCTTCCTCTTATTTGATGAATTAGGCATACCAATAAATTTCACCTTGTTAATCATATATCGCGATGACTGATTTGGCATAATCACAATATCTTTCTCTCTAGTAATTACACAATTTTTTTGCTCATAGTCACCAATTTTTCCATTGGATTCAATGTTAACCGAATTCCTTCTGGTTCCCTCCATTGACTAAACCACAAAAAGAATTCTGTGAGAGGAAAAAATCATACAAGAAAAATAACATAATCAAGGGGGAGTACCTTCAACATCTAACATACTAGGTTTAATTCTAATATCGTTACCATAATTCTAGGACTATAACCTATACCTATACTTAACCTTAGGGTCATCCCAAGACATACCTTAGAAATATCTCTAGGGATCTCACTAAAGTTATCGCATCCTAGTTTCCAAAGGTTGACTAAACCTTTCCTCTGATACCAACTGTAGAGACCTGAAGCTTGACGTACATGGACATTAAATTACTTTTGCGGAATACTTAATACATAAAAAAAATAGACAAACCAGGACCGTAATAGTTTAGTGTCTTTGGAAACTTGGAACGTAATCTTCTAATCGTGGTGAAAGATCTTCAACATCTCCCATAAAGATCTTCCACTTTTTGTTTCCTTACCTAAAACCTTTCTTTTGATCCCGGGGGAAAATAAAACATAAAAAGGGTGAGATAAAATGCTCAGTAAGGGTAAGCATGGATAAAATAAAACATACCATATACATTTGAACTTAAAAACATGAACATAATGTTTAAACATCAAAATCTTGAGCAACGACATAAAACATGGAAGTACATAAGGCATAGATCATAATGGAACATAAACCATGATAAAATAGCATGGGAATAAAACATGTAATTGTGGAATACATTAAGCACATTTAATGATTTCCATAGTAGCCAATGCATTTCTGCCAAGACCATCTTAGTGGACAAAGTCCCATTCTGAATCGAGTTCACTCATCGTTTCAGTCCTGTAACACTGAACCGGATTAACTTACCATTCCAGCCATGTCTATCTCATGAGATATAAATCTTTACCCAATTAATTGGAGGGAGATATAGGTCCCATCCATCTCACAATGAAATCATTCTTACTTGTACCACAAAATAAACTTAAAATATTCATCATAACCCAAAGAATAAAATGGGTTTCATAAACATCATATCATCATCACATAATCCATATAAAATAAATGGATATTTCATCATAAGAAAATTGAAATCATGCAAATAATAGAGACATTATACTTGAAACATACACATTTGAAATAATTTCATCTTAGATGGAAAATGGTTCTGATAAAACACTTGAAATGAATTCTTGAGGAAAATATCCTTTCTTCTTCAAAATCATTTTCTTTTCAAAAAAATGGCATGTACTTTTAAAAGAAATGGGTTTTGTTGAAAATAATCATGAAACCTTGTAGAGGAAGCTTTATGAAAATGAGGCGTTATGAAACCGTAAAAATCCATTCACGCAGTATAAGTTAAAAATAACATTTTTCTCATACTTTTGTCGGAAAAGTCAAAAAGTACCTCGTATGGTAAGCAAAATAAAGATTCCTTCCAAACCATGTGGTAAAAGTCATAAAAGGGTAAAAATATCTTTAAACATACATGTAATAATACTAAACATTTTATGAAAACAATTTTAGAAAACATGGACATGGATGATAAACATAACCCCAGTAAATACTTACGTATAAGCAATCTCGGATAAAATGAGTTTTGCAAAATTATCCCTTACCTTAGGTCTGATATGCTTCGTACGTATCCGAACCTCCTGTATAATGATTTAAATAATGTCATTGAATTATTATAGAATCATATTCATTTTTATGATATCATATATGTTTCACTTATGACTTTATATTACCCGTTCTTTTGTAAATTCCATGTTAAAGCAGCGTTTTGTGTAAAATCATTTTATTTATCGTATGTGTTTCGACTTGTCGTTATTGATATTATTACTTATATCCTGATTTACATAATTCCAGAATGTAAAAAATGATTTATATATAATATATATTCATCATATACATATATATATTATAGATCGATAAAAGGAATGAAATACATTGTTCATGGAGACGGTAGGCCGTACGTACGCATGAACACTATTTTCGTTTCCCTTTTGAATTGAATGGAATTAAGTAAATGACATACATACATACATATATATACATATATATACATAAATCCAGTATCATTATTATTTCATACATTTAATTATTATTCATTATATATACTTTATAATCATTAATGAATGGTTAACATGGAGAGTGAATCTCATCGTGTTGTGGAGACGGTAGTCCGTACGTACGCACGAACGATGATATCATTCCTAAGATCGTGGAATTGTATTAAAGTGTATGTATAATATTACAGAATCAATATCACTTTACAATAATAATATATATTCATTACTTTCACCCTTATAACCATCCAAGTAAGGTGGTGGTGGAAAATAGATTACACCACGACGTGGAGACGATATTCCGCACGTACGCATGCGCGGTGATTTTGTTTTCCATTGGATGGATAGATGGTGAAATATGGTTGTTTCATTATTATAATAACATATCAGTATATTATTGATACTGATGTTATTACCTCATAATTAAACAACTAAAAAAGAAGAAGTGGAAGAAGAAATAAAGTTGAAAGAATCAGTAATGGACATTACCTCTTCTTTGAAGCGCCTCTTTGAGACCTCCTCTTAGGGAACTAAAATTGGTATTTGAAGAAGACCAGGACCTCTAGTATGTTTATAGGGAAGTGGAGAAGAGAATTTTTCAGGGGTTGGATGAGCTTGAAGGCTCAAATTAGTGTGAAGAGGAGAGGGAGGAGGTGCCCTTTTATAAGGGAGGAGAGGGGCACTTTGGAATTCTTAAAAATATTAATTTATAATAAATCTAACCCACTTAAAAACCTCCAAAAATGACTCATATACGAAGATTAGATGAGATAGGGTTGTAATATCATCAACCAATCAAATTTAGACATGTTAGGAATTTATTTTAAACATTATCAACCTGATTTATCCAAATTTAATCAATTTAATTTTATTTTTGGTAATAACATTCTAAAATTTCAATTATAAAAAATAATTAATTATTTGTTGTGAATTGTCCATAATTGGATATTTTACAACATTTTCTACCATATATATTTAAATTTATAATTTTTAAATATATTTGTGAGTTTTAAACAATTTTATAATATATTATTTTTATAAAATAACAATAGTGTCAATTTTGAAACTATTCATTTATTTGAATTTAAATAAAATATATACAGAAGATATGTTCAAACTAAAAGCTTTAATAGAATCATAAAGGGTCACATGTTTCTATAAAATTATTGTATCACATTAAATAGTTCATATAATATTTATTTTATTATTTTTAAAACCATTTATTTGGTTTATCTCTTAATAAAACAATTACTACAACATTTTTGTATAATTATTTAATATACTTATTTGTTGAATAAAAATTAAAAATAAAATCCTATGATGAAGATAAATCTATTACCTTTTATATTAATACTTTTACTCGAATTTATCATCTTAAAATCACAATATTTAAATTGTTATATTTATTAAATTATGAAGGTGACAACTTTGGCGTCATTTAAAATAAAATAATATAAGTGTCATAATCGCTTTTATAAGGCTCCAAATGGTCAAATATTCTACCATTGGATTATTATGGTTTAAATGTACATGAAAAATAAGTTTTTGTCAGGGTTTTGGGTATTTTATGGTTACAATTAGTTTAATAAAAACTATATTCTTGATTTTTCACTTGATAAACAATTTCCGCATCACTATTGTGTTACAATTAATGATAATTATTTAATCCCTAAAAGTTATTAATAAATTCATATGATGTATATAACTTAATTATCTTTCTGGATATTATTCATGTTCGATGTTTCATGAAGTTTATCACTAAATTAAAATTAATATACTTATAAGATTTAAGAGAGTGACATGTTGTCACTTTCTTTGGTTTTAATAATAATTAAGTTATTTTCATGGAAAAAAGTCCATTAAATGATTCTAATCCAACCCTTAGGTGATATGGGTCAAATTTTAGTCATCCAATAGGATTTTGTCAGGTTTTAGGGTAATTTTATAATCTTATAGTTACCCTTAATTACCCGATTTACCTTTAACTATGGTAAATAAAATTTACCGTAGTTACTATTCATAAAGCCCAAAAAATAAAAAGTAGATTATTAACATAATTTGGACCTACTGATTCCAAATATGGAATCCGTTTTTCCAAATTCAATACACAAAAGTTGCAGAAATTAAATTAAAATTAATCCTGTTGTCGAAAGAAAACAGGTTTTTGTTTAAAACATTGCAAAAGATTGAATTGATTTAACCTACGAATTCAAGGTAAAATCAATGATAATGACATAAATTATATTAAATAGTAAAAATATATTCTATTTATACTTTAAAACCATTCAATATTATAATTTAACCACATAAGTTATTACGATGAAAAAAGTTGTTTTTAATTAAAATATAGCGTGTTTTTACTATTCATTAAAATATGAAAGTTATCAGAATAATATGAAAAATTTATCCAAGGTAAAATTTTATATTCTGATTCCAAATAATAATTTTATTTTGTAAAATTGATCTTATAAACATGTAAAAAACTAGATTTAAAGTTGGTGCGCCATCAAAAGGCGGCAAAACTGTATTTTTTGAAAAATACTTATTTTACCTGAAAAATTTATTTTGTTCACATACCATGTTCTAGAAAATGTGTAAGATGAAATAATAATGTTATAACATTCAAAATTTAGTTAATACTATACATAAAGTCTAGTTCGTAATAATATTATAACCATATATCATTGTTTAGTGAAACCTGATATTGCGTATAACACACGCTATCGAGGTAAGTCGCGGTTGCGTGTAGTGCCAGCCAAGTCAGGGTTGCATGTTGTGAAAGAATACTTCGTTGTTTCATATAACAGAATCCAACCATATTTGATTTATACATTGAATATATATATATATATATATATACACTCAAGGTTGTGTAGAATGACTATTATAAAACGAACTTGAAATTGTGTGTAACACAATCTAAGAATAGTGTTGTGTATACTTCAAGATGATACAGTGTGACGTATAGCACAAGATAATCTTGTTGTAGCATAAAACACATGACATCAAATAAATTAAAAATAATACTTATCATAAAATATCAGGTTTTTACAGTGAAGTATAAACTTCTAATACATTATAGTTAGTGCATATGGATCTTTTTGGTCCAACACAAACTGAAAGTATTAATGGAAAATATTATATATTTTTCTTAGTTGATTATTACTCTATATTTATGTGGGCCTATTTTCTAGAAAATAAATATGAAGATTTTTATTAGTTTAAATATTTTAGAGACCAAGTTAAAAATGAAAAAAACCTTCCATTGATAACTATTCATAGTGATCATGGAGGATAATTTTAAAATTCAAATTTTGAAACTTTTTGTAGTAGAAAAGGAATTATTCATAACTTTTTATCCCCAAGAACTCCTCAACAGAATGGTGTTGTTGAAAGAATAAATAGAATTCTTCAAGAGATAACTAGAACCATGTTGAGTGAATATTCTATAGCTAAAAACTTTTGGGTTGAAGCTGCAAGGACTGCTTGATATTCTATAAATTGAGTTTTGATTAGACCTTTTCTTAATAAAACCCCTTATGAGTTATAGAATGATCAAAAATCTAGACTTTCCTACTTCAAAGTATTTGGTTGCAAAGTATTCATTCGAAATACTAAAGATAATCTACATGAATTTTCACCCAAATCTGATGATGGAATTTTCTTAGGCTACTCCACAACTTATAAAGCTTATAGAGTTTTCAATAAAAATACTTATAATGTTGAAAAAAAATTTCAGGTTAAATTTGATGAAACTGGTCCTTTTGTTTTTAAAAAACCTCATCCTATATCTTCGAATGTGTTTTCAAAAACTAATTTTAAACCCTTGATATAATATCATTCTGATAAGGAAAATGTTCAAGAAAATATTTCTGAAGAATTTACCCTAGAATATTTCCTACCATATGTTGATTAACACGTTTTACAAAACCCAAATCGGTTTTTTCTCAAGAATCAGCCCAATGATAATATCATTGGGGGGGTAAATCAACCTGTAAGTAATAGAAGTTCCTTGAGAAATGAAATATAACATCTAAAATTCCTTTCCCAATTAGAACAAAAAAAGAACTGATAGAGATTTAGGTGATTATTATTGGATAAAATTCATGAAAGATGAGCTAAATGAATTTTAAAGGAATAAAGTATGGACCTTGGTTGAAAGACCTAAGGAAACTTCTGTTATTTGAGTAAAATTGTTCTTTAGAAATAAGTGTTATGAAAATGAAATCATTGTGATAAATAAAGCTAGATTAGTTTCTAAAGGCTATAATCAACATGAAGGAATAAAATATGAAGAAACCTATCCTCTAGTAGCTAGACTTGAATATATTCATATTTTACTTGCCTTTGTAGCATTCTTTAATTTAAAACTTTTTCAAATGGATATAAAATGTGATTTCCTTAACGGATATGTTCAAGAGGAATTTTATGTTGAAAAACCTCCTAGTTTTGAAGACAAAATATCCTGAACAAGTTTTCAAACATACCAAATCTTTTTATGAACTTAAACAAGCCCCTAGAGCTTAGTACGATAGACTTACATGATTTTTATTATAAAACAATTATGTTAAGGGAACTACTGGTCCAACCCTTTTTATAAAGAAAGATAAGAAAAATGTTTTGATTGTTAAAATTTATGTTGATGACATTATATTTGGTTATACTCAGAAATATTTAAGTAATTCATTTTCGAATCTAATGAAATATGAGTTTGAAATGAGTATGATGGGTGAGTTAAAATTTTACCTAGGTTTTCAAATTTCTAAAAAACCATAAGGAACTTATATATCTCAACATAAGTATATTAAAGATGTTATTAAAAAATATGGATATGAAATCCTAAAAGTATAATCACTCCAATTAGTACCTCAAATTCTCTTGATTTTGATGAAGGTGGGAAACTAGTAGATTAAACATTATTTAGAGGTATGATAGGAAGTATACTATACTTGACAGTTATTCATCCGGATTTAATGTTTTTAGTATTCTTATGTGCAAGATATCAATAAAATACTAAGTAATCCCATTTAAAACAAGTGAAAAGAATTTTTTTACTATTTAAAGGGAACCATAGATTTTGACTCTTATACTTCTGGAAATGATTTTTTTAAAAAAAAAATAAGATGTTGATTTTGGTGGATGTAGAATGGATAGGAAAAGTACATCCGTAACTTTTCATTTCTCCGGAGATTCATTAGTTTCTTGGTCATGAAAAAAGAAACACTCAGTAGCACTTTCCACTACTGAAGCGGAATATGTAGTAGCTGGAAGTTTTTGTGTTCAAGTGTTGTGGATGCAACAGACACTCATAAAATATGGAAAAAGTTTTACCAAAACAAAGATATTGTGTGATAAAACTTGTTCCATTTCCTTAAGGAAAAACTCTGAACATCACTCTTATGAAAAACACATAGATATTAGGTATCACTTTCTTAGTGATCACACACGAAAAGGGATATCATTCTTTAATTTATCGGAATGCAAGATCAAATTGTTGATTTATTTCAAAAAATCTTTACCCTCCAATATATTTAAATACATTAAAAAAAGTTAGGAATGATAACTGTAAGGTACTATTCCATATTATCTTTTTGTTAAAACCTATCTACTTATATTAAGTAAATCCTTTTCATAGGGGGAGTACATTTTCCTGGTAATCAATTTTTTTTCGTAAGAAAATTTTTTCAAAATCAAATTTTTTCTTAATAAAATTTTTTCATAATAAAAATTTTTCATCGTCAAAATTTTTCATAGTTAAATTTTTAGTAGTCTAAAAATTCTCAATTTCAAAAATTTCATTTCTTTAAAAACATTTCCATAATCTAAATTTATTCAAGAAGAATTTTCCTCATTACTGATAATTTTACTAGTAATCTGAAAGGTATGTTTCCTTTCTTAAATTTTGTAATCAAATTTTTTTCATGTTGTTATTTTCATTTTTTTAAGATTCACTTTCCTTAAATATGGATGTCTTAGCTTAAAAACTTCAAAAGATCAAAACCTAACAAATTCTTTCTTCGGTTTTCATATCAACCATCAAATCATATCAGGCTCGTTTAAACCATTGGATCTTTTTTATAATAAGAATTGTAACCTAAAACACCTATATAAAGGCCCCTGATGGTTGTCCCACATCGGTTATCAAGACTTGGCATGATAAACCTATATTGATTTAATTAAGTCCCATTCTAAATTTCCTGGTTTTCCTAATTCTGAATGTCTTATGAAGCTTCTCCTTAGAAACAAATGTCATCAATTAAGGAAATTTCTAAATAGAAGATCTACAAGGAAATGTTACTTTATCCAAATATCTTTTCTAATTATGACTCTATTATTTCGAAGAATATCAAATTGAATGGCTGGAAGAGCTTGTGTGTATCCAAATCGAAGGCATATGATCCAGTTTATCCAGAGTTGCTGGTAGAATTATATGATTCCGTAAGTTTCTTTAATGAAGGAGGGAGGGAAAAGTTTTCTTTTAAGAGATATGGAAAAACCTATCGCCTTTCTTATATTAAGGCTTCTAATTTAATTGGAATCTCATATGAGTGTGAAGATGAGTTTTGCACATAAAAGCTAACAGATGTTTCAGGAAGTTTTGATAAGGATAAATCCATAGAGTGCCTTGATTTGTGAGGGATGAAGAAACTAAAGATAAACCATCTTTCGACAAATTTTAGGATTCTAGAGTTACGGGTTCACAGATTTATCATTCCGAGAAAAGAAAAGTGATATTTATATCTGGATTTTCTAGTGAACCTCCAAAAAATTAATCTAGTGTAGTATATCTTGCTTAAAATTTCAAATATCAAGAATGGAACTATAAAATCTCAGATTATTATATATCCAGAAATTCTTTCCATGCTCATAGTTCTTTGTCTTGATTCGTTCAAAATTCATTGTAGCTCTAAGATAATAAATTTCAAGGTCATGATGCTTAGTGATGGTACCTTGAGAAAGATGAAGGTTGGATTCAATAGTGAATCCGAATAATTCTATGATTTATCTGAATATGAATTAAAGGCTTTATCAAAGATGCTAGAATTGGCTAAGACTTCCTAGATTTGTGGGAAGAATAGAAAGGTGAAGGAACCAGAAGTGAAAGAAAAAATTCCTGTAGTTCAGAAAACCCAATCCCCACCTCCAAAATCTAAGAAGCAAAAGACATATCCAGATGAAGTTGTTTCTAAGTGGAGACAAGATAAGAAGAATAGGAAGGAAGGAGAGCCTATTTTTGGCTTGGACCCTACTGAAGAAAAATATTTAAAGATTAAGACTGCTAGGGAGCATGAGAAGAAGGAAAATAAAAATAAGAAGAGGAAGAGGATGTCGTAGGATAAAATAGTTTAATATATTCTCAAAGACATTGAGAAATCCTTTGAATAATTCCAGGTACTAGAATCGTTTCTTCAAGAATCACTTCTAGTGAATCCGGGAAAGAAAATGATCATTTCAGAACCAAAAGTAGATGAATAAATTGTGTAGGAAGAGGAAGTGGAATTTGAAGGAGAAGAAGAGGAAGGAAGTGGTGATACAAATGATATGATAAGACAAGTAGAATAATATCAAGAGAAGGAGATTCCTTTTGAAAAATTATCAATCCGAACTTCTCATGCTAAATCAATGAAAATTCTTTCACAAGGAAAAGAGGATGAACGGAAGGAAGAAGTGAATAAACCATATGGTGATGAAAGCAGAAACCATGATTTGTTCAACAAGAGGATCTACTGGAAGATGGTGAAAAGGAAAAATTTGAGGAAGATAAGATAGTTAAACTATCAGATAGTGAACATGAATCACCAAAGGCTACTGATATCATTCTGGGATCTTATAAAGGAAATAAGGTGTTATCTGACACACCTAATAAAGCCATGGTGGATAAGAAAGATCTTGGTGGATCTTTAAAGAGAAAGGCTATTGATATAGACAAATAATCCTCACCTGTAGGGGAATCAGTTTCAGATTCATCTTCAATGGGTCATGAATTTATATTCTAGTCCCTAAAGAAACTGGTTGAAACAATTCCTCTACTTCCAAGTATGGACTTGAGGTGTCAGATGATTCAGAATTCATTCAATCCGAAATCTGACTCTATTATCATGGTTATGGACAGATTCATTAAGATTGAAGCTAGTTTTAAATCCTTCTATGTTGGGTACGATGCACACAGGAGGTCGTGAAAGGAAATTACTAAGTGGTCCAATAAGAAAATCAAATATCTAAGAATATTTTATCACTTTAAAGATAATGTGATGTATGATTTTGATACCAAATATGTCAAGATCAAAGACCTTACTACAAGATTTGATGAGAAGATCAATCTTGAACAAACATCTTGGAAGTAGGAAGACAAAGATCTGAATGGAAAACTGAATTCAGTTGCTATGAATTTAAAGAGGGAAAGGGATATCAAAATTGAGTTTGAGGAAAATTTCCGTAAGCCGGAGGAGCTTTTGAAAAATAAAGTATAAATTCTTAATGCTAAGAAAGAAAATATCAAATCCTTGGAGAAGAAAAATGAAGATTCAAATAATATTCTCAAGTGTTTTTAAGAAGATCATAAGGAGCTTAATAAGTTGAAAACCATCGTGAAGAAGTTAATGCCAAAGGAGAAAAAAGGGTGATTTTTTTCCCAATCCGATCTTTTGTTGGATTTCCTTTCTTGAAATTTTTTTTCAATCCTAATGAAAATTTTGGTTGTTCCTCCATGTGGTTTGTTGTATAGTACTAATATTTCAGGTACCATATTTTTTTTCCATTCCCTTTATTTATTTTTGAAAATCATAAAGGGTGAGAAAGTAATGAAAAAAATAATACTAAGTAAAGAAGAAAATTCCCTAAGTAAGGGGGAGTTTATCAATGAAGATCTCCTTATGCAACAAAAAGAAAAATATCTTTAATGAAGACAAGAATGCGATCCTTAGGGATTTAAAAACCTAAATTAGAGTTAGTCGTATTCACCATGTTCTATAAGTAAAGGGAGATAAGTTTTTATTTTATGTTTATAAAGAAAAATTCTAAGTCCTTATATTATTTTTCATAAAGATGTTTTTTTCTTTCAAAAAATGGGGATATTGTTGAGTCAATAAGGTTTCCTTATGAATTTTACATTCCTATTTGTTTTGAAAATCACAAACACATTATCATAAGGAAAATTGTTTTTTCCCTAAGGATTATCTTCATATAAATTTTTTTCCTTTTATAAGGAAATTTTTATCCTTACTGTTGCTTTCATTGTCTCATTTTATAATCTCTCTAAATATAACTCATTTAATTCCTAATTCTAAAAATTAGTTTCATATCTAAAACCTCATAATCTCATAATTCCTTGGACATAGAGTATTCTATTTTCAGGTTACAAATTCTCTAAAAAAAGACTCCAAATTCTCTAAAATTAGGACTCCAAATTCTTTGAAATTCAGACTCCTAATTCTTTGAAATTCAGGCTTCAAATTCCTCATAATTCAGACTCTAAATTCCTCAGAATTATGACTCCTAATTCTTCATAATTTTGACTCCAAATTCCTCCGAATTCATACTTTGAATTCTTCAGAGTTCAGACTCTAAATTCCTCAGAATTCTGATTCTGAATTCATTGGAATTTAGACTCCAAAATCTATTGAATTCAGATTCTGAACTTTTTAAAAACAGAATCCAAATGTCCATGTCTCATAATCTATGAATTTTTATTTGGTTAGATTCTGAATTCAATTTTTTCCTAGACTCCAAAAAATAGATTTGATTAAGAAATTTCATTTTCCTTATATATGTTATGAAAAAATGTCGTACAATCTATTTCTAACTAATAATTATTTGAGTGACACATGTACAGGTCCATCCAAAATTCAAGGAAAAATACGACCATTAGAGGAGGGAGCCGACCGTTGGAGAAGTTACTGTAAATTAGATCTCATTTGAATGAGCTCAATATATAATGATCACTCTAGAGATTTCATGCTGTGAAGAGATTTATTGAGAGAGAGACTCTCATGCTCTGTATGTTATGAACATCTTGTTCATATTTCTTTGTGCGACCCCAATTTTTTCTGAGTACAATCAAGGAATTCCTGGGATAAGAATATAGAGGTCCCGACTACCTTAAAGTTTTAGGACTTCTGAGGATAGGAAGACATAGGTTCTGACTAGCTTAATGTCTGAGGAATTCTGGGGATTGGAAGACATAGGTACCGACTAACTTAATGTTTGAGTGCTTGCGGGGATTGCAAGACAGATTCTGATATTCTTATCAAGGTCTTACTCTGGTGTGGGTAAGACATACTTTCTTGAAAGTATAAATCAAGGGACCTTTATCCAAGTTTGTTGGATACCCTACTCTTTGGGTTAAAAGGTCTTATACTTGTTACTTGTTTTGTTTCAAGTTTAATTTCACTGTATTTTGATAAAGGAATAAAGTATAACCTTCTTATAATTTCTTGTACTTTTTTATACTCTGATTAGTAAGATTCTATATGATTTAAGGTGGAATATTTTCCTTGTAAACTTTCCTTAAGTTTTCTTTCTAGAACCAAATTTATAGAACCTACCAAGTTTTCTTTTTGTCTTTTAGAATTAAAAAACGGAATTGTGAATTTACCTTATTTAACATTGTTAAATATAGTTTTTCTTTAAGGTTAAAAATGAAATTTTTTAAACTTACAATTCACCCCTCTTGTAATTGATCATCTACGTCATTATTTCGATCCTACATATTGATTCATCTCTATTGAAGGGTCCGGTGTTATCCGGGCGATGCTGGATGCTGAAAAACTATGGGTGTTTCCAACTCAACCATGCGAAACTAGTGACCAATGTTGTTGTAGTGATCCCAACTTCTTGGGTAGACCAACTATTGATTGATGAGGCAATGAAGAATTTCCCAGAGGGTCTGGTAGAATCACATGTTTGGGCCCTCATTGAGGGACTCCCAGATATTATATTTTGATGTTGTATTTGGATATATTACCACTAATAACTAATTATTATCTAGAGTCTCCCAAATAATTTCTTACTCAGAAGTGGGGACCTGTTCTTCGTTGGACCAATCTTTGATCGGCACTGACTAAGAGATTGGTGGTGGAATTGATGTGGGTTGGAGAAGTGGTTGGATGGTTGGTATAGGACCTAATGCATGGTTCAACTGTTCATTATATGTTGGGTCATATATCAAGGGTTGTACCAACCACATTATTACATCTTTATAAGATTGGGTGTTCACCACTGCCTCATGTGCTAGGGTGGCGACGCTCACTGATGACTCAACTAGATTCTCATTATCTATCCCTTTCTAGGATATCTCTCCATGATCCTGGGTAGAGGGAGAGATGGAAACTGAAGATGAAATATATGGGTACACTATAATTCCCTGGAAGGGATCCAAATCTTCCTCCACCTGTATGTACTTATGGACAGATTTGGGGATCTAGTGAATTTCACATTATGGAATGATAAACATAACCTACAAAGTACCTGCCCCATAATTTAATACTAATGACTAGGGTGAAGGTTCCATCACTGAATCTCATTCCTCCTAAGAATCTTAGAGGTGAACAAGATTGAAAATGAATTGGCGCTTCCTAGAATTTTTCCTTCAGCGGTGGTGGTTCACCCTTTTTCCCTGGAACGATTCTTCAAGGTAGGGCAATTGTTTGACATGGGGAGGAACTCTATAATGGTTGGTGATAAGGTGAGGAAGAACTATTCTCTAATTGGTTGGGATATGGGGAGGTCCTCTAAATCAGTTTCTCTTAGATTGGGGAGGACCTTCACATGGACTACCATCGGAGTGGGTAGAACCTACACTCTGACTGTGGATGAAGCAGATATGACCTATTCATTAGTCGGCGATAACATGGGAAGGAGCTCCATTATGAATAGTGGTAATAGCACAGGGTGGAACTCCATAATGATAGGCTAAATCATGAGGAGGAACTTTGTAATAATTGATGTCGAAGTGGGGAGTACCTCTACTTGAGTTTGTGGAAACACGGGGAGGGATTCCATGTTGACTATTGAAGGAGTGGGGATGACCTTCATTCTGGTTGGCTATGGTATGAGGAGGAATTTGGTGTTATAAAGAATAAGTATGGGGAGGAACTTCATATTGATCGGTGATGAATTGAGTCATACCTCCTCTTTGATCAATGGGAACATAAGGATGACCTCCATGTTGATTATTGATTAAGCGGGGAGGACCTCCACATTGATAGGTGTCAAAGTAGGGATGACCTATGCTTGAGTTGGGAACGATGCAAGGAGTACCTTTGTGATGATGGTCTGTGACATGGGGAGGACCACCATGTTGGTAACTATAAGTACATGGAGTACCTTCATACTATATGTTAATGAATTAGGGAGGACCTTCACTTTGACTGGATCTAGGAACATGGTGAGGACCTCCTTGTTGATTGTGAGAGTGGGGAGGACCTCCTATTTGGTTGGCGATGGTATGGGGAGGGCCTCTATACTATATCTCATCATCATGGACTGAACCATAATGGATACTAGTGGTTACAAAAATTGAAAAAGTCAACCCAACCCACCTATGAGGAAACTAATATCTCAGTCCCAACCAAGCATTAATGGATCCCTGCTCGTCTTTTGTAGGAATATGGTAGAATTATCCTACAGTGGAAGGTTCCACTGGATCTATAGAAGATGATTCCAGTTGATGGTAATTATCGTACGATTTCATCCTATGTTGATACTGGGTGGTCTGGACTAGGGATGATAGAGCGTGAGTATAGTCCACTTGTTCTTCATCCTAGAGGACTAGTCATTTTTTGGTGCTGATAAGGCCTGGTGAGAACCCTTCTTGGTGGGTCCCGGGTGGTAGTCATGGATGGTGTGACTTTGGCACCCCCCTTGTCATATGGGAGAGAGTAATAGGATCTCTCTATGGAGAGGCTATCTAAATAGTTCACTTTTAAAGTGGGGGAGTAGTGACTCCCTGTGTGGCCCTTAGGGGCAGCCATGTTAGCAAGGCATTGAAGACTCCTGGTCCTAGCTAGTCATATCCCTTATGGGAATGATCCCCTCATTATCGTATTGATGTACGATGGTTTCCATCACCATTATCTAGATAATCTATGAGGGTGAGATGGGGTGTGGGTTCCCGATAGATGTAGTCCTAGTGGAAGCCATGATGAAGGTGGAGTCGTGTGGGATTTACGCATTAAAATTTCTCCTACCCCTACATAAGTGGGCATTGATTGGATAGTTTCCTAAATATTAGATCCTAAAAAGCCAGAGGATTTAGATATCAATACAAATATAAGGAAATCAATTCCCAATACCCTTACATCATCTAATATTCCATGGTTGGAGATAGAGATCCGATCTGATGATGTCACAGACCAAAATACCCAATGTTTAACTACCCCAATTTTTTGGTGAGTTTAATGGTTGGACAACTATTTTCTTAGTGGTTCATGGTGCCAGATATCTAGATCCAATGACATGATAATCATCTGATGTCTTGAATTATAATAGTCCCCATGTTGAGGATAATATTTTCACGTTGGGTTCACTATTTCTATTTCTGATGCTCTCACCAGGATGCACTGCCTCATGTGTTAATGTGTGCTAGCATCACATGGTTTCCCACCACATTCCTGATTTTCAAATTCAGAAAACTTTCATCACTTTAAAAATAAATGTATGCTCTTTGATCAAAATAGGATGATGGTATTTCAGCTTCTCCTTCCATGGATTCCTCCTTGGAACTCATCACCAAGTCTAGGTCTCCCTCAAAGGGTTAATTCAAGTTCATGGGACTCATTACCTATGCTATCTCTTTTTGGACACTAGTAAATTATTCTAATTATTTCTATACATTCAAATGGGCATTGATAGGGTAGAAACCTTCAGTCAGGATAGTATTCACATTGGGAATTGCTGGAATTTCTGGATGCTAGGAATATTGGTCACCTTTATTCTTCCTCATAAGAGGGCATCTCATGGAGGCATCTTAGGCGCATAAACCATAGCATCCCATGTTGATCATGGGGTATCTAACATCAGAATATTATATCTTACAAGGATTTAAACTTAGGTATCCCATGTTTTTCATGAGGTAGATGATGTCATAGGTGCATATTTTCCAAGGATTTCACCTCAGGCATCCCATGTTTTACATGAGGTTTGTATTTTGGGTGAAAAGATTAACATATTGTGGAGATGGATTGAGGAATGGTTTTAATGTCTTGTGAGATATATTTGACTGATTAGGATTCCTCATAGAGGAAGATCAAGGTGATGCCTCTCTAGGAGGGAGAACCAGGAAGGTTTACTGGTGGATGGATCAAATATTCTGATTGAGATAAATCCATGAGTTGTGTCCCCTAAAGGAATGAAGTCACACCATTAAGGTAGATGGATCAAAACATTTGATTGAGACGAACCTAGGAGATATTTCCCATAAATTTAAGATATCACACTATGAAGGAAAATGGATCCTAACATATAATTGAGATAGATCCAAGAGGTGTGTCACATAAATTGAATATGTCACACCATGAAGGAGGATGGACCAAAATTCCATGTGGTGGTGAATTCAAAAAGTGTGTCTCATTAAGGGAAGATGTCAAACCATGAAGGTTGATTGGGAAAAACTGTGGGGTGGATCAAGGAGGTTCACCTCTAGGGGGTGGGAACCTATGTTTACTATTGGTCTGGATTGAACCTTAGGGATGCGTCCTACATACCCTATATATAAGATAGAGATTAAAACCCATGTAGTTTGATGACATAGTTTAAGGTCATGTGATAGGACCAGTACATGAAGTTTAACATCATGTATTAAGGATGATCACATCACAAAGGTAGATTCAACAAGGGATGGTGTGGGTCTTACATGTTGAAGCTTCCCTTTTCAAGAGGATTTCTCTTGGTAGGAGTTGATGTGGGACTAACTCATTAATTTTCCTAAGGGAACTGGAGGAGATGTGGTCTCCCAGTTGAGTGGCATGATCTTACCTAGGATGTGACTCAGAGAAGTTCAGGATGGATGTGAATGTGAGGTTTGAACCTTAGGGAGTTTTCATGCATATCCTGGTTAGTTGGGAATCAAATACCATGCAGTTTAGAATGTGTTGGGTCTTACACCTAAGAAGGAGGCCCATAGAATTGAATCATGTTATTGGGGATTATGAAAGGGAGTGGCCCATATGGATATATTTTGGCACTTATATCTATATAGAAGGCCCATGGAGATTATTGGAAGGTTTTCAAAGTTACTACTAACCTCTTATCCCATGCGAGTCATGATCTGTGTGAGAAATAAGAGAAAGAAATAGACTTGATGTTCGTGTTGCGAAAGAAGTGCCAACGAGAGATGGTGTAGGTCTTATGTGTGGAAATTGAACAATAAGGATGTCATTTTTTGTGGGGAGGATCTCATTCCATGTGAGGGTAGGCAGTGTGAAGACCATCCCTTTCCACTCACAAACAGAGCATCCTGCACTTATCGCATAGGGTAAGACAAAAATTTAGCATCTTGTGTTAAAGACATTGGTGTTATGCAGTATTACATCATGTAGCTTAGATGTGGGGCACTCACTTCCTACCCCTTGGGATTAAATAATCACCGCTCATGCACATTTGTGAGGGGAATAGATTTATAAATTCCAGGTCTCAACAATGCGGAGGAGTTTCCAATCACGGGGTCCACGTTAGCATGCCTATATTGACAAGAAAAAAGTGTTAGCGTACTCATGATGAGAAGAGAAATTTTAGGTGGGAATCTCAAGACATAATTTAAGTAGAGTGGGTGATAAGAATATGTGGAATAGGTCACATAGAGACTCTCAGTGTAGCTAGACCAATCCTGGATGGTTTCGGAGTCTTTGAGAACTCAACCATTACGAAGTGGTGTCAACAAAATGGAGGCATCATGGAGAGGCCTAGAAGAGGGGCTTCGCAAAGAATAGGGCCTTGCAGAGAGGTTCTTCATGAAACTAAGGCAATTTGGGGAGGTTTGGGGACTTGAAAAGGAGTAGGCTTTGTGAAACATGGTGTAACTACCTTAGGATGAAGTCTTGTATCAGGAAAGAAGTTCTTCATGAAGGCTTAATGCTTCATGAAGCCTCAAGAGACTTTGTGGGACTTATTCCTTCATGAAGGGAATAGTCCTTCGCAAAAGGAACATCTACCTAGGTTTGAGGCTTTTAGAAACACAGGGAAATGTGTTTCATGAAGCCCAAGTACCTTGGATGATCCATTTACGGTCTAGTACGTGGCACTCGAGAGGTTTGAAAATCAAGAGTAATTTGGAAGCCAATGGTTTAAGTAAACATCCCTAAAATGTCGAAATAAGGGGGTATTTATAGGAAAGAGGTTTCATGAAGCTAGAAAGTAGTTCCCAAATCAATTGTTGGCTTCGTGAAGGGTCATGGATTTATTGTACTCAAAAAGGACACCATCAATCCTCTGTGCGATCACAAAGTACCATCAGACTCATGGAGAACACTGCCCCATATTCACATGTTCGTGAAGGGGTCTTCTATGATTGGAGCACCATGAGCTCCAACCATTCTCAAAGTGGTAGGGCTTCACTAATAAGACCCTTTAGAGGGGTTTGGGGCCATTTTGGCTCAGATGTGTTCCATATCAATTCTAACTTTCTCAACTTGTTCTATGGAATGTATTTTTGTGCCAAAAATATTCACATATGGTAAAATATCTTTTAAAATAAATTCCCATTATGGGAAAAGAGTTCTTAAAAACACTTCCCAGTACAAGAAATGTAGTCTTTTGAAGTGTATTCCATCATAATAATTTCCCAAATATATATATATATATATAGTGAGAGTTGTTAGATAACCCTTTTCTAAACACTATCCAAGTATCAAAGACCTTTTTTCAATATTAAGAAACCTAAAACACAATTTAGAAAAATATCCATAATTTTTCATCCCATTTATAATAAACATCTCCCTAGGAATCTCCATTTAGAGTGGAATTCACCCTATTAATGTTACATATATCTAAATCCTCATAATAGATAAATAGTATGTATATGATAGGGATAACAACAAATTGATTTAGTATATACATATACAAATTTATTTTTAGGCTATTGAATGTATATAATGAAACATGATAGCATCCATAAGAATGGATAATGAAATAGGTAACTCATATATAAACCACTCATAACTAACAATAGTAACATAAATTATTGATGACAAGGATACCTAGTTGGTGATGATATATAACATGTTTAGCTCAACGAATCAATAACATGGTAGAATTTGAAATATTTCATAAAAAAATTGAAAAAATAACTCACTCTATTAATCAAACATAAATGGTTTAATTATTTTCTAATGAAAACTTTTTACACAATCATATTTTAAAGATTAATCATTTTACACTTTATGTCTCAGTTTTAGTCAATCTTATATCACCACCTAATATTCATTAGTGAGATCATAAGAGATGATGAAGAGGATTTACCTTTATTTATAATTTTCCATCCAAGGGAGAAATAGTCTAGGAAATGATTATAACCTAAGACACTAAGTTACCTCACTGAAAAAGGAAATACCATAAAACAATATTTACCCCTTCCATAACCAACCCTCCAAGTATACCTTCCAAATGATCTCCATACAGTCACACTCAAGGGTGATGAATAATATAGGAAAGTGTATACCACTCTTTTACAAGTGAATTATTCATATAATTAATGATATAATTAGAATAACCAACTCTTTCATATCAACCCTCACCACATAACCACTCACCAGCTACCCACAAATCTAAACAATCTATATATGGGAGAACTATAAAAAAAATAAACATCTCATGACACTATAATTTTATAAAAAACCTCAAGATTACTATTCAAATCATAATGCAATATAATTTAATAAAAATAATCCAATTAACAATACACCATGACTAAAGTTAACAAAATTATACCATGGAAACATGAATTCTTCTCCACTAGACGACGCAAGACTATAGAAACATAATTGAGGGATAAAATCCACATAAGGATCATATTTGGAACTTTGGACATCCCTCACAACATATAAAAATTTATGGAAAATGATGAATTCATGGTACTATAGTGACCCAACAATTTCACACATATTATTACAAGATTTTTAACATAAACATCCATTAATTACAGCCTAAAGATCATGAGACCTTGTTCCTTTTCAATACTAGGTTCATAATACATCAAAATGAGGCTAAAAATAAAAAACATTTATTTTATTCTCCATAAATAGATTTGAAATACTTTAGATCTTCTAAAAATGCATGGTATAATCTAAGAAGTACATAAAAGTAAGGGTTGAGATAAAAATACCAGCAAGGGAATAAACATGATATAGAAACATAACATGTAAGTCAAAGATATAAAATTATATCATAAAGAGAAGGAACATGAGTAATCACATGGAAGTATTTCATTAATATCATGGTATAATAAGACCATGTAAACAAGGGAAAGTGGAAACAACAAAAAACCTGACATAAACATAAGTTAAGTCTAACTATTGATACAAAATCACATGGTGGACAAAGTCCCATAATATATCAGGTTCACTCCCTAATCCTATACATGACATCTCATGAGATTAAAAAATTACACAATGCATTGAAGGGATATATAATTCATCCCCCAACCATCACATTAATTTTATATAAATTCATATGTGTGACACATAAGGATATCAATAATAAGGCATAAACATAATAATTACCCATGGAAATAAATGGGTTGCATAATCTTGTCTCATAACATAATCAAAATAGATTCCTTAAAAAAGGTATTTGAGAAATGACTGAAGGATTGTATTACCCCGTCAAATTAAGAGGATAAAGGTACACAAGTAAGAAACATATATGTAGTATTTGTAATAATTCCATAACATTAAAGGTTACTATCATTGATTAAGAGAAATTATTTTAAAAATATTAAAAAACAATCTTGAGGAAAATAATAATCCAACTTTGAAAATAAATTTTTGAAAAACTAAAATTCTCAAAATATTTTAAAAATCAATTTCTATGAAAATAAACTTGTAAAATTATAAATAAAGTTTCATATAATATAATGGTCATGATGTAGAAAAATATCATTGATTACATACTTGTTAAAGTAAATATTTCTCTCATATTTTTTATAAAAATTCAAGAAGTACCTAGTTTGTAAAAAGAAAAGAAGATTCCTTTTTAAAGAATTTTTTAAAAATTTTAAAAGGGTAAAAATGAATTTTAAAAATTATATAATAATATTTTTTTGAAACATTTTAAATAAAACATGTAAATGAAATATAAAGGGTTAATGACAAAAGAGTAAAATAAATTATATTTATCTTAAAAACATTTTCTCAATATTTTTCAGTAATAAAGAGAAGAAAATGGTACTATTACTTGAAATGTTCATGAATAATAAAATAAGAATAAAATTGAAGGTTTTTATTTGGAAATTATTAAATAATTTTATTTAATTTAATTTACAACATAAAAAATCCTGAATAAAATGATATTGAAGCGTAAACCCATACTTCCTTGTTAATATTTGAATCAAAACCCTCATAAATGAAGTAAATGAATTTTAACTTAAAATAAAATGAATTATGACAGATTCATGATATAATATTTAAATAGTAAGTATATACACTATATAAAATAATTTATGTTCACAAAACAACATGTGCCTCAAAGAAGAATGTTTTGTGTTGAAACCCTTACCTTAAGCCCAAATCATGACGTTCATTCCTTATATCCCTAAATAATAATAATATGTTAATTATTTAATTGATTTATAATATTTTTAAAGTTTATTATTCTTTTTATTTCATTTTTTACCATGTCATATTCAATTACATAACCAATTAATCTCACGTCAGATGTTTTAATGATAAACGACTCATATGTCCAAAATTACTTTGGTAAGATGACTAATGTCAAAGAGATTATTATTTAATCATATCCAGAATTATAATCATGAAATTATTATCATTTTAATGCATTATTTATAATTTTAAAACCTACCCTGACACATTTTTATAAAAAATAAATGATGTTACAATCACGGAGATGGCGGGCTATATGTACAAATGAGTAACATTTTCAGTTTTTGATGATCACGATAGAAATAAGGTAATTATTATTTTATATTTATAGGATGATAATTATATAATAAATATAATATTATTTATTTATATACCCTTACATATAAAATCCATGTTATGTGGTAATAAAAAGGAATTACATCTCTAGCGAGGTTGTAGTTTTCATACACACGGATTACATTATCATTTATTCAATGGATGGTGAGAAAAGAAAGTATATGATTTATTTACTATACATAATTATTAATATTTTATGAATTTGATATATAAAAATAAAATTAATCCTTATTACCTTCCATGTAAATATTAAGTGGAAATGTCATCACATCACTTCATGAGGTGGTAGTTCTCCATACACACGAGCGATGCTACAATATTATCTATAGAATGGAAAGTAAGCAGGTATATGTGATATTATAATTAAATAAGTATAATTATATCATATAAATCATATATAGACATTAAATACATCATTATATCCATATTTGATAATAATTTATGGAAAACTTATTACATTGGTTCGTAATTCTCTAGTCCGCCATACACATGATCGATGTTTTTTTTCACATTTGAGGGAGGAGGATATGGTTTTAGGTCATAAAGTTAACATAAAAAATATAAATATATGGAATATAATTAGATTAGTATATCATAATAATTTGATAATATTCAAAGGAGGTGGAAGGAGAAATAAAATAAAACGCTCGGTTAAGGACGTTACCTCTTCTTCAGACAACTTCTTTAGGTTTTCAGTAAAATCCTTTATAGGTTAAATTTATGATAAAAAATACGATTTTTGGATGTGGTTATGTAATTAAGTAAGTTATTTGGTTTTTTATTTTATGATCCAATGGGTTTTGGAAGTTTGAAAATGATAGGAGAGGGGTGGCCTTTTATAAGCGGGGGAGAGGACACACTTGAAATTTTGGAAAAGAAAGAATTACACCCACATTTTTAACAGCCCAAAAGAATTAAAAATGGTCCATTTTCAAACCCTATAAGTTATAAGGTCAAAATATGAGCATAAAATAGGAATTATAGAAGTTTTTTGTCATTTTTAATACTTATCTTTTTAGTTTAACCCCAGTTAAACATGTTTTTACCATAACCACAGTAACTAATTTTATAGTTTTCACTATTAATTATGGTAAAAAATTAATTTTACATTATTAGATAATATAAATTATTCTAATTACAAATATATAATCCATTTTTCTAAATTAAATTCACATAATTAGTAGAATTTAATTTAAAATCAAACCTACAGATGTGTAAAAAAAGAGTTTTCCAAAGAAAATCATTCAAAATATTTAAACAATTTATATCAGAATTCAATATAAAATTTATTACAGTGAAATTAATTATTTAAATTGTAAAATAATTTAACTAAGGTTAATTTAAAACCAATTTAAAAAATAATTTAACTTTGTAAATAATTTAAATGAAAATGTAGTTTTCAATAAATATAAGTATTTTTCACTATTTATCATGAAATTTATCTTTTTATAAAATTATAAAAAATTCATCCTAAGATAATTTTGACATGTATATTTAAAATATGAAGTTATTTTTTCAAATATATTTTCTAATAGTGGTAAAAATTAATTTAAATTATGTGTGAAAAGTATGACTAAACCGCCTTTTATAAAAATAAGGTTTTTCAGAAAACATTTATTTTCATTTCAAATGCTTCTTATTTTATTTATAATCAATATATAACCATTTAATTTATTGAATAAATTTTTAAACCATATATATCTAATAATTTTGTTAGTACTATTCATATACACCAACTTAACTATTAGGTTATAGTGGTCATGTTTAAATACTAATATTTTAACAGAGTATCACATTTCGTTTAAACCCGGTGTTGCATGCATCACAAGATATAAAAGAGATTGAATTTATTTAGAAATAAATATATCATAAAGTCTTGGGGTGTTAAATTATCTTATAATATTAATTTTTCTTATCATATATGATATAAAAAATGATGTTCCTCTTTTAAAATATCAGGGTGTTACATTCTTCCCCTTTCAATAAATTGCATCCTCACAATTTAATCTTGATCTTGGTAATCAGGGGCTTGAAATTTTTAAATAACCCTATTGAAATATAGAATTTTAAGAAGGGTTATTAAAACATCATCTTGATAAGATAAAAAGGGAAGTACAAAGTTCATCTAGAATAATTCATTAATAGGTTTCCAAGTAGGAAAACATTTGTCAGATGTGAAGATATAGACATGGAAGAAAATCATAATTAATTATGGAGAGTGATAGAGATCATTGATTAAGAAATTTAATGATCAAGGTAATTTTAAGTACCTAAAAGACCAATTATTTTATCAGATATAAAGTTAATATGACAACATTTTTTTCAAGATCCTTTTCATAGAGTTGAGGGATTATTTTACTATCAAGAAAAAAAAGGAAATCTAATTACTAGGGAAGTATAATTTCATCATTTAACCAATTTCAATCACAATTTCATATTATTATCCAAACAATGATTATTAAAGATAAATTTTTCATCCCTGAATCACTAAAATAAAATTCTAATAGATCATATATTCCACACAATAATAACAACCTATTACTCTTGTCTTTATTAAAACCAAAATGATTTTCACAATTTTTCCCATATAATACATTAATATCTAATACCAAAATAGTAAATCACAAGGTTCAATTTAATCCATTCCATAAGTTTCTATCCTTAAAGACCTATATCATACATCTTCAAAATGTAATAGAATTCTTCCTAAAAAATCTTTTACATTAATCCTAAAGGTTATATTTATATACTTGAACCCAATAAAACATCTCCCATAATAGCCTTAATCACCTAAAAAAGATTTTATCAACTTAATGTTTATTAATCAGATTTTTTATGTAAAACAAATTCATACTAACCAGTACATTACAAAGGCCATTGGTAGGCGTTGCACTATTATCACGATTTGGTTGCAGGTTTAAGCCCCATAGTCTTTCCAAATGTGATGGGTTGTCACTCAGATTGTGAGTTTTCCTTTTTTTAAAACTATATTAATATAATTTCTACAAAATTACCAAAAAATATAATGAACATCCTCAAAATAACCTTGATTATTAAATAAAATTTTAACCACTATGGTTTTCTATAAATATTATTCCATTCCATAGAATATCAACTTATCATTAAATAAATTTTAATAGTAATTATTACCATTCAACATATTATTTAAAATACTTAATGAAAAACTATTATAGAACTATACATTTAAGTTTAATGATACCATTAATAAAAATACTTCAACAAAATGATTTTAAAATTTGAAAAACTAAACACTAATCATTTTACTTAAATGATTGTCATAACATAGGCCCTTATGAATTAATCCATGGATTAGGTTATTGAATATGATAATGACCATGTTACCCAGAATTAATAAATTTAATTCCTTGGAAATTTGTTTCTATATTCCCTTTATTTCAATATGAAAAACATATTCCCCTCCATTTGAGATATTATTAAAGGTGATTCTTCCTATATTCTTGGCATAAAGGTGGATGAATATTCATTTATTTATCATATTAAACTCGTGTACTACCATTATATTCCATACTTATCATTATTTATGAGTTTGGAATTTAAACTTTGTTCTAGTTGTTGATCATAGTTTTATATAAATCATATGGAATGATCATAAAATGTTTAACTTCTGTTCCCATTAGGTTAGACATCTCATTAGAGAAATCATTAAATTTCACATCACATTAGTTATCGACATTCTTCATCATATTTAATTACATTAAATAAAAATATTAAAAGAAACAATTTGAAAATGTATTAAAAAAATAAATGGATACTTATAATCCTTGAAGGAATAATTTTTAAATGATAAGTATGTCTTGAATTATGGTCCCCTCAGTTCAATCTTTTATATCCATGGTAATTATTACTATTAGGTCACCTAACCTAAATTTTTTTTCATGTCCTTCATAATGTTTTATAAAGTGTTTGTGATTTTCAAAAGAATATCCCTCAAGTGTGTCAAAATAGGTGCACACTAAGACCCGTTGTCATTTACCAGATAACACTTGAGTCAATACCAACTTGAATTTTTCAGATTTATTACCCCTAGGAATATCTATTCTAGAACCACAACCACTTTTAGTATCCATATAGGGATTTAATTTCCTAGAAACCACTCAATATATACTTACCTAATATTATATGATATTATCTATACTTAGTATTATCCTAAGACTCATCCCTAGGGTTTTCATTAAAAATTTATCATCCTAGTTCCAAAGGTTAACTAAAAATTTTCTTTGATACACAAACTATATATATCCATTATTTTAAACATATATTACCTAATTTTTAACATAAAAATATATTGAGTACAACACAAATTTCATGAGTCTGAGTGTATTTGGATTACTAGGTTCATAATACAATATATTGAGGCTAAAAATAAAAATTCATTATTGTATTGTCCATAACAAGATCCTAATTACTTTTGATCTCCTAAAACTATATGGGATAACATGATAAATACATAAAATAAGGAGGTGATATAAAAATCCTAGTAAGATAATAAACATGGTAAAGAAACATAATGGGTGAGTTAAATATATAGCATGATATTATAAAAGAGAAGAAACATGAGTAATGACATGAATGCATAATATAAAGAACATGGTATCATATGATAATGGAAACATGGGAAAGTGGAAACAACCTAAAAAATGATATAAACATAAGTCAAGGATAACTATTGAGACAACATTACATAGTGGAAAGAGTCCCATAATGGAGTGGGTTCACTCCATAATCCCATACATGACATCTCATGAGTCTAAAACATTACCCAATGCATCTTAGGGATATATCATTCAGGGTCTACCCATAAAACTAATCTCATCTACATGTATATGTTATCAATATAAGGATATCAATTTTAAGTAAAAAAATATTAATTACCCATGGAAATAAATGGATTTCATAATCTCATCTCATAACATAATCAAAAGATATTACTTAAGGAAGGAATTTGAGAAATGATCATAAGGAATGTATTACCACATCAAAGTAAGGGAGAGTGAGAAAGGTATATATGTAAGATACATATATACAGTATTTTGAAGCATTAGATAACATAAAATGTTTTTATCATTTATGAATAGAAATACTTTTAAAATATTAAAAAAAACATTCTTGGGGAAGTAACCATTACACTTTGAAAATTACTTTTTAAAGAACTAAAATTTAGAAAATATTTTTGGAAATCCTTTTCTATGAAATAACCTTGGAAAATAATATAGTAATATTCAAGGAAAATAATGGTAATTATAGAGGAAAATACCATTCATTCCGTACATGTGAAAACAAAGATTGCTTTAACATTTTTGTTAAAAAGTCAAGAAGTACCTATTCAAAAAAATGAAAAGAATATTGATTTTAAACCATTTTTAAAAAAATTAATAAATGGTAATAATTAATTTAAAAAATCATATAATAATATTGAAACCTTTTTTAAAACCATTTAAAGAAAATATGGACATGGAAGAGAATGGGTTTTCGACCAAGGAGAAAAATAAAGTCTATTTTCCTTTAAAAAATATTCTATTTTTTAAGTACCTAAGAAAATAAAATTGTAATATTACATGAAATATTAATTAATAACAAAAGGAGAATAAAATTTAAGGGTTTTATTATAAAATTATAAAATAATTTACTTCAATTGATATTGAAGAAAAAACAATCCTGAATAACAATGAGATTAAGGCATAAACTCATTCCACCTTGGTAATATTTCACTCAAGACCACCATGAATGAAGAAAAAAAAATTCAATTAAAATAACATGAATTATTAAGTATTCATGATATAATATTTAAATGGGCAGTATATACACAAAATATAATAATTTATGATCATAAAATAAAATGAGTTTCAAATAAGGAAGTTTAGAGACGAAACCCTTACCTTGAGCCCCAATCATAATGTGTGTTCCTTATCTTCCAGAATAATAAACATATTTAAATTTTTTAATTTCTTAATAAATTTTTTTGAGTTTATTTTTATTTTTATTTTATTTTTACAGTTTCATATTCAATCACTTAACCAATTGATCTCACATTGGATGTTTTAATGATAAACGAATCATATGTCATAAATTTCTTTGATAAGTTGAATAAGGTAAAATAGATTATTATTTAATAATATCCAAAATTATAATAATTAAATAATTATAATTTTAATAAATAAAATATACTTTAAAACTAACCATGAAATATGGTTATGAAAAATGATCTACATTACAATCATGGAGATGATACGACGTACGTATGCATGAGTAATGTTTATTTTTTTGAAGATCAAAATAGAAAAAAGTTAAGTGTTATTTTATCTTTTAGGATGATCATTATATCATAAATATAATATTATTTCTTTATATAACCTTATATATACCATTCATATGATACAATAATAAAAACTAGTCACATTGCTTCGTGGGGCGGTAGTCCGCCATACACATGAATGATGACATCATTTATTCAATGGATGGTGATGTAATAAATTATAAGATATATTTATTTTAAATAATTATTAATATTTCAATAAAATAATATATAAATATCAAATTAATCCTTATTTAATTCCATTTAAAGTTTAAGTTAAAAACGAATCACATCACTTCGCGAGGTGATAATCTACCATACACACGAGCGACGCTATCGTATTCTCTATAGAATGAAAATTAAGAAAGTATATATGATATTTTAATTACATAAGTATAATTATATCATATAAAAACATTAAATAAACTATTATATCTAGCTATGAGAAGCGGTGATGGAGAATTAATTAAGTTGGTTCGCGAGGCGGTATTCCACCATACACATGATCAATGGTTTTGTTTCCCAATTGCGGGAGGAAAAGATGGTTTTAGGTCATTAAATTAACATAAAAAAACTAAGTACATGGGAGATACTATTGTTATTATATCATCATTATTTAATAATATTTTTAGGATATGGAAAATGAAATAAAATAAAATTCTTGGTTAAGGACATTACCTCTTCTTCGGACAACATCTTTATGTTTGCACCAAAATCCTTTATAGGTTGAATTTATGATAAAAATAAGGCTTATAGGATGATGGGATGAAAATTTTAGAGTTATTTGGTAAGGTATTTGATTAAATAATGGGGTTTGAAAGTGGATAAAAGGGAGGAGATGAGGTGGCATTTTATAAGTTGGGGGGAGGACAAAATTGAAATTTTTGAAAAAATAGAATTACACACACATTTTTCACAATTCATAAGGCCCAAAAATAGTCCATTTTAGAATTTATAAGATATAAGGACAATATATTACAATAAAATACAAATTTAATTTTTCTGGGGAAATTGTTATCACTTATATTTTTAGTTTAACCCCTGGTAAATGCATTTTTACCATAACCATGGTAAATAATTTTTACTATTTTCAATATTTATTATGGAAAAAAATTAAGTTAAACTTATTAGATAATGTAAATTATAATTATTAAAAATATTGAATCCATTTTTACAAATTAAATTCACATAATTGGAAGAATTTAGTTTAATATTAAACCTTCAGAAGTGTCGAAAGATGTTTTTTCCAAATAAAAACTTTCAAAACTTTTAAAAAATTTTATATCATAATTCAATATAAAATTGATTAAAATGAATTAAATTATTTAGATTTTAATATTATTTAACTAATTTTACTTTAATACCAATTTAAAATATAATTTAACTCTTTGAATAATTTAAACAAAAAGGTAGTTTTAAATATGAATCAATATTTTTCAATCTTCATAAAAAAATTAATGTTTTTAGAAAATAATCAAAAATTATCCCCAAGATAATTTTAAAATTTAGATTTAAAAAATGATTTTTTCAAATAAAATTTCTAAATTTGTTAAAAGTAATTTTAAATTATATGTGTAAAGAGTGACTAAAACACCTTTTAGAAAAATATAGTTATTCAAAAAAAAATATTTTTCTTTCAAATGGTTATTATTTTATTTATAATCAATTGATAAACATTGAATTTACTTTATAAATGTGTAATGCTTATAATTTTCAAAATTTATTTAGTCCTATTCATATATTCCAACTTAAAGGCTAGGTTATAATGGTCATGTTTAAATACTAATATTTTAATAGAATATCATGTTTCTTTTAAACCCAGTGTTGCATACATCACAAGCTATTAAAGAGATTGAATTTATTTGAAAAGAAATATATAATAAATTCTTGTGGTGTTACATTATCTTTTAATATATTTTGTGTGTATTATATATGATATAAAAAAAATGAATTTTATATTTTAAAATCTTAGTGTGTTATAGGTACACTGTAAGTGGAACATCTCTTTAGGTTCTAAGGGACTATACTCATACTTAATCATGAAACCCATGCACTACTAGAAAAATACCAAATTCATATGCACCCACCTACCATATAATAACATAAAAAATTAAATAAAAATTAATATAAAATAAAGGTGAATGTAAGGGACCATCTTCTATGGACTAAAAAGATAAAACCCTTTAATAATATCTTATTGATTCTGATTCATATGTCTAAAATAAAATAATAATTGAAAAAAACCAAAAATAATGATTTTAAGTGAAGATGCAGAAAAAAATAAAAAATTATAAAGAGTATTAAATCAGATTATTCTTACCTATAATAATCTATAGACATTGGCATATTTAATAACGAGTGAAAAATGAGGTAGTTAGAAGTGGGAGAATAAGAGGAGAAGATGGAGGCATATACACCTATCCTCCCTCTGGTTTTATGAAAATGAGGGTGATTGAGAGATAATATTGGTTTTAATTTAAAAATAATTTAATTAAGTAAATTTATAAATTTTTAAAAACTACCCAGATGGATACTGAACTACCAGTTAACCTCCACTAAAATTTAGGTTTTCACTATGAGTCTTACGGAATAGAAATGGCTACAGTGTCACTACTAGACCGACCATCCTTTTGATGCCCAACCACCCTTATAGTGGGGATTTATTTACCCCATTTTCGGGATTTTAAATTCATAAACACTAAGACTCCATCTAACATCTTTTCCACTAACTCTAGAACCTCTGCATACTCATTTTAATCACTAAAAACATTATTAAAAGGCCTTATTATCTGATATAATCAATAAATCCATATTACCACTCACTCCATATTTACAAAATCCACACCTTTCTCTGATATAATCAATAAATCCATATTACCACTCACTCCATATTTACAAAATCCACACCTTATTGGATTCCTTTAACATAAATGGGTACATATTATCAATAACTTCCCACCATATGAATCACCATTCCCAAGAACTACCTATAATGTTACTTCATATTTGGCTCACCCACTTGAAATAATACAAAACCAAATTCTAAGTCTCCAAAAGGACAAAAGAATGTTTTTCTATGAATATACACACTTTTAATACACCCAAAAATATTATTATGACCCTTACTATCCACCATTCCACAATACAGTTTTTTATATTTTTTAAAAATACACTTTTTTGGGTAAGTAAAAGCCATACAAAGAGATCCACCATCAATATAGGAATATCCCAAGTCCACTTCAACCACAACACACACATTTAAAATTAAAAAATCCGACATACAAATTTCAATAGGAAAAATTCAAAAAAAAAACTCCACATCCACCTCAAACCATGAGTTAACACACTTCGAACCACGCACCATTCACATTATGAATAGTGCATCTAATAATAATTAATTTCATCATAGCTAAATAAACATGATAAATTTCAACCTATACTCCACATGATAAGCTCTTTTGAATAAACCCTATACCAATATATTGGAACATCTATGTATTCCACTCAAAATAAATGATAATAATTTAAAACTAGCATCAATTAAAGAACTCAATTCTAATGTCAACATAATGTAGTTAACATTTCTAGTCCGTGGTAGATAAAAACTTATTATATTTGTGCCTAAATATATCATGATGAACAAAAATCAATTCCAAAATTCAATTTTAGACTTAGTTCACTATCTAACTCATTATATTAACTATTTATTTATCAAATTATCCTAAAAAACATATAAATTTTCCATCTCATGATATTAGCTAACCTAATTACCAATTTCTTGACCATTCTAGTATTGAACATACTAGATTCCTTTAATAATATTAAAATAGTTCCCAACATTGGGTATTATTCCAGAAATAGACCATTTAAACTAAACTACATATCTCAATAATCAGAAAACTTATAAATGGACTGAAACACTATCCACAAGTTAAATTATAACTCTAGATATAAGAATGAGATTCAATATCATCTAGAATCATATAAAACACTACCACTCTCATTGACATTGTTTCACCCAATACATTTTACATGACCAATTCCATATATTACTCATAAGAAAGGATGCATCTAGATATTCGATGATGTTCTAATCACTATAGGATTTCAATTAATTCTCATTTCTTAAGAATATATGAATATTTTCCCATAAAAAATCAAGCATAATTGGATATGTTAAATGATTTTAATTTTCCATCTATCTCAATTTATTCCATATAGTTTAATAGTATTTCTCCCTACCCTTTCCCCATTTATAGAGATAGCTCATTACATTACCCAATCCTTGATAAGACTTATATCATGACTTATCTAATTCTCCTATGATTCTTCAGGATGAAAATATTATACATATCCCATCCTTTAATACTGGAATAATGTCAAGGAAAAAAATACTCTAAGGTATGTTAGGCCCAAGTTATGTTTTGGTTGTATTTGTTGTCAATCCATTAGTATCCTAAAAGGAAGAAAGTATGTTGAGAAAGATGATGATTGGGTCTAGTATTGATAAAAATAATACCCACTATGTGATTGATAAAAATCAGACTCATTGTGGGATTGATAAAAATCAGACTCACAATGGGATTGATAAAAAGTCAAACTCCTGTTCTGTAAAGAATCAGACTCGATGTGATAATCCATCGTAATGAGAAGAAGATGTTTTGAAGGAAGTGTTTGTTTTACCGAAGAATCGGGGTCATTGTGACCATGATATTTTAAATGTTATGATGCTTTGATGGTATGTATTTTACCTAAATCATGTGTTGAATGGAGAAATTTTGAACTAATCTTGATGGAAGAATGGGAGAGTGAAAGAGATGCTTCCAATTAAAAAAAGATTGTATCCATATTTATCGTATCCTGGTGGTAGAGAGAATGAAGAGATACATATTGTTTGTCAAAATAATTGTATCAGGGTGAAAGAAAATAAAAGGTGATGCTGATCAAAATAGTGATTCTAATTTACTATAGAATTTTTTCCATCAAAACCTTACCTAAAGATCAACATCAGGATAATCATACCCATATTGATTAAATAGGTGGTATTGATCGAAAATTTGGTATTGATCGAAAATGTGGTATTGATCGAAAATGTGGTATTGATTGAAAAGGTGGTATAGATTGAAAAGAGTGGTACTGATTTACAATAGCATCCTGTATTCCATCAGATGATATAAAATTTTTTCATACCCAGAATGATCAATATTAGAATGATTAATATCAAAATGATCAATCTCAGAATGATCAATTTTATAATGATCAATATTATAATGATCAATATCAAAATGATAAATATTATAATGATTAATATCAGGAATAGGAAGGAAAAGATCAATATCAGGATGATCGACATAAGAATGATCGATATCAGAATGATCGTATCCAAAATGATCATACCGAAAATGATCATACCCAGGATGATTGTATCCAGACCAATTGTATTTAGAAAAGATCATACTTGGGTTAAGATGAAAATAAAGAAGCAAGAATGAATGGAAAGTTACAATACCTTCCAATTAAAATTAGATGATTCTAAAGTTGTTCCTTAATGACTTCAAATTCATGAAGGTAGTCATGATACAAGCACATGTTTATAAATGAAGTGAGGTTTTCAATTGCGTCAATAGAATATTTGAAGAGGATGATTAATAATGCAGTCAAACATTTCAAAAGTGTTAAGTTACTTTGTTTGGATGAGTGATGAAGCAAGTGGATATTGATGAATTAATTGTCAAGGGGGAAACTCAATTCAAAAGAATGATTGTATCTCAAGTGTAGAAGTTTATTTCTTTAATCAAATTCAATTGGTACATAGATTTTTTTAAGAAATAAACATGAGAGAATTAGATTCAGTAATTGAAATCAGTTTGACAATTGAAATGGGAGTATGGAGAATAAAAGGTGAAGATTGTAGATTTTTTGAGAAGAATTGAGAAGAGTTGATGAATTCAAAATATATTCCGAGATTTTAGGGGAAATTACATTTTGAGTGAATTTGTGTGTGTCAGAATGATTTTTGGGATTCCCACAAAACACTTGTGGGTCACCTATAAAAGGAAAATGGTACATTTTACTTGACTGATGATGAAGTAATGTTCACTATATTAGAGAGAGAAGCTCCATGATTCTAGAGAGAAAAGAAAGTCTTTGTATTGATATAGTATTGAAGTTGTTAGGACAGACAAGTAAAAGAGAAGAGACAAGATTGTGAAGATTGTATTCGACTGATCATTGTACTCAGAATTTATCATACTCAGTGGATCATCATATTTATCTTGTAAATTGTATTTGGATGATATTGGTATCAAGATGAATTAATCAGAATGGGATTTTACATACTGGGTATTTCCATATTGAAGATTTACAAACTGAGGAAGAATCGTACTGGGTTTTATTATGATCAGGTTTTGAAGTGGTGACAATTCATTTATATTGAATTATATCAGAACATAGAACTTGAAGAATTCTTTTGAAAAAATCATACTCATAGGAATCATACTGTGAGAATCAAACCCATAAAAATCAGATTGAGTTTTCGGCAACAAAGTCTATGTGGTTTTTACCTTTCTTCTAGGTAAGGAATTGAAGAATAGTATTTCAATTGAATACATTTTTTGAATTGAAAATAAGAACAAGTTACACGAGTTGTTACATAGAGGTTGTATTTCTCTATTGTTCTAAGAGGGTGCACATGCACTAGTGGGATTGTTTCACAGTGATACATAGGTTTAAGGGTATATCATACTCATTGTAATCCAAGTAAATTTTTCTAGTGGATTGTATGGTATTGGATCATTTCAAAACCATAAAAAAGACGTAGCTATTCTTATTGAATAGTGAAACTTGTAAATAAATTTATTCCTATGTATGTGTGTTTGATTTGTTTTTTAGTATGGAATTGAATCTTTAATAGGAGGCAAAGGTTGTTTCAATAGAAAAGAAACATAAAATAAAAAGAGTATCACTAATTCACCCCTCCCCCTATTAGTGATACAATACATTGATTGGAAACTTACAAGGTAATTGGTTTATAATTACCTTGGTGGTTGGTATAACCTTTGAATTCACTTCACAAAGTTTCTATAGGTTTAAAATAACTTTTATTATTTATAAAAATTACCCTTGATTACCTTAGAGTAATTTTTTTTCCAAATATTTCATTATATATATACAATGATCCATAAAACCCCTTCTCCCAAAATATGAATTATATGTTCACTTATATATAAGGAAGTTATGAAGATGATATTTATTTTAAAATAAATCACATAATACATGGATGATCAAAAAAACTTTAGAAGTTATAAGGAATCTTAACACCTTTAAAGGTATAATTTCACTGGGTAGAAAATATCATAGAAGATAAACTGAAAATTCATCCAAGATGATATTCTTTCACCTTCTTCCAAGATCTAGTTTATACTCTACTCACATGAATACCTTCAAATCAAAAATATGAGAAATGTATCCTGTAATTTCCAAGGAAACCAACTAAAAATGATTTGATTATCATCCATCAATTTTTCATCAGTCTAAGATCTTAAACCCATTACCAAAAGTTTTATAGAACAATTTTTTGAATCACAGATAACCTAGAATAACAAAGGTACATTCATTGGATTAACTTTACAAAAAAACATAAGTATCAATTACAATATATTGTTAATTACCATAGCTCCTTACATTTCATACTAGAATTATCGAGTGAAAAAGATATCCTTATTGTTCATAAAATATTACACTTCCAAAAATTATACAAGAGTCTTTTTACTAACCATTCTCTTAACTCATATAAAAATGATTCTAATTGCATCATCCCTCCCCAAGAAACATCTCAAAATAAATGGGCATTTCCTTTAAAATTTATAACTTTAATATATATATATATTTTTGTCATTAGATTCAAAATATATATTCATTTAAAACAATGGGTTACAAACTATTTCCATTCCATTGAAAATTCTAAAACATTTTCTTATAAATATTGTTTAATTTATATTAAAACCATTAATTTTTTTTACTATAAATATTGTTTCCTCTTCTTTTTGAAAAACTAACAATTTTTTATACAAATTATCATTGATAAAAAATATTAGGCATAACTAATAGTGTAATACTCTTACAAAATTAATTCACTAGGATAAATATACCAATAATAAAAAAATAATTTATTTAGAGAAATTTTATACTAAGAAAATAATAAACCATCAAACATAGTAGACCATGGATCAAATCAAAGGGAATTAATGGAATGTTAAACATACATATGAGTGACTCTAATTAATTAAATTGACCCAAATAAGGTATTCATGAAAACACACAAAATACATGATTAATTTCTAATAATTAACTAAATATGATCCCACATAACATCTATAATATATATATATATATATATATATATATCATGTTCTAATATACCAATGATTTATGTAAAATTATAAAATCAGATCCGTACTGATCCCTATGAGAATAATTAAGTCTTATCAGATTTTGATCAAGACAATTAAAGAAAATAAACCATTAAAAATTATGGCACATAACTCATAAATCTATGATAACATGATATTTCATTATAAATAGGTTAATTAGTCCTTTTTTGGTTAATTATCACGGCTCAATATTACTTGTTCCAATCTAGAAAATAAAATCCCCGAATAAAAAAACACTACTCTAATACTTATATATAAAATCCCTAATATGGATACATGGATAGCTCTTAAATTGAGTCATAATTGATCCTAGGATAATTCCATAATCCCTTATGGATAACAACTAGCATTGTGGATCTTTTTTGAAAATTAGTAAATGACTTATCAGCTTATAATACTATATTTTTTTAATAACATATTGTACTAAAAAATAGCATGACCCATATGTATATTGGATGTTTATAAAAATAAATAATAACATGTAACCTTGATTGAGGTACCTATACACTAGGGGTATATGCACTCAAAGTGAAACCTAGTGGTAGCATCACCTGTGGGGTCTCAACAAGGTCTCATGTTTGAGTCTCACTGAGTACTTCCCTATTGGAAGTGAAAGATTTTCTTGTATTTCTTCCCTCTCCCCAGGCTATTGTAATGAGTATAATAATATAATATAAATTCTATATGAATCCATATATAAATTAAAGTACAATTTAAAATGTGTAGTATAACCTATAACATGAACACTGCTAAGAGAATCAATTAATTATAAAATATACTTAGCGACTATTCCTGATGGAAACATATGATGTGAAATCCATTTCATGAGGTGATTTGGTCTTAAGTAGGGTGAAAATTCTTTCCAAAGGTATAAAATCCCTAGGATTTCACCCATAACACCTTATAATGTTGGTTAGTTGAGAGTATGGGAGGTTGGTATCATTATATCTTTTTGAGGGGATTCTTTCTTACTGTTAGACTCTCTTATAGTTGGAAGTCATGTTCATGAATCCTTACCATGTACTAGTATGGAACTGGATATCCATGAACTAGTATATATTCATTAACATATATCAATGAGAACATTTATATATATATATCATAGGTTCCCTATATTTATTATTTTCTCATTTATGTTACTTAATTCTAAGTTAGTGTGGTTTAAAGCTACATAACTAGGCAACCTCAAGTTTATTTCCATCCATGTAAGTGTTTTGTGTTTGAAGTATCAAGATTGGTCACATATGAATGGATTACTATTTATAACTATAAAGGTAATTAAAATCCATTTATTTCAATTCCAATCAATGGGTCATGTTATACATTTTAGAGTTTTGTGACAAGGACTAATCCATTCAAATTAACATCACTTGGTAAGGATGATTGGAAAAAAGATTCATAGAAATGGTTGGTTGGGGAATTATAATTAATAATAATTTTCTAATTATCCTTAAAGGGAATATTTACAAACAATTATGTGTTGTATTTATAAATAATATAACTCTATAAGGGATGAGGTTGATTCATCCAGTAGGAATATATCCTACTTAATAGTGTATATCCTCATAAGGAATCTAGAATAATGAATGAAATATGGTGATACCTAGAAAGAATATGAACCTTGTACTGGGAGATAATATCATTGGGAATTTAGCCCAATGATAGGAGTTCTCATGGAATATGTCCCTTATGAAAGGGATTCCCAATCTCACGGGGAATATATCCTAATAAGGAAGAACATAAGTGGATTCATGAGGAATATAGCCCTATGAAGATGGATATTAAGGATTGATGATGTTGGGTTTGAACCTATGCAAGGCATCCTACATATCCTACTTAGTAGGAATCAAAGTCAATGTAGTTATATTTTCATATTTTACGGTCATATTATAGGACCATACCATTTAGTTTAACATCATACGGTAAATAATTTGGATGCATAGTATAACATCGTGCTGTAAGGATGTCTGTGTCATAAAAATTTATTACAATAGAGGATTTAGTGGGGATTACACATATGAGGATGCAATTTAATAATCACATCTCATTAGATAGAGGGAGAATAAATCCATCCTTGAGTTTGAATATGGGTATTACACTTGCAGGAGGCAGAGATTTTGATCATTAATTTATTAAAAGTAGTCATCATTCAAGAACCCTGATTTGTTCGGTTTAGGCTTAGGACAACTAATTTAAGCTACATGAATCATAAGAGGTTATCTCCATGACCTTATAGAAAAAAACTTAATTATTAAAGGAATACATGATCCTAATTTTTTGAGGGTTTTATCAGTATGGGTGGAAAACTCATGAGATTTTTTTTCAAAGGAATACATTATTGAAGGGGTGAACACTGGTGTACATGCCCTGATCACATATTTTGGGTGGTTTTGAATGAGTATTTAAGTTATAATTTTGGGTGTTTTTACCATGGTGGAATAAATCCATAAAGTCCTTTTAGATATTTTTCATCTCGATACATAGATCAGTTTAAATTGTGACCCAAAGGAGGTCATCCATACCATTCCAAATATATTTAGTGGAGAATTAGTGGATAACTTATTCTACACTATGCATGTAAGGTCCATAAGAAGGTAATCATGAAATGGTTATTTGGATGCATGGTTCATTTCATCTAGGTACACCTGTAATCAAATTTCACTATTTGTTTCACATAACCCCATCTATATAGTGTATTTAAACTATACATGTCCACTTAGTTCACTTATAGGGGTCAAGTCACATGGTGCATAATGGTGCATCATCATGGTAATAGAGAGTCCATCACATATTTTAGGCCCAAGCTAAAAGAAGAGATGGTTTGCATGGTTTGTCTTTTGTTGGTATTAAGGAAGTTTTCATAAAGGAAAGACACCTTGAATTTCAAAGAATTCGGAACCTGGAAGTTTGAACATTCAGAACCTAGAAGTTGCAATTCTCGGAACCTGGTGTTTTGAGAACTCGGAATCTGGAAATTGAGAAATTCGGAACCGGGAAGTTGCAAACTCTCAGAACCTGGAAGCGGTTGAATTTGGAAGATGACTAATAGGAGATTTGAAGCCTCTAAGACTTCATTACACATTATGATGATGATTTTCTATTTTGTAACTCTAAATTTGTGAGTATATTCAAGTACTCACGATGCAAGAAAAAGTTGATTGGAGAAGTCATACCGAGAATCGGTGAAGTCGCACCGAGAACCAGAAGTCGTACTGAGAACCAAAACATCATACCAAGAACTGGTGAAGCCATACCGAGATCCATAGGAGTCATACTGAGAATTCAAAATCATCAATATCGATGAATAAAGAGGAGTCATACCAAGAATGAATAATTTTTTACACCGAGGAAGCAATGAAAATCCATACCGAGAAGCGATGAAGAGTCATACTAAGAATTGAAATGGTGTCATGCTGAAGAAGCAGTGAAGAGTCATGCCGAGAATTGAAGTTATGCCGAAGACTCAAGAAGGATGAATATGAGAAAGTGATGTCGAAGACTCAAGAAGAGTGGATCCGAGAAAGTGATGTCGAAGAATCAAGAAGGGTGGATCCGAGAAAGTGATGTCAAGAAGACAGATGAGTGAATCCAAAAAAGTGATGCTGAGAAGACAGATGAGTGAATCCAAGAATCTGATGCCGAGAAGACAGATTGATGAATCCGAGAATGTGATACCGAGAAACTTGTGTAACAAGGTCAGATCCGGAAAAGGCCAAAGTTCTAAATCAAGATAAGTGAAAGAAGATTCGATAAGATTCTAGAAGCGTTGACAAAGTCTTAATTACTCCGAGATTTCAGGAGAAATTAAGATGTGGGTGAATCTAAGTGAGCGGGAAAATATTTTGGTTTCCTGCCTAAGAACACTTTAGATCACCTATAAAAGTATATCAGAGTACAATGTAAAAGTGTGATGATTAAGTAGTACGAGAATCTCTGATAATCTAGAGAGAGAATGAAGTGTTTGGCCGACCAATTTTCATTACGGTTTCAATTGTAACGAGAATTTGATACTGGTTGACACCGTATTGAGTTTCTCAGAATGAGAAAAATTGAAATGGAGATTCAGAATGGGAAGTTCGGACTGAACTAATCGGAATGGGGAATCAGTATTGGTTGACATTGTATTGAGTTTCTCGGACTGGGGAAGATTTGAATTGAAGAATTGGATTGAAGGACAGAATTCAGATTGAAGAATTGGATTGGGAAAATTCAGAATGGAGATTCAGAATGAGAAGTTCGAACTGTAATTGATCTATCTCAAGTCCAAAGAGTCCTGGAATTTCTTCTGGGTAAGGACGTGAAGATTTGTGCGGAACTTTCTTACACTTGTGTATTTTAAAGGAAGTGCAGGTAACATAAGTTATTACAAGAAAAGAGACATTGCCCTATTGTGTTAAGAGGTTTCACATGCACTGAAGTGATTGTTTCACAGTGCTTCATGAGTGTAAGGGTATATCCTACTCATTGTAATCCAAGGATTGTTTTCTTAGTGGATTGTATGGTGCTGGATTGTTTCTAACCATACCAAGGACATAGAAATTCTTATTGAATAATGAACCTTGTAAATTGTTGTGTTCCTTTGGATGTGTGCTTGTTTGTTTTCTCAGCAAGAAATTATATCTTTAACAGGTGACAAATATTGTTCTCAATATTAAGGTAACTTAAAAAGGGTAAAAGGGGTACCCCTGATTCACCCCCCTCTCAGTGGTTCATTGCTCCAACTGGGTCCTTACAAGTGGTATCAGAGGAGGTTCCATTGTTTTCCTTGCTGATGGAAAATATGAATTGTGTGAACAATAAAGGAAATCCGGTATTATATGGGAAGAACTATCAAATCTAGAAGGATATAATGATACTATATCTCATGTCTATTAGTTATGAAGTTCTTGAAGCTACAACAGTTCGGTTTCCTTCCATTAATGATAATGTTCCACTTACACCTGTTGACAAGAAGTTTCTTGAGAATGATAGAAGAGGCAAGAATAATATATTGTCTTCACTTTCTAAAAGTGAGTTCTTGAGAGTGAAAGGAGTGGCCACAACCAAAGGTATATGGGACAAACCGAAAAACATATACGAAGGCAACACAAAAGTCAAGAAGGGAAAACATCAAATCTGGAGGTTGAAGTATGAAGACTTGAAGATGGGGGAGCATGAATCTGTTGGGGATTTCTTCACTAGGGTGAACGATATTCTTAGTACCATTATATGTCTTGGTGAAGAGCTGAAAGACTCTACTGTGGTGGAAAAAATCTTGAGTATTCTTCCTGATAAATTTGATGCGAAGGTATCTTCATTAGAAGACAGAGACTCAGAGACTCTATCTCTTGATGATTTTCATAGCACACTCATTACTTATGAGATGAGAAGGGAAAAGGCTATGAAGGCCAAGACAAATGTTAACAGAGAATTATCTTTCAAATCAATGAAGAAGGAGAAGTCTATGAATATCTTGATTAAAGAAGATGGTGGTGATTCTGACTCTAAAAGTGAGGTATGTAAAAATCTTAACGATATTTTATCCTTGTTTTCAAAAAATGTTTAAAGAGGCACAGGTAAATACAAGGGAAAAATTCCCTTGAAGTGTTTTGAATGTGGAGTCATTGGCCACTTTGCAGCTAACTTTCCTCTAAGGGAGAATGAAGAAGACATTGATGAAGAAGAAATAAATCCAAGAAAGTTATGGAAGAAGCAGGGTGGTAAAGGAAAGTCGGGGAAAGAAAATAAGTTCTTCAAATCCAAGAGAAAAAGTTTTCTATCTGTAAATGAAGAAGATGAAGAAATTGATGCAGAATCTGAAAAATTAGTTGAGTATGGTGTTGAGAATAATTTCATTGAAACAATGAATGATGAATATTTTGGAAGCAACAACTCGGAATAAGAAGAAACTCAGCTTGAAATGCATCTGCAAGAAGAATTGAAGGAATGTTTAAGGAAGATCAGAAGGCTGGAGAAACTTAACAAAAAGTTGGAAGATGAATGTTCCTCAACATGAAATCAAGATAATGTTAAAGAAGAACTTGATAAAGAACTTGAATATTTGAAGAAGTCTCTTGAAGATGAGAAAAACCAAAATGAGCACATGATAGTTAAGCTGAAACCAAAAGAGGAAGAATTAGACCTCATTCAAAAGAAGCTCTCATAAGTTGAATTAAGAAACATATGTTTTCAAAACTCAACTACTAATGTAGGTGAAATCTCTCAACAATCAAATCCTGAGAAAATTCAACAGAAGAATAAAGTGGTTGCTGTGAAGAAGAAAGATGAGAAAGCTATTTATATGGCCAAGACCATTGTTGCTGGGAACTCAGAAGTTTCAAGGAAAATTAAGTGTAACACTGGTGAAAAACAAGTAAAATCAGGGAAGGCAGAATTCCAGTAGAACAATCTTGCTAACAAAAGAATGGTTGGTGGTTCTGAATAAATAGTAACAAAGAAATATCAGTACAAAAGCTTTAGAGGAAGGTACTCCTTCTATGGGTACTATTGGTTTTGTGGTGGATTCGGGCATACATAGAATATGTTTTGGTTTAATCAAAATTATTACCAACACCACAAAAGTTATGAAAGGCAGAGATTTAGGGGGAGTCAATCTCCTCAAAGAAAGAAGAGTGACAAAGTTTTCTTGAAGAAAGTTGAGAAGAATGAAGTCAATACAGGAAATAGATTCCAGACTTTGGAGACTATTTGCGTAAGGTGTGAACAACCTGGACATCTTGAAAATGATGTCTTGTACTATTACCAGCTCAAAAAAAGGTTCTTAATTCTCAGAAGCTTAAGGTGAAGAAAGAAGTGAAAGAAGAAAAATCTCTTGTTGTTGAAACTGCTCTAAAAGTTTCAAATGAAGAATGAACTTGGATACTTGATAGTGGGTGTTCTTCACATATGACAGGATACTTAAAGTTTCTAAAGAATGTGAAGAATCTTAAAGAAGGCACAATGACATTTGTCACTGATGAATCTTTAAAAATCAAAGGTGTTGGATCAACCATCATTGGGAAGGAAAAATTGAAGTCCAAGAAAACTCTGTATGTTGATGGGATGAAGCACAACATGCTGAGTGTATCACAATTGTGTGATGAGGGTAAAAAAGTTATCTTCAAGAAATATGGATTTTTTGTGAAAAATAAAGAAGATGGGGAGATTGTTACAAGAGGACAACAAACCAAAGGGAATCTGTTTCAGGTTAGAAATTCACAAAACTCTTGTTACATGAGGATAGTGGAAGAAAATCAGTTGTGGCACAGAAGACTTGGACACATGTTTCAGAGAAATATGAGCAAGTTATCTAAAAGGGATAGTGTTCAAGATATTCCAGATTTTCCAATAAGAAGAGATTGGTGTTGCACTACCTATCAGAGAGGAAATATTACAAGTGTTTTGTATAAGAATGTTGAAATTTGTTCCAAACAACCCCTTGAACTAATACATTCTGATATATGTGGGCCGATGAGAAAACAATAAACAAATGAAGACAAGTACTTCATCACCTTCATTGATGATTTTACTCACATTACATGTGTTATGTTTATGAAGAACAAGTTAGACTCCCTGAAAATATTTAAAAGATTCTGAAGAAAAGCTGAGAAAGAATGTGAATACTCTGTGAAGAAGTTGAGAACAGATAATGGTGGTGATTATAAAAGTAAAGAATTTGAAGACTATCTTGAGAAGCATGGAATTAATCATGAATATAGTGCTCCATATACAACTCAACAAAATTAGGTTGCTGAAAGGAAGAACATAAGCTTGGTAGAAATGGGAAGAACCATGTTGCTTGAACATGGACTTACTCATTACTTTTGGAGCCAAGCTACAAGTAAAACTGTTTATATTCAAAATCAATGTTTCTACAGGCCCCAATTCAACAAGACTCCATATGAACTTTTATATGGTATTACTCCAAGTATGAATCATGCTAAATTTTTTGGGAGCCCATGCATTATAAATAATAAAGGTGGAAACAGTGGAAAATTTGAGAAAAAATGAGAAGATGGAATTTCTCTTGGTTATGCACCAAAAGGAAGAGGTTATAGATGTTTTAACAAAGAAACAGGAATAATGGTGGATGTAGTTGATGTAAAAGTCATTGAAAATCCAGGGAAAGATAAGCATGTCCAGACAGACAAGGAAGATGAGGAAGATGAAGTTAAGGATTCTGATAAGGATGCAATGAATTGTAATCCTAATCAAGATGAAGAATCAGATTCAGACATATCAAGTGATGAGGAAGGCACACAAAAAACTTATCCAAGGTTGATGAAACAAGTGCAAGATCAGAACATAATTGGTGATCAACGTCACATAGTTCAAATGAGAAGAACAATTAATTTCATATCACATACTTCCTTGTATTACAAAGTGGAACCAAATGATGTTAAAGAATCCTTTGAGCATCTGGAATGGGTTCAAGCCATGAATGAAGAATTGGATCCGATTGAAAAGAATGATACATGAGAACTCGTACCCAAGACTAAAAATAAGAACATTATTGGCACAAAGTGGGTCTTCTGGAATAGGCTAAATGAAGAAGGTGAAGTTATCAAAAATAAAGAAAGATTGGTTTGCAAAGGCTACTCTCAGATTGAAGGAATTGACTTTGAATAAACTTTTTCTCTGGTGGATAGATTAGAAACTATCCGAATATTTCTTTCTATTTCTACACAACGAGGCTGAAAAATCTTTCAAATTGATGTCAAATCCTCATTTCTTAATGGTGATCTTAAAGTACAAGTTTATATTGAACAACCATGTGGCTTTGTTGTTGGGAGGAATGAAAGTTATGTGTTCAGGTTTTAGAAAGCCTTGTATGGTCTAAAGCAAGCTCCAAGAGCATGGTATTCCAAACTGGATACTTGCTTAAAAGAGATGAACTTCAAGAAAGGAAGAGTTGATATCAATCTGTACATCAATGAAAGCCAACATCTTTCTCTCGTTGTGATTGTCTATGTTGACGACATTATTTTTGCTGAGAATGATGAAAGAAGATGTAAAAGGTTTGGTGAAGAAATGAAGAATGTCTTTGAGATGTACATGTTGGGTAAAATGAGATACTTTCTTGGGTTAAAAATCTTGCAATAGAAAGAATTAATTTTTCTCTCCCAATAAAAGTATGCTAAGGAACTTCTCAAGAAGTTTGGTATAGAAAAATCAAAACATGTATCAACTCCTATCTCAGTGGGAACAAAGCTAAACAAAAATGATGAAGGAAAATAAGTTGATTAGAAAGAATATCGAAAGCTGATTGGAAGTTTTTTGTACCAAACTACATCAAGACCAGATATTGTTTTTGCTGTTACCTTATGTGCAAGATTCCAGAGTGCTCCTAAAGAATCACATCTTGTTGCTAGAAAAAGAATTCTTAGATACATAAAAGGCACAATATAATTCGGAATCAAGTATAGTGGTTCAAATAACATTGATTTGTTTGGATATTGGGATGAAGATTGGGCAAGAAATGTTGATGATAGAAGATCCACATCTAGTGGAGTGTTCTTTATGGGAAAAAATTGTGTTGGATGGCACTCGAAGAAGAAGAATTCTGTGACACTCAGTACAGCTGAAGCTGAATATGTTGCTGCCACCATGGCCGCTACTCAACCTATCTGGATGAAAACACAGTTGGATGATTTTTTAGTTTAAGTGAAGTTTCCCTTGGTCTTGGGATGTGATAATCAAAGAACAATTAATCTTACCAAAAATCCAGTCCAAAATTATCGATCGAAGCATATTGACATCAAATATCATTTCATCAAAGAGAATGTGGAAAAGAATAAACTGAAACGTGAATATGTTTCATCTGATGAACAAGTTGTTGATATTTTCACGAAACCCTTTCCGAAGGAATCATTCTCAATATTGAGGTTGAACATGGATGTCCAACCTCTTTCTTTTCAAGGATAAGGTATGTTGTTCTGTCCCCTCTCTTCTTACCTTTGGATTGTTTTGTCAAGGGGGATAAGTTTTTTTTGTATCATAAATCTATTGTTTAAAGAGTGATTTGTGGGTAAGCTGTGAACTCATCAGTGTTTGTGTTTGTGAACTTTTCTAACTATTTTATTGGTGTGGTTGTATGAAAGAACTTTAATTTTTTACAAGAAAAATGAATATGTTAGAAAATGAAGATGAAGATGTCATATTCACTACCTTATGGACAACATGGTTTTTCTGTCAACGATTCTTGTTTTCTACATCGAGTTTTCTCACATAGGCTTAGAATTATTGATAAGTACTCCACTGATTGAGGTTTCAAAGTTTGGTGATTTATGAAAACTTGGTTGACAACAAAATCCAAAGGGGGATATTGTTAGGCCCAAGATAAAATAAGAGATGGTTTTCATGGTTTGTCTTTTGTTGGTCTTAAAGAAGTTTTAATAATGTAAAGAGACCTTGCATTTCAAAGAATTCGGAACCTGGAAGTTTGAAGATTTGGAACCTAGAAGTTGTAATTCTCGGAACCTGGTGTTCAGAGAACTCGAAATCTGGAAATTGAGAAATTCAGAACCGGGAAGTTGAAAACTCTCGGAACCTGGAAGCGGTTGAATTTGGAAGCTGGCTAATAGAAGATGTGAAGGATATAAGACTTCATTACACATTGTGACGATGCTTTGCTGTTTTGTAACTCTAAATTTCTGAGTATATGCAAGTACTCATGATGCAAGAAAAAGTTGATTGGATAAGTCATATCGAGAATTGGTGAAGTCGCATCGAGAACCAGAAGTCATACTGAGAATTGGTGAAGTCGTACCGAGAATCGGTGAAGTCGCACCAAGAACCAGAAGTCGTATCGAGAACCAGAACATCATACCGAGAGCTGGTGAAGCCATACCGAGATCTAGAGGAGTCATACTGAGAATTCAAAATCATCGGTATCGATGAATAAAGAGGAGTCATACCGAGAATGAAGAATTTGTCATACCGAGGAAGCAATGAAAAGCCACACTGAGAAGTGATGAAGAGTCATACTGAGAATTCAAATGGTGTCATGCTGAAGAAGAGATGAAGAGTCATGCTGAGAATTGAAGTGATGCCAAAGACTCAAGAAGGATGGATCCGAGAAAGTGATGCCGAAGACTCAAGAAGAGTGGATCTGAGAAAGTGATGCTGAAGAATCAAGAAGGGTGGATCCGAGAAAGTGATGCTGAGAAGACAGATGAGTGAATCCAAGAAAGTTAGGCCGAGAAGACAGATGAGTGAATCTGAGAATCTGATACTGAGAAGACATATGAGTGGATCTGAGAATGTGATACCGAGAAACTTGTGTAACAAGGTTATATCCGGAAAAGGCCAAAGTTATAAATCAAGATAAGTGGAAGAATATTAGAGAAGATTCTGGAAGCATTGACAAAGTCTTAATTACTCCGAGATTTTAGGAGAAATTAAGATTTGGGTGAATCTAAGTGAGAGGGAAAATATTTTGGTTTCCCGCCTAAGAACACTTTGGAGAACCTATAAAATGAGATCAGAGTACAAAGTAAAAGTGAGATGATTAAGTAGTGAGAGAAGCTCTGATAATCTAGAGAGAGAAATAAGTGTTTGGCCGACAAAGTTTCATTACGGTTTCAATTGCAACAAGAATTTGATACTGGTTGACACCGTATTGAGTTTCTCAGAATGAGAAAAATTGGAATGGAGATTCGGAAGGGGAAGTTCGGACTGAACTAATCGGAATGGGGAATCAGTATTGGTTGACATCGTATTGAGTTTCTCAAACTGAGGAAGATTTGAATTGAAGAATTGGATTGAAGGACAGAATTCAGATTGAAGAATTGGATTTGGAAATTTCAGAATGGAGATTCGGAATGAGAAGTTTGAATTGTAATTGATCTATCTCAAGTCCAAGGAGTCCTTGCCTATCTTCTGGGTAAGTAAGTGAAGATTTGTACTAAAATTTCTTACACTTGTGTATTTGAAAGGAAGTGCAGGTAACAGAAGTTGTTTCAAGAAAAGATACATTTCCCTACTGTGCTAAGAGGGTGCACACGCACTGAAGTGATTGTTTCACAGTGCTTCACGAGTGTAAGGGTATATCATACTCGTTGTAATCCAAGGATAGTTTTCTTAGTGTATTGTATGGTGCTGGATTGTTTCTAACCATACCAAGGACGTAGCTATTCTTATTGAATAGTAAACCCTGTAAATTGTTGTGTTCCTTTGGATGTGTACTTGTTTGTTTTCTCAGCAGGGAATTATATCTTTAACAGGAGACAAAGGTTGTTCTCAATATTAAGGGAACTTAAAAAGGGTAAAAGGGGTACCACTAATTCACCCCCCCTCTCAGTGGTTCATTGATCCAACTAGGTCCTTACAAAATTTTCAATGTTATGAATATTATGTTTGGTTCATGTTTCTTAGTGAGGTCGTCGTACTAGCACTCACCTACTAGAAATCACACAGTAGCCTCTGTGAGGTGTATTTCTTTCAAAAAAATTATTCATGGAGATTACTTATAAATGAATCTTGTGGACTCAAATGAACTATTCTCATCCAAATATTATTCTCTTTTCCCCCTTTTCATTGTGTTTCTTCCCAAAATAGTAATATGAGTATTAATAAAAAAAATTAGGTATTTAGTCCTCAAATTATGATGTCATTCCAATCATCAAGTGGTGACCATGTAGAGTAACATCAGGGATTATCCTAGTATGAATACCACATAGTAATTATTAAGATATATCTTATGATTTGATTTTTAAGGAACTATTAATCATGTAAAAGGGAACAAAAATGTAAGTGTAACTCTTCACATACATCTGGTGGGTGGTCAAGACTGCATTCTCTAATACTTTTATCAGATTTTCACGAGCATCATCAACATTGGGCATGAGATAAGGTGGTCATGTAATCCATTTGATTTAGAAGGGCAGGTGGATAAATCTTGCATATGTATTACTCCATCCTCATTGTGAAAAACCTCAATATGATCACAAGCTTGTGAAGTCAATATTATGTTGGAACATAGAAGATAACCACAAAAATGATGGGTTATACAATCATGTGGTCCATTGGTGTTCACATAGTTTTTTGGAAATCATGCATTGGGATTCATCACTATTGTTAGAATATTGACCAGATCATGTAATATCCCATGTTCAACCATGTGGTGCCTTATAAAATTAACCATGTGTGTGGTGTGGTTGTCCTATGTGTAGTTACCTAGGGATCACACACTAGGTTATGCTCCTTTTGGGTATTTCCTTTTTCAAAAACGTTGAAATTCATTATGATAAAATGAAGTACATATTAAAACATCTATAAAATTTTATCTATAACCCTATTTTAGCTCCATGAGTAGTCCAATCAAATCCTGTGAAGTGAACTATTCCCCTTGGTATAGGGTATTATCATGGAAATTATTTTACGAGGCTAAAAAGTTCCCAAAATACCCTTATAAATGGGTTTCAAGGATTTGAAAATGTTTTTCTCAATAATGGATGAAATGAAAATCCTAATCCTAGTGGTAATATCACTAGATTGTGAAGCCTTTTTTAATAATCTCTATCCATAGGTGTGTGTGCGTGTAGTCATGTGGAATATGTAGATCTCACTTGATTCCTCATTGTACTGGGAGATTATTATCTTGACTAATATTTACTAAGTAGGGACCACATCATGAGTTCAGTGAAAACAACATGTGGCACCATTTTTGGGTTCTAAAAGTGAAATGCCTAAGACATCCTCCCACCAAACAAGGCCTCATATACTCCAACCCCTTACTGAGGATGAACCCATGCATACAACATCATCATACACTATCCTATAAGCCACTATACATGTATCAACATATATATCCATATGTAAATTCAATCAATGGATCGCCTTTACTACATAATTGACTCATTAATAGAAAGATGTTGGAAAATCAATGTACTTAACTATATAAAAGTAGGTTGTACAAAACTATGTAACCTCTTTATAAATATAAATCTCAATAATGGAGGCTTTAGATCGATATAGATTCTTAACATATCCCACAAATATAATTACATACCTTTCAAAAGGATAAATAAAAAACAGATATACATGTGTGCAAAGTTTTAATTATCACACCAAATGAACCATTAAATTCACCATGATTTCAAAAAAATATGGATGAAAATACATTTCGAGTTGAAAAAGTATTGAAATCACATCATTCAATAAATTTTTCAATTAATTCAGGTCAATGAATTTTTTATAAATTGAATTGAAAATATAAAAAACAATCCTAATAGTCATTATAACATTAGTGAGAAATATTATTTGAAATAAAACTTGTAGTATTTGTTTCATCATGATGCGAGAATCATGAAATTTTATACTTTTCAACTTCAAATATTTTAATGAAACCAAATTTTCGACATTTTAAGAATAATCATGAAGAACATTGGTACCATGGATGCACTAATAAGAAAATTTTCCACCTCTAGGATAATTTATGACAAGTTAGAGGTAGGTATGTTCATCTTCCATCAAGATTGGGAGATAACTCCAAATGTATTACCATTGAGAGTAAGTAAAATATTGAATTTAACCCATATTTAGTTATTCCGGTAATATCTAACAATGTTTGAATAAAACTATCACAAATATTATTCTATACATCAATGAAATCAATATTATGTATAACATCATGATATATCCACTATGAAAGATAAAAAAAATATTGATTGTTTCTTCCAAATATTTATATCATTACTGGATTTTTGTGTCTTTCTATATGTGACATAAATATTTTTCACCCTCTCAAAATATTAATAGTTGAACAAAGTTTTTGGACCAATATAAAATGCTTATAAGCCATTGAATGCATGTTTTAATCTTTAATAAGATTGATCCACAGAAAAAACCTTCTATGACCCATGTATACTATTTTTATCCCATATTGGAGTTGATAATATGAAGTTTGTTGTTTACAAATTAGACAAGTTTATACCCCTTAATATCCAAATTTTTTTCCATAATCTAAGAAATCATTTATAGGGAACTTAATCATTGAATGAAGTTAAAAATGTTCAATTTTATAATAATAGTACACTCTAATACCTTACCACTATAAAAGTTTCAAATAACCAATTAATGGTCATAATAAAATATCAATATCATTTTTGGGATGTTTTGTTCTAGAAATAATTAAACTCAACATGATATATTTATGATTCATACAAAAATCAGGAGATAAGTTGTAAATTTCCAATAAAATATTCCATGAAATATATTTTCTACTAAGACTGCAATATTTCTTCATTCTATATATGTACCTTCAAAGACTAAGATTTATAACTTCATTTCATAATGTAGGAAATTATTGATTAATTTTTTCCACATTGGAAAATCAGTGGGATGACATAATTTTTTATCATATATCCACTCATCTACATTAAATAATAACATTTTTTTAATTATTTATATTTTCAAACAAACATTTCAAATGAATAATTATAGGAAGATACTAAATTGTTTTGGCATAAGTCTCTATAACTGCTAAATCAGTCTGTGATTTTTCTTTCAACTTATACCATGATGTCCCATATTGTGGACACTATGACAAACATTTATATTCCTTCCAATATGGTACACAATCATTTGGGAAGGAATGCATCTTCTTGTACTCCAAACCCATCAAGCATAATATTTTATTTTCATTATAATATGAATTTGTAATATTTTTGTCTTTAGAAAGTATATCTTTCAAGAGATCTAGAAAATCTATAAAACACTTTCCTCTCCATCCATTTTCACCATCATGTTAATAAATCATAAAAAATTTGATAAAATCATAAATTTTATAGAACTTGGATCGAATGGTTTTTTAGAATCACCATATAAGATCTAAATTTTTAATTATTTCCCAATTACCTCTATATAAATATCATGAATCATTTATTCAATTTGATCATGCTTATAATCTTAGAAATCATCATCATCAATAGATATTGAATTCTTCCCAATTTCACCATTCCAAATCCATGGGCTATAACTCAGATTAAAACCATGAAAAATTTAATGATCTTTTATTTATTTTATTTTCACTGTTTTCATATTTAAACATTTCAAGAATAAACCACAAAATAGGTCATTGTTTGGAACATTTTGTTCATAAAATTCAAAAAAATCATAAACACCTTTCTCATATTCATCACTTTATCATAGTGTAATCCAACTTTGACTCATTATTATTTATAAAAAGTATCATTAATTAAAAATAAGTTATTATATTTTGAAATTTATTTTGAAATTTACTTTCATAACTAAAAATTAAATATACCATATTATATTTTACAAATAAAATTAAGATAGTATATTGGATAAACAAAAATACCAATTCGGCATATTTTATTATCATTATTTTATTAAAAAATTAATAAGTATCATATAATTTGCATAATTATCTAAATATATATTTCAATACTTTGTATTCAAACTCTATAATCCATAATACATTCAATTTTTTTTTCAAAAAGTAGAAAAAAATAACTTAGAAATAAATTAATCAGTAAATTAATATTATTTATAACAAGAATTCATCAAACCTTAATATCAAAACAAGAATACATTAATTAAATATACCTCTGATTCATGAATAATTATAATTGTATATATAAATAGAGAAGAGATGAAAAATACTAACAGCATTAGAGATCAATCAAGAAAACAAATCCAAAACAAAATTCATCAATTAAGGCATACCTTTTATACATGTAAAATCAAATAAATAAAAACAAATGAAAAATATTTACTAGAAATTTGATGATTTATAAGTCAATTAAAATGGAAATACATTATATAAAGAGCCTGAGTGGTAGTAAATGAAATATGAGTGTGAAAAAATGGTGTTTAATGCGAACTGAATAATATTTTAGGCCACCAAATTTAAGAATTAATTTTTTGATTCCCCACATGATAGAAATAGATAGAATTCATGAGTAATAATGAAAGTAAAATGAATCGAACTGATGTTTCATAATAATTTTAAATGTTCTTCACATCGATTATTTGATATCTAATATAAAAAATCCTTTTTTCACATCAATTATCAAAACAAATAACATTGAAAACTAGATTTTCAATATCGGTTATCTAATATTAGATATTAAAAAGGAAAGAATCATGTTTTTAACATCAGTTAAAAATAACATACATGAATTTTTTTTCACCTTAAATGTATTTTTTACTAGTGATAAAGCTTCTATAATTCCTTTTAATCATCATAGATAGTACATCTCAAGAACAATTCATTACCATCAACAACATCATCATGTGATTTGAAATATCTACTTCCCAGGATCAATCTTTCTAGGTTTCAAAAGGAAGTATCATTAAAATCCTTAATTTTATATCGAATAAAAGAGAATTACTTTGAATATTAAATAGAATATTACTTCCATCTTGTTTAGTGGATTAATTATTCCTCAATTTCCCAACATCACCATAGATTGAATTTCCATTACGCAACACCATTGAAAAAAATTATGACCATCAGTACCATAGAAAATTTGGATACTTCACTCATAAATTTTAAATACATAATTTAAAATTGTTGAGAGTTACATACTCATTCCAATTTTGAGTTTTTTAAAGTGATTAATGATATGACCCCTTTTAGTAAAATTAAATATTAGAAATTTATATTACTTAGAATAATAATAATTATTAATTTAATGATATTATTTACTAATATTTTTTATTTTAATTCTTTAGAAGTACATTAAACCAATTTCACACATTCTTTATAGTGCCCTATCTCTTAATAGATTATTGAGATGTACATCACAACTAGAACTTGGATTTTTATATTTTTTGAATATTGATGATTTTAGATCATATTAAAATAATTTAGGCTATAATCAGTTAATTTCAAACCCATTGATCTTTTAACCTACCCTATGTCTGAACTTTCATTCATCCCATAGAGATCATGAATTGCTTTATAGGGAGAAACCTTACAGGATAAATTTTCCTTTTTTACCCAAGTTATTTTGTATTATTTTTTATTTTAATTGATCTTAAATAAGAAGTTTAGGTTAATTCATGGAGAATATTGAATGTTTTTAATGAAAGGATGTAGTAAATTCATTCATAATTATTGGGAAGATTAGTTCATAAGTTGTTTTTGATTTTTCTTACATGGATCCTCTATCATTTGATAAATGAGTAAATAAGTGCCTTGGATTGATCATTGGATTTAAAAATTTCCCCTTATTATTTAAACTATTAAAATTAGTGTTTGGAGAAGATTAATGTTGGTAATTAAGGTACAAGTTTGGTTTAACTTCCTAGGTGTCAAACCTGTTTCTAAGAGAAAATTTCTTTACTACATTGAATTTTCAATATGTAAAACTATGAGAAACAAAGATGAAAATGAAGTTATGGTTTTGTTTATAAATAGATGAAAAAAATATTTAAATTTAATAATTAAACCTTTTCCTTAATTTTTTATTTTATATATTTAATAGCCCACTTGAAACTTCATAATGAACCTTAAAAAAATTCGTCTTGATTAGTGTGGTTTTATTTATAAGTGGATATTTTTATAACTTATAAGACTATAGATAGAGTTTATATTTATTATATTATGAAAAATCTAATTAAATGATATAAAGTGATGAGTAAAATGATTTTATATTAAGGAATATCATAAGTTTTATAAAATTAATAAAATATTTAACATTTTGAGTATTAGAGGAGAGGAGTTTTCAATTGGACTCATATAAGAGGCATGATTGCATAAATATTGATAGTATGAGTTGTGTGCCTTTTAAAATTGTCAGCTATGGATATGTTTATGGGTATTATGAATTCAATTATCCCCTTATTAAAGTATTTTTTTTAATTTATGTTGAGATTTTTCATAGGGATAAGAAATTGTTCATGTGGGGGGATTTGATAACTTTAAATTATACATAACATTTTCTCATATATTTCACTCATAATTTGATAAAATATTGTATCATTATTGTTTTTTTTGTGTTTTAGAAAAAATATATATATTTTTGAATATTTTGGAAGATTTTGGAGATAACTAGGAAGAATTTAACAATTATAGAGAAAACCATGCTAAAGCATACACGAATCACAACGTGATTAATATATAGGATTTTAAATTGTAAATACTTAATATTTCATCATATAACCTGTGGTTTTCATACTGGTATATGATGTTTAAACCATGGCTGAAATTGTTTGCATGTTGTGTTATGGTTGTTAGAGGTTTTAAATTTAATGATAAAGAGATACAAGGATCACACCACAACCCATATGTCTGTGTTATGACATGTAAATACTTGGTAATTCAAAAAGGGATATGGGACAGGTAATGGAGGAAAGAAAGAGGGATATTAGTGATACATGTATCATGAAATAATTAATAGTCATGAAACCGTATTTAGTCAAGTAACATATAATTTTGATGTTTTTTATAAAGGATGGTCCACTTATGATGATCATTACCATTTCTAGATAAAGTTATGAAAAGGATAAGACTATTGTGGATGGTTTAGTTTGATGTTTCAAATCCTAGGTAAATTTTTCCAATTATATAATATTTATTATTTGATCATATCTTTTACTATTCTATATTTTACATCTCTTAAGAGAAAATATTCCCTTATGATTGATTCTAATCTAGTCATGAGTGAGTAGTTACTTAAAGAATGGTGAATTAAGAGTAAAAATATTATGATTTATGTTAATTTATTGAATTTTCTTATGGATATTCTTTTTGATTTAGTATTACATTTTTATTAATTTTTATCTTATTATTTTTTTATTCTTTAAAAAATAATGGGTAAGGGAGGAAACCCAATGTGATAGAAAAATATTTTTTATTGGAGAGTAATCATGATACATATTATGTAATAGAGATTTAATCTTAATGCATCTTATTTTATATAAGTTATTTTAGTCATAAAGAATCGAAATATTTAGGATAATATTAATTTTCATTGATCTAATGAAGATTTATTACAATTTATAATTGACTTGTGCCTATTGTATGGCGTGGAAAAAAATTATTTCCTATGTTAAAATGCATTATATGGGTTAACCTTGGTTGTCTCCACAGAGGATCAGACAACAATCACATTTTTCACTTTGAATTAGAGGAAAAAGTGACTATTTTTTAAATTGTTTGATTTTGAAAACAAACTAAAGTAATGAAAAAAAGAAATAGATTAAGGAAAAGATTGATTTTTTTACAAGGTTAGTGGTTTTAAATAGTGATATTAGTTGTGTGATCATGTCGGGGTTGGTTTTACAAATTCAATTCTCTCTTAGTTCCAATGTTTCTAATCCTCTTTTACTAAGCCTATTAAAGTGAGATTCCATGATTAATTCCTCTCAATCCCTTAGTGAAATGGTGATGGTGATAGAAAAAAATTCCAAAATATCAGATCGATTTACAATACTTTCTATGTGTGAGAGAGTTTTACTGAATACCCTAAATTTACTTCAGTAATACCCGATCAGGTCTTGTTTATCCCAAAATAATCAAGAATATCTACTATCCCTCCCACACATACTAACAATCACCAAGTAATTCACCACTAAGCCCTGGTCTATTCTATCATATATAAACCAAAACATAGGGGAGTTAGAAAATGATCATTGACCAAAGTAATATCCATAAAAAAATTAAAAACAAATATGATTGTACCTGATAATAAAAACAACTATTATAATATTGAAACCAACATCATAAACGAGAGAAGAGATTTTTTTATTCCATGAAGTGTAATAAATCAATCATTACAAAAAGAACACACCTTTCTTAATCACTCATAATTTTACCCTTCCATGTGAAGGGTATCCATAAAGAAGGGGGAATAATAAGCCATTACAAAACAAAGAAGAATAAAAGAGTGAGAAAGAAAAGTATAAAATTTCTCCTCCAGAATCTATCCACCAAATATTTTCTCTATTTATGCCTAAAATAATGTTGATCATCACAAAGGATTCTTCTTAAAAGTTGTTCAGAATTTAGTTTTACAACAGCCCAAAAAATATCAATTCATTTTGACAAGTTTAAAAAATTTATGTCCAAATTACTCAATTAGACCTTTTCTGGATGAAGAGTCCCTATATCTTCATGCATTTTGGAACATTAAATGGATACCTTAGTGAGTGAATCTTTCAATGAAATTTAATATTCACATGATACTTCGAGTAATATTTTATTTCTAGCTATAATAATCTCATTTGGATGTATGTAGGTTGAGATATTCCTCATTTTTTGAGGTGCGTCCATTCTATTGGAAAGAAGTATTTTTCAAACTAATTGATTTCTTTGGGCCTATTTAAGTTCAAATTAGCTCTAGTTACAACTTAATAAGTTGAATCACACAAAAAAATAAATCCTTAAAAAATGAATCACTCTATTTAGATCAATATTTAAAAATGTATGCTCAAAATACCGAAGTGATATTTTTTTAACATTATAGAATTAATAATTTTTTACATTTTAGCCCAAAATCCACCAAAAATAAAATAATGATACAAATCAGCTAAAATTATTAAATTGTAAAGGATTAATTAATTGAAATACAAATGAAAAAAATGATAAAATATTATCTCTATCAATTCCACCACACTTATAACTTAGAGTCCTAGAAAAATGAGCATCAAAATCAAATTAAAGAAAATTCATAACACATAACCATGTGATCTACCAATTTGAAAAAATAAACAAAATATATCATGCCTCCTAATTTTTTTTTCAAGTTCCTTATTAAAATAAGTCAATAAATTTTCTTTTTTATCCTCCCATTCACACAAGATATCCACCTCACATGAATTTTCTCTATTCTCACAAATGTCATTTTTTAACAAGGATTTTCTCATCCAAACCCATACAAGAGTCACCAAAGGCTTGATAAATTCCAAAATATACAACTTATGTGAGTCAAAAACATGTATTTATCATGAGTAATTTTTATGTTTGTTTATTGGATTTTGGTTGGTAAGATATATATGTGAAAACTTCTGAGGCTGAATAAGGAAGGATTGGATATTTTTTAAAAAAACTACATGATTCTAATTTTCAATCAAGTATGGTATCCTAACTCCCCTTAGAAGAAAATAATCTCAAAAATAATATCAATTATTTTCATAGATATCCCACATATTTCCAATTATGCATCTTTATTAGAATAAATCGTTTTAAAAAATTCTGATTATTTTTTCCTTTAAAAGATCCAAAAATGAACAACTTTTTTTTTATAAAGGCACAAATTTGAACAAAATGTTTTTTTTCAGTAGATAAAAAAATTTAAACATTTTATTTTCTGCCCAAATTATCTCTGAATTATGTATCACAACACATGATATCTTCCCCCACACTTGAGTTCAACTAGATCATGCAATTTCACTATAAGAGCTGTTTAGATAGGGAAAATTATCTTGTAATGTTGTTCAGCTAATATAATTTTCATGTATTTTAAGGGATAAAAGTATTAAATGTATAAGTTAGGATATAATAAAAATGATCCTCTTGAAAATGGGGTTTTAAACCCAAATAAATTCCTTAATCATATAAAACATAAGTTCCTCAAACCATCAAGGTATGAGAAACATAAATCAAATTTCGGTTAAAGAAATCATATTTGGTTCTCTGAATAAGATAGTTGAATGTATATAATATGAAAAAAGGGTTTCAAATCCTCATGGTAAAGTGATTTTAAAAATAAATATTGTTATATGTGTCATGAGATTCAAAAATCAAAGGACTTTTCATAAAATTCCCAGAAAACTAAACTTAAAAAAAAGTTATTTTAGCATTAATTTGATCTCAGTTTCACGGTATAAATTGTTTCAATCATTTTAATGGGTTTAAAAAATTGAAAATATAATCATTTTGGGCCAAAGGTTTCATAAAAAAATAAAATAAATAAACACACAAAAATTTGGAAAGTAAATGTTTTTTTTAAAAAATAGAAAAGAAAAAAAATTGAAAACCCTAAACTCTAAGGGTTACCAACCTCACACTTAAATTATGAAGTATCCTCAATGAATTAAATAATATTTAACATATAAGAAGTTATTTAATTTAATCACAACAAATAAGTGTTAATAAGATGTACAACCAGATTTATTTGCAGTGCAACATTGAGTTATGATCCTAAATGTTGTACACTAAAAACCTAAAACTAAAATAAGAAAAGAAAAAATAATAAATTTATCAGAATAAAAGAAAATAGAATGAGAATGAGAATATAAGTATAGATCTTGGTTTAATCCCCTAAGTAGGCCATGGTTTTTGAATTCCTATAGATGGGAATTTACAGTTTGTTATCCCCAATCTGATGGTGGGTGATGTTTCTTTATGATGAAACAACAACAATTATTATTTTTAGTTTGAAAGTATTCATTTGTTTTGAGGTATCCATTAATATACTATACCAAATTCAACCTCATAACAATGAGATGCAACTTTAATGATGGGGGTAGGACCAAGAATAATTCCTCATCTTTCTTGGTTTCCACTTGCACAATCTCATCTTTATTCTATAGTTCTTGTATTAGGTATTCTGTATCAATGTAATAGTAAAAGGGAAAGTTAGAGTGTAATTCTATTTGAACAAAATTAAAGCATGAATAATCAATATCAAATTCTTCCCCTTCAAATTAAGAGTCATTTATTTCTATTTACTTGAGAAAATCTACTTGGATATACTCATGAACTCCCTCTAATAAGTGTTCAACAAGTTCAGGGAGCTCCATATTTCCCTCAATAAGTGTATCTTTATTTTCTTTCTCACCCAACAAGTAAATCAATGTGTTTTATAAATATGAAAATATAAAACAATTTTAGGTGATAATAAATTTATTTTCAATAAAATTAAAAGATAATGAGTTCAAGAAAATATTATCACCCTAACTTTGTTCAGCTTCAATTTATTCTTTAGTCGAAATTACCTCATAGAGTAGAGTTATAATAGATAGAGTCAGGTAGTTAAGCTAAACTATTTAAAATATGAGTGAGGAAATCAATTCCACTATTTTTTGGATGTTGGTTCAGGTTAAGGTCCCTCATAAAATGGAACACACACCTTATCCATTATTATTTGATAATTAGTTTTTACTTGATTAACCATATCCAAAAGTTATTGAAAAGAGGGACTTGTAACATAGAAATTAAACATTTTCTTTGTCAAAATAGTGAGTTCATAAAGATTTTTTAAGAGGGAAAACCCATAATTTTATACCATTTATCTTTTCACCTACATGTTACTAGTCCATGCATAATAATTTAAATTAAAATACATCATAAAAAAAATGATTTTTTAGTTTTTTTAAATGAAAGAAAAGAAAATATTTAGAAAATAAAGGTATATGATTATTGGTACTTCATCCATAGAAAAAGAACCAAGTTTTTACACATTATAATCATGGGGTGTGGGAAAAAAATTATTTCCTAAGTTAAACTACAATATACTGGATAACCTAGGTTGTCTTCATTGAGGAGAATGCAAAATAACGTTTTTCACTTTGAATTAGATGAAATTGTGGTTTTTTAAAATTTTTTGATTTTGAAAGAAAAAATCAACAAAAATAAAAGAAATAAATTAATAAAATGATTGAAGTTTTTAAAAAAATAAAGTGATTGTAAATTGTGATATGAGTTGGGTGATTAGGTTGGGGTCGGTTTTCTAAATGCAATGCTATCCTAGTCCCAATTTATCCAATTCTTTTCTTCTAAGATGAATAAAGTGATATTATACAATCAATTCCTATCAATGCCTTGGTCAAATGGTGATGGTGATAGTAAACCTTGAAAATATATAAACTCGATCCACTCTCCTTCCTATGTGTGAGAGAGTTTCAGTGAATACCCTCAACTAACTTTGGAAATACCTGATCAGGTCTTGTTTATCCCAAACAATCAATAATATCCACTACCACTCCAATACACACTGATAAACGATGAGAAATTCAACACTAATCCTCGGTATATTACATAATATATAAACTAGAATCTAAGGGAGGGAGAAAATGATCCTTTAATAAAGTAATATAAATAATAGAATCTAAAACCAAATATGATCATACTTGATAATAAAATTTTTTATTATAATAATGAAACCAACTTCATAGATGAGAGAAATATTTCTTATTCCATGAAGTGAAAGAACTCAATCATTACAAAAATAAAACCTCCACTTTCCCAATCAATTTGAATTTTACCTCCCAATTTGAAGGGTATTAATGAATATGGGGGAATAAGAATCTATTAAAAACTAAGAAGAAAAATAAAGTGAAAAAGAAAAGCATAAAATTTATCCTTAAGAATCTTTCAATGGACATATTTCATTGATTTGGCCTAAAAAAACCAAATATCACCCAGGATTATTATTAAATGTTATTCCAAATTTATTTTTTTATCAACCCTCATATTTTAAATGAATTTTGGCATGTTTAAAAATATTTATGTCTGAATTAATCTATCATAATTTTTCTAGATGAAGATACCCTTCATCTTTCTCCACTTTGGCATGTTCAATGGGTGACTCAATAAGAGGATTTATCAATGAAATTTAATTGGAATATGAATATTTGAGTCTTGTTTAATTTAAAACTATAAAAATTTTATTTTTAGGTATTTTGGCCAAGATATTACTCATTTACTGAGGTGGGGTAAATTCTGTCTGCCAGATTTTGTTTTCAAATTGATTGATTTGTTTAGGCATGTTTAAGTTAGAATAAACTATTGGCCTAGTTGAAGAAGTTGAAGCCCAAAAATAAAGAATACTAAAAAAAGGAATCACTCAGTTTTTATGAATATTGATAATTTTATGTTCGAAATACCAGAGTGATAAAAATATTTTAAAATTATAGAATTAATAAATTTTCACATTTTAGCCCGAAATTCAACAAAAATCAAAAAATGATACAAACTAGCTCAAATTGTTAAATTGGTAGGGATTATATCATTGAAATACATATGAAAATGATGAAAATATTATCTCAATCAGAAATTTTATAAAAAATCAATTTAATCTTGTCCACAAGAGAGGGAAATCATACTTTTTAGGAAACTCATCATTTGAAATTGATTATTCATCTCAAATTTTGAAAATAATAATAATAATTTTTTTTAATTTTTTTTTCATTTTTAAATTGTTTTCATTGAATTTTAATTTTAAAATTTATTAATAACTATTAATAATGACTAAAATATAGTATTTTTGACAAGATTATTGTTCCTGGTGGTTTGAAATTAGACTTCTAAAGTTGTAATATGTTTTAGTAGTTTTAGTAAATTGGTCACAATATTAATTATAAAAATTGAATTAAAACGTTGGTAAGTGATGATTGCTAGGGTAAATTCATATTCTAAGGAGTTTGAAAGTTCAAATGAATTTTTAAATGTTAAATAATTAATGTAATAATTGATTCATATATTGTAAATAGTTGAGATGTTTTGAAATGTTTGTGAGACTTTTAAAAGATGGGTAAAAAATTTAGAAACATTCAAAGTTCAAGTAATATCCTTTGATTCCAATATAAAGAGGTTAGATCATTATTAAATAGTTTTACGAGGTGTGGGAAACTTAATATGCGAGTCTCTAAGTTGAATATCTATCTCCCTCTCTCTATCTCTCCCTCTCTACCTCTCTCTAATTAATAATTTAGAAAACCATGGGGAAGGGGGATCCTTAAAAATAATTGGAACACTTATAATAGCCCATTAATTACCTTTGGATGAAAGATAATTTTTATTCTAAGGGAAATTTATCAAGATCTTGTAAGAAGAGACTCAAAAGATCAATTTCATGAAAAAAATTGTGTTATTCACTTATGTTGTTCCAATTTAAATAAATAGATAATCCTTGTGGAAAAATAAGTTTTTGTTATTTGTTTTTTCTATGTTTATATAAGGTATTTCTTCTCAAAAATCCAATAATATGTTCTAAATGAGATATAACCTATAGACTAAATATCATAATTTATGATATGTGTATGTTGTAATGTATGGAATTCATGGTTATCAAGGTATATCATGCATGAAATATAGATTTAATGACCCTTAATTTTCTAGTAATATTATATGATTATGTAATATCATATTGTAAGATATATACATGGTCTTTGAATGGTCATTTTTATCATTTGATAATTTCCCATTCCGAGTTTTCATTAACAAGTGTTCCATAAGATTAAATGCATGGAGAATCAAGTTTCATTATCCAATTGAGGATTTGATGGTGTTGTAAGTGTTGTCAACCCATTGGAGATATTTTTTTAATCAATACTGAACAAGATGATGTTATGAAAGTGTTGTGGTTATATAATTTGTGGAACTGGATTTGTTCCAAAAATTATTATGGAAGAGTTTTTAGTTTTACATAAGTGGAAGTGAATATTTATATATGTTATCTAGAGTTGGAGTTGAGATTCCGGAAGTCCTAACATTCTAGAAGTTATAATGAATTTTTAAATTATTCATATGTAGAGGTAAATAAGTTTAGAATGATATGTTTATAAGTTATTGTTGAATTTTTTTATGTTCATAGTATGTTTACTAGAGTTATTTGAAATTAGAAAAGGATCACATAATGGTAACAAATGTTATGCATAATAAGTAAATTTAGAAAAGTGTTGGACCAACACTGATATATGTAAATATATTATAGGAATACAAGAATTGGTAATGTCTGAATGCTTCACCCTATATATATATAGTTCACAATATTAATGAATAAAAGTAACTGGAATTCACTCCAAATGAATTTGGTAAAGTCATGATGAACTCCCTATATGTTAGGTTCAAAAACCTAGTACATAAAAGTTTTCTAAGTTTCACTTTGATAAATTTTCAGTCCCTGAACTATAATGTTATATGTTATAGTTTTTCAAAAGTGAAGAATGTACATATAAGCCTTTCACATCATGATAAGTAGTTATACACTATGAAAGTATTGATATATAAGTGTTTCTAATAAATGCATATGGATTTATCAATTTTTTTTAATGAGAAGTGTTGGTTACACCATTGATTGTTTACTACACTGTGATAGGTGCTTGGTAAAATTCAGTAGTTATTCTCATAAAAATATGGCAAAACCATGGAATAGATTCTATGTTGCAGTGAAGTTTTTACATACATGAAGAATATATATCACATTGTAAGTTAGACACTGTGACTATTAGGATCCAAGCTTGTTAGATATTTTTGGATAGGTCATGTTATGATAAGGGTTATTTTATCATAATGTTATAGTAAAATAAATATCCCCAAAGGTTTCATCATGATGAATTTTTAAATCCAAGTTGTGAAAATTAGAGGATACTAATTACACACTATAGTTAAGAGCAGCATTACAAGGAGGTGCTTAAGTTAGAGTTCATGATTTCAGAAGAGTATAGATGTAAGTCCATGATGATGATTGTCACAACATGAAGATATGGGGAGGTATTCAAGTGTAAATCTAAAGAAATGTTTGGTTTGAAGTGGGTATAAGAGGAATCCTTTTATAAGTGAACTTGGGAATAATTTTTGAAAATATCAATTTCATCATGAATAAGGAATGTTATATATCATGCAAAGTGGATTCAAAATGGACAAAAAATGCAAAATGGATGAGGGTAGGTTAATCATTCTATCATACACACAATTTGAGATACCTTTTTATGTTATTTTATGACATTATCCCTCATTTTAACAGTTTTACCACATTTTACCTTTTTATATGGTGACTTACTTTTTTACCTTGGTAACTTTTTATGCTAAAAATAAAATTTACCATATTACATAATTTAGAGATTATGATACTAAAAATTAAATTAATTTTATACGATTCAATTTAAAAAATTGATAGAAATTAATTTTAAAATAAGAAGTGTATAATGCTTAAAAATAGTTTTTAGAAAAATATATATTTAATCCCATAAGTGGATTTATTATTATTCCATACCAAGTAATAATATTTACATGAATGATAATTTATTTGATTATATATATATATATATATAACACATTTAATTAAGACCATTATTTAAATTATGATCAATTTAATTTACTTGGACACCTAAAATAAAGAAAAATGATTATTTGAAAATTGACTCTTTTTAATAATAAATAATTTTATTCCTATTTCTAAACAATTGATAATAATTATATGAATGTTAATTCATTATATATATATATATATATATGATACATTGCATTAAATTTCTTACTCCAATATGAGATATATAACTTCCTAAATAAATATATATAAAAAAACATTATTTTAAAATAAAACATAATTCTTTGGTCATGAATAATTAAATTAGTATTCCTTATAGTTTATTAATTATTTATATGATGTTATTTATTTATTTTACATATAAATATTTTAATTTTATTAATATAATTTATTTAAATCATTATATAAACAAAATAAGTTAAACAAAAATATTTAATTCATAAAAAAATTATTAAGAATAAAAAGTATTTACACATATGAATTATTTTTGCGACGCCCCAACCCCAGAAGCCCGGAGCCAGTGCATTATTTTAATGCATTGGAATGATTACAAGTAATCAAGTCCCGAAGGACCGATCAATTTAGTAGTCTTAGAAAATAGATTACATACATGAACGTTACATTACACATTGACACACATCATAAAAAAAATCCTTTGATAATTCCATTATTCTTCTAGATTAAACCTTCATATAAATCATAACACACTTCTTGGCATCCTGGGAAAATAAAACAAAAGAAAGGGGTGATCTCAGATGCTCAGTAATGGTAAATAATTTGGTGGAAGCTATAGACTATTAATCCAAGATGTGTAATAAAAAAAATCCTTTTTAAACATAATCTTGAACATAATATGGAAAAAGTAAATATAACATTACTATATAAACATGCACATGGATATTCTAATAGTCGAATAATCACATGTAATAACTAATTTTATAATGAGGGAAATGCATAATGTTGGACATCATCACCCCATAGTCAAGGCCTCATGCCATGAATAAATTTTTTTTCAAGGCCTTGTGCCAAGACACTAATTTGTCTCATGAGAACAACCAAAGCATAGTGAAGCTATAGTGGGATCCACCCATCACTTACTAAGTCCAATGCATTCTTTATATGAAAATTGTGAAACATAACATAAACATTCGTATTAAAACTAGCATATGAAATGTCAATACTTTAACCATAAATCATGAATGGTATAAAAATAACACATTCATAGTCAAACATATAATAACTCATTCAATATAATATTAAATATTGTATTTATAATAAATCAACCTCAATCAAGAATAATATCCAAAAAGGATGATGACATAGTTGAAAATGATTAGTAGACCTCTTTGAGAGACATATCATTTTTTCATGAAAACATTTAAAAGTCACACAATTTATAAAGGAATACATTTAAAAGATATTTTTGAATAAAAGTGTCCCATACCACTTTGAGTCTTTTGAAAGGAATTAACATTTTAAAACATTCATGTCCATATAAATGAATCCTTAAAAAAGATTTTGAAAACATAGACATTAATGAGATTGATTTAGAAGAATAAATATTTAAACCATTAAAAATTATGTTTTAGTTAAGGAGTCCCTTAAAAGAAACCTTTTGAATACTCCTTTATGAAACATGGACATAGATAATAAATATCTCCCAGTAAATTCTTACACATAAACAATCTCGGATAATAATGAGATTGAGGAATTAACTCTTACCTTATTTTTATCTTTTGTCTAGGGTATGTTTATCCTCCTATAGAATGACCATTGTATGTTGCTAAAATATACTAGAAGCATATTAATAATTATGATACCATATATGACTCATTTATGACTTTATACTACCCATTTAATAATAATTTTCATGTTAAAGTAACATTTCGGGTAATAATCACTTTCTTTATCATGTGTGTATTAACTTGTTATTCTTGATCGTATCACTTAGATCATTATTTAAATACTTACAGAATATAAAACAAAATTTATATATCATATATATTTAGAATATAAATGTGTATAATAGATATATATATTAAATAGAAACATTGTTCACGGAGATGGTAGTCCGTACGTACGCATGAACGTTGTTTCTGTTCTCATATCATATTGTATGGAAGTAAGTAAATGAAAAATATATATTATTACAGTAGAAATATTATTTAATACATCCCATTCTTAATTAATATATATATTTTTATAAAATTCTTGAATGGTGATCGTTGAAGATGAATCTCATCACGTCATGGAGACGGTAAGTCGTACGTACGTACGAGCAAAAATATCATTCTATTAGTGGTGAAATTGCATGTAATTGGATGGTATATTATATAAACAGAATCATTAGAATGTTATATTTGTTATTTACATCAAATATACTCATTATTAAACCCATAAAAATAATAATGTGTTCAATAACAAACTACGCCACGATGTGGAGACGGTAAGCCGTACGTACGCACGTACAGTGATGTTGTCATTCACAGGATGGATAGAGTAATGAATATTGTTATACCATATTTATAATAACATCTCAGTATGTATAAGGTACTAGGGTTATTATTTTAGTATTGAAACAACAAAAAAGAAGAAGTGGAAGAAGAAAATAACTTGAAAGAGGTGATGAAATAATTACCTCTTCTTTGGGTTCTTCCTTTTGATTTGAACAAAAGGGCTCCATTTTTTGGGTTTATGTTTAAATTAAGGCCCCAAGATTTAATTTAGGGTAGTTGGGAGGATATTTGAGCAAGGTTTGGCCGATCCAAAAGGATTTGGAGGTGTGTAATTAAGAGAAGGGGAAGTACACTTTTATAAGAGAGGTGAGGGTCACTTTAGGAAAAGCTTGAAATATTATTTTATTATAAAAATATTTTCGGTTTCTAATGGCTCCAAAGGGATTTAATTAGAGGTTAAGGTGGTTATGGGTCGAAAAACTCTAATAAATTATCTTTTAGAAAATTTTAGGTCACCATATTAACCTTATATTTTAGATTTAACTCTTAGTTAAATAGTTTAACGTTTACCATGTCTTCTTGTATTTTTATATTATATAGTTAGTAAACTTACTATTAAATTACAAGAGAACCTCAAGTGGTTAATTAATGGAAAATACAACCTTATCTAATTCCTTTGGCTGAATATTATATTTTTAGGAGTATTGTATCATTTAATAAAATAGTATTTGTTTTAAAAATCTATTTATGTCAAATTTGACACTATTTAATATTTTTTTTGTGAAAGTCATAAAAACTTGATTACTACAAAACAAATACATTTAATCAACCCTATAATTTCATATTCACCTATAAAATTCTTGGATGCCATCAAAACTTTCAAATTATATTTATTTTAATATTTATAATATCATTTATTTGATTCTTTCATTAATAAGGAAAATATTGCATTATTATTGTGTCATAAATAAAAATATTTATTTTATATATAAAAATTATAAAAAAATATAATGATATAGGAAATATTATTACATTTCCAATTAATAGTTATAGTTGAAGATATCAATTATATAACCTCATATAATTTTTTTTTACTGAAAGATATATGTTTATGTTACATTTTCCTTATCTTGAAATTAATTTTTATAGAGTCATTTTCACTTACAAGTGGCTCTATGGGGTCCCAAAATCAACCCAAGGATAGATGTGGTCGGAAATGTATCTTAAAATAGGGTTATGACACGTGTTAGGTTAATTTAATATTATTATAATATTATTTTTTACCCTTATTTACAGTATTTACCCTTTAACCATGGTAAATAAAATATTTACTGAAGTTACTATTCATAACGTCTAAAAACAAACTTAACCCATTTAAAAATTTTGGACCTCACAATTCTAAATATGGAATCCATTTCTCCAAATTCAAAACACTGAATTTCCAGAAATTAATTTAAAATGAATTTTCGTTGTCAAAACCATAAAATGGGTTTTTGAGAAGTAAAAACTAGCAAAAGATTGATATGTGTTTATATCCAATTTATATGTAAAATTACTTAAAATGAACAAAATTGGATTAAATGATAAAAATATAATCTAATTATACTTAAAAACCATTCAAATGTATAATTTAACACTATATATTATTTTTATTAAAAAAGTTTTTTTCAATTAAAATTTTGTATTTTTCATTATTCATCAAAATATGAATGTTATCATAAAACCCCAAAAATTTATTAAAACTAAATTTTTATGCCCCTATTATAAAGAAGAAGTTTATTTTGTTAAAGTTAATATATAAAAGTATAAAATATTGGATTTAAAAATGGTTCTCCATTAAAAGGCGGTAAAATTTCATTTTTTGAAAAATACTTTTTTTATCTAATAAATTGAATTTGTTCTTATATTATGTTTAAGAAACACATAATATGGATTTTAAAATTATATGTAGTATATAAAATAACAATTTTAGTTAATACTATTCATTACCTCTTTTTGAACAACTAGTTTGGTAAGTCGTGGTGCGCTTGAACTTGGTGTTGCGTGTGGCGCAAGCTATTGAATTACTTTAAAGAGATAAAGTACTATGAAATCCTTTGGTGTTACATTATACCCTCCTTCAATAAATTGTTTCCTCACAATTTGAAATTGTTCTTCTAAAATAAAAGGTTAAAAATAGAAAATACCATTGTGGAAATCCTACATCGGAAATATGATTAATAAAATTTAGTCTTAGTAAGAGGGAAAGGGAAATGAAGAAGTTACCACCAAATTATGATCTATAATAGGAGAACATTAGTGTCAATTAGAGACACATAATTGAAGGTAAAACGTACATATTTATAGGGAGTGATAGAGGTCATCAATCAAAAACAAGTGTAAAATTTAGGGCCTCAAATCCAACAATCTATGATGATTTAAAATATCATCGGTTTAAGAAAACCTAAAGTATTAGAATAACAAATTTTTTCTTTTAAGATCCCTTACCTAAATTTTAATAATTAATTTCTTCATATAATAAGAAAAAAGAATATACTTGAAAAGTAGAGTTATCCTTCAACTAATTTCTACCACAAACTCATCTTTCACTCCAAAAGATTATAGAATTCAAAAATACTCTATTTATCCTAATCATATAGGGTTCCAAAAATAATGAATTTATAATTCATTGGTCCAAATTTTTAAAAAAACTAAATTATTAAAACTAGTACATCATTTTGCCCAGTTGTAGGGGATTCACCATTGTCACCCTTCGGTTGCGGGTTCAAGTCTCACAGCCTTATCAGACACGATGGGTTGTCACCTGACTTACAGGTTTTCCTTTTTATAATAATCCAAAAATAATCTTAATAGTATCCAATTTCCAAATTAATTCATTCCAACCTTTATAATTATCCAAAATAGTTATTTCCAAATTCGCAGTCCAAAATTTATAAGGAAGGTAAACATAATGAAGATCTCTTTTTCCACGTAATAACATGTGAATACCTTCATCATGTATTCTCTTAAAACATGGTAACACCCTAAATTACCATAAAAACTTATTGATTACATTCATGATCTCTTATTCCCTATAGAATATTGGATATACTCCTTATATATAAAGAATTTTGTAAACTCCAACAATTATGGAATAAAAAAACAATTAATTAGTTTCAAGGTAGTCAAGAATATCCAATATAATTTATCCAAATCAATCATATCTTTTTCTGAAACTATTATCTCAGTTTTAGAAACATATTAAGGGTTATATTTCCCCCAACTATATATTTTCCAAAATGTTTAACCCAAAATTGTGTCACTTTAATTGGTACCATACAATCTCAAATCCTTAATGAAATAGTACTGTAGTACAATCCTTATATACTCTAAAATTCTTATAACTTGTACATCATTAATAACAATATAAAATCACTAATAATTCCTCTTCATTTGCGGTATTATCATAACATAATTAATATCCAATAGCATCATTTGGGGTATACTCTGATGATTTGGACATTGATTCGCATAGTGTCTCAAATCCTTGCAGATGAAGCATTGTACATTTGAAAATTTTTTCTTACCCTTTAAATAAAAAATGTGGTGTCATTTATCTACACACTTATAATATACTCCCCTTCCCTTCAAGAATTTACCATGGTGATTCTTTCTACAGTTATCACATGTGGGAAAATCCTTATTTACCTTTTTCCCTTTATCCATCTTTCTCTCTACCATCCTTTTCTTCTCTGGCTTCCCTTCAATTCCATAGGTTTTTGAGAATTATTTACTTATATTATTAACACATGATACTATTTCCTCATATGATGATAATACATGGGAGGATATTTCCCTTAGAAATGTTACCTTAAGACTATGAAAGATATGATATTTCTTACTCTTTGGATCATGCGTATTGCTGGAGTTCACATTCCTTCTACTGGGTGCCATTTCTAAATGAAGACACACACTAGGGTAAGTCATATCATAGTTTAGAATCCAGAAACTAGAAAAATTCTCAACATTAATTGAATATTTTCACACATATAGTTTCATAGTCATAAAAATGGTTTCTTTTCTATCATATTTACTAATAAATCCTTCATAATGGTTTGTATATAAAATGTGAATTATCCTAAGCATATCCCTCAAGAGTGTCATAACCAAGAGTGCAGTAAGGCCCGTTGTCGTGTACCAGGATACCCTAGGTAAATTCCAAAACTCTTTATCAGAGTTTTCACTCCTAGGTACATCTGTTCCATAGCCTCATCTACCTGATCATATCCATATAGGGATGTATTACTTAGAAAATTCATAAAATCTCTATATCACCAAAATTTTAGGAAGTTCTTCTATACTAATCCTAAAACTTTTTCTTAGGGTAATGTTACCTAATTAGAGTGTTTTCTAAATCTAGTTTCCAAGGTTTGTACTAAACTTTAAATGATACCAAATATAATGCCCCAACCCAAGAAGCCCAGATCTGGTGCATTATTTTAATACATTGGCATAATTACAAGGAATCAAGTCTGGAAGGACTGATCTGTTCAGTAGTATTAGAAAATAGATTACATACATGGACATTAAATTACACATTCACACACAACATAAAAAAATCCTTTGATATTTCCATTATTCTTCTATCTTAAACCTGTATATAAATCATAATACACTTCTTGGCATCCTGGGAAAATATAACTTAAGAAAAGGGTGATCTCAAATGCTCAGTTAGGGTAAATAATTTAGTGAAAGCTATAAACTATTAAGGCAAGAGTTGTAATAAAAACAAAAGCCTTTTTAAACATAATATTGAACATAATATGGAAAAAATAAAGCAAAAATTACCATATAAAAATGAACATGGATATTATACTAGTAGAATAATCACATGTAATAACTAATTTTATAATGAGGGAAATGCATAATACCGGACATCATAACCACATAGTCAATGCCTCATGCCAAGACTACAAATAATTTTTTTTTCAAGGACTTGTGCCAGGACACTAATTTGTATGATGGGACCTAATGATGCATTGAAGAGCTATAGTGGGATCCACCCATCACTTACTAAGTCCAATGCATTCCTCATATGAAAATGTTGAAACATAACATAAACATTTGTATAAAAACTAGCATACAAAATGTCAATACTTTAATCGTAAATTATGAATGGTATAAAAATAGCACATTCACATTCAAACATATCATAACTCATTCAATAAAATATTAAATATTTTATTTATAATAAATCAACCTCAATCAAGTATAATATCCAAAAAGGATGATGGCATAGTTGAAAATGATTAGTAAAACTCTTTGAGAGAAATATACTTTTTTCATGAAAACATTTAAAAGTCACACAATTTATAAAGGAAAAAATTTAAAATATATTTTTGAATCAAAGGTTACATAAAACATTGAAACTTTTGAAAGGAATTAACATTTTAAAAAATTCATGTCCATATAAATAAATCCTTAAAAAACATTTTGAAAACATGGAAATTAATGAGAATGATTTAGAAGAATAAATATTTAGACCATTTAAAATGATGTTTTAGTTAAAGAGTCCCTTAAAATAATCCTTTTGAAAACTACTTTATTAAACATGGACATGGATAATAAATATGTCCCAGTAAATACTTACACATAAACAATCTTGAATAACAATGAGATTGAGGTATTAACCCATACTTTGTTCGTTAATTTAGTCAAGGGTACATTTAAACTCCTTTATAATGACCATTTTTTTTATTAAATTATACCAAGACCATATTAATATTTATTATATCATATATTATTCATATATGACTTTATACTACCCATTTAATAATAATTTCCACAATAAAGTAACATTTTGGGTAATAATCACTTTCTTTATCTTATGTGTTTTAAATTGTTATTCTTGATCATATCACTTAGATCATGATTTACATACTTCTAGAATATAAAACATGATTTATATATCATATATATTCAGAATATAAATATTTATAATAAATAGATATATGAAATGGAAACACCGTTCATGGAGACAGTAGTCCGTACGTACATATGAACGTTGTTTCTGTTCTCTTATCATATAGTATAGAAGTAAGTACATGAAAAATATATATTATTCCTATAGAAATATTATTTAATATATCTCATACTTAATAAATATATATTTTTATATAAATTCTTTAATGGTGATCGTTGAAGATGAATCTCATCACGTCGTGGAGAGGGTAAGCCGTACATACGCACGAGCGAAAAGATCATTATATTAGTGGTGAAATCGTATGTAATTGGATGTTATATTATATAAAAAGAATAATTAACATGTTATATTTATTATTTAAATAAAATATGTTCATTATTATACCCATCCAAATAATTAAGTGTTTAATAACAAACTACACCACGACGTGGAGACAATAAGCCATACGTACACACGTTTGGTGACATTGTCATTCATAGGATGGATAGAATAATGAATATGGTTGTACCATATTTATAATAACATATAAGTATGTATAAGGTACTGGATTTATTATTTTATTATGGAAAAAACCAAGAAAGAAGAAGTGTAATAAGAAAAGAACTTGTAAGAGGTGATGAAATAATTACCTCTTCTTTGGGTTATTCCTTTTGATTTGAACCAAAGAGATCCTTAGGTTACATTTTTGATCAAAGTAAGGCCTCTTGGTTGAAGTGAGGGTAATTTGGAGGATATTGGAGTAGGTATTTTTGGATACAAAAGCCTTTGGAAGTGTGGAATTACGATAAGGTGAAGTACCTTTTTATAAGAGAGGTGATGGTCACTTTAGAAAAAGATTGAAATATTATTTTATTATAAAATAATTTTCAGTTTTTAATGGATCCAAATTGATTTATTTAGAGGATAAAATGGTTATGGGTCTAAAACCTCTCATCCAATAGGTTTTATACATGTTTATGTCACCATATTAACCTTATCTTTTATATTTAACTCTTAGTTAAATAATTTAACTTTTACTATGTCTTCTTGTATTTTTATATTATATGGTAAATAAAATTACTATAAAAAAACAAGAGAACATGAAGTAGTTAATTAATGGAAAATGTAACATTTTATAAGTCCTTTGGCTTAATAATATATTTTTAGGATTATTTTATCATTTAATAAAATAGTATTTTGTTTAAAAACTCATTTATGTCAATTTTGACACTATTTAATATTTAGATTTTGTGAAAGTCATAACAACTTGATTAATTCGAAAAAAATACCTTGAATCAAACCTGTAATTTCATATTAAACAATAAAATTCTTGGATAGCATAAAAAATTTCAAGTTATATTTATTTCAATATTTATAATATCATTTATTTGATTATTTCATTAATAAGGAAAATACTTCATCATTATTGTGTCATAAATAAATATATTTATTTTATGTCTAAAAATTATAAATAAAATATAATTATGTATGAAATATTTTTATATTTATAATGAATATTTATATTTAAAGAGATAAATTATATTACCTCATATAAATGTTTTTTTACTAAAAGATATATGTTTATGTTATATTTTACTTATCTTTAAATTAATTTTTATAAAGTGTCATTTTTACTTAAAAGTGGATCCATGAGGTCCCAATATCTACCCAAGGATGCCAGTGGTCTGAAATGTATCATAAAATAGGTTTAGGACATGTTTTTGGGTAATTTAATATTATTATAATATTATTTTTTACCCTTATTTATCAGATTTAACTTTTAACCATGGTAAATAAAATATTTACTAAAGTTACTATTCATAATGTCTAAAAATAAAAGTTACCTATTTACACATTTTGAATCTCCTGATTCCAAATATGGAATCAATTTTTTTAAAAATAAAATCAAATAATTTTCATAAATTAATTTAAAATTAATTTCCGCTGCCAAAACCTGAAAAGGGGTTTTTGAGAAGTAAAAACTAGCAAAATATTGATATGTGTTTATGTCCAATTTAAATGTAAAATTACTTCAAATTAACAAAATTGGATTAAATGATAAAAATATAATGCAATTATACTTCAAAACCATTCAAATTTATAATTTTATACTATAAATTATTTTGATTAAAAAAGTTTTTTTCAATTAAAATTTAGTATGTTTCACTATTCATCAAAATATGAATGTTATCAGAAAAACACCAAAAAATTATCCAAACTAAATTTTTATGTCCCTATTCTAAAGAAGAAGTTTATTTTGTCAAATTGAATATATAAAAGTGTCAAATATTGGATTTAAAAAGGGTTATCCATTAAAAGGCGGTAAAATTGCATTTTTTGAAAAATACTTCTTTTATCTGAAAAATTGAATTTGTTCTTATATTATGTCTAAGAAACACAAAATATGGATGTTAAAATTATATGGATTATATAAAATTCAAAATGTAGTTATTACTATTCATGAACTCTTTTTGAATAGCTAATTTGTTAAGTCGTGGTGCATTCGAACTCGGTGTTGCGTGTGACGCAAGCTATTGAATTACTTTAAAGAGACAACGTACTATGAAATCATGGGGTGTTACAAATAAATTTTTATTCTATTAAAAAATATTTTTTTTTCAAATAAATCATTAATATTATAAATATATATATATAGCATGTACATAAACATCATTTATATTAATTATATAATGGTCATTCTAAACTAGAAGTATGTCTACCGGTATTACGCCCAATGATTATATACCCCATTATAATGGTCAAATAACGACTATAGTATCTCTATTACTTTTTTATAAATTAATTTCATTCTAATTTCACAAATAGAGCTTTTTATTCACATAATTTTCATTTAGGATTTTATAAAATGATTTCTTTATTCATGATTTTTTCTCATTGTAGGATTCAGTGATTCTAAAGGGCGATCTAGGTGATTTTATATTTATAAAAATACTATTATTTTGTATTTATTATCCCATTTTTTACAATTTTATGAGATTTAATCATCCATATATAATAATATATGGAATTAAATACTTGATATCATGTTATTTTGATGTAATGTTTCATTATGATTGAATAATGTTTTGTTATTTTGATTCATATATTTAATGATTTATTTTTAATCAAGTATATATTCATTATAAAGAATAAAAAAAGTAACTTATATATGTAAAATTAATACTTAAATATGGTATGATATAGACTCTATATTATCTACCTCTCAAATGATTCATGTCCTCAAGAATAAAAACCACATGGTGAAAAAACATAATCCTTAGAACACAACTACCATGTGAGATATATTTATAATACAATATCAATATTAAATAGTCATAATAATAACATAATAAAGAAATTCATGGTCAAATAATTTAGTGAAATATTATTTTTTAACTTCAATGAATGAACTAAGGCTCAAAACTATAACATGAAATGTTCCCAATACATAACAACTATAAAGGATACCTCACAAATATAATTATTAGCATTGATAATTCCAAAAAGTAAACCCTAAGAAGAAGTTTTAACAAGTAAAATTATAGGATCTTAGATCACATTCCACTTAATTGAACTTGACTACTCCCTGATTGAGTGAACTAAAATTTTCCCAAACTCAATTTTCATACTATATAAATATCTCATACATTATTAATACTCAAACCAAAAAAAGAACATGGACATTCACACCTTATTTAAAAATTACTTACAACCCCACTAAAAATATATCTTAAGTGATTCTTCATACCATACTAAACAAATTTTTATCCTCAAGGAAAATCCATACTCAAAATAATCAAGCATTGAATATAAACTGAACACCCTTAATACAAGAGTTAACACAATTCCATCCAAAATCCATAGAGGAATGTTCCAAATAGAGTTCTATACACCATTCCATGATTCATACAATCACAATAATTTTTTTAAATTTCATAATACCAGGATAAAAACTTATAAAATACATATTTTAAAATGTTTATATTATTAACTCATAAAAATATTTTATTCTTAATAAATAACATTTACAATCATAACCCATCACCCAGAAGATTCCATCCACACAACCACCACTACCACCTCAAAAAACTTATCTTGGAACCACATCAACCACATATTAACCAAAAACTTAAAACATTTTTCTTTTAATTATCTATTTCATTACTTATTTTTACATTATTTATCATTAGTCTCTTTAAAACCCATATTATTACCATATATCCTATACCGCCATTCCATTAAAAATCACTACATAACTTAATTAATACACTAAACCAACACAATTCTTATCTCATTATTATATCATTATTTTTTCTTAATATATATCCAAGGTATTCCATCATCAACATCTCACCTACACCGTCTCATTATGTAATCACTATAAACAACTACAATGACTCATTGTAATATCACATTACATACTATTTTAATCATTTATTATTTCATTCTCCATTTCACAGTCCATTCCAAATCATCTTATTGTATATCAACTCTCCAAAAAATAATATTATCATTGATAAATTGTTTATTAATTTTTTATCTCAATATGGATTCTATAAATAAATTTTTTAATTAGCATGGAATTACCTCACAGAGTAACATAATAAGATAAAAACAGGTTCCCTCACATTATTATTTTGTATTCTTATAAAGAAACCTCTGATATTGAGATACATGGGAAACATTGAAACATTATATTCCTCAGGATAAACACACACCTATCTCATAATATCACCCAAAAAATCCATATTCTTAAGAAAAATCCTCAATCTTAAAAACAATTAATTAATTGAAAATATTATAATCCACTAATCCATATCTTGCGAGGAATAAGAACTTATAACAACAAAAAATGTTTTCTAAAACTTGATCATAAAAGAACATAACCATTATTATTTTCCTTACTACAACCAAAATAATACCTTTATTCACATCCATATCTAATAATAACTTCATACATATACTGAGTAAAAATAACAACAATATTCAAGAATTAATTGTCACTTCAATACAATAGTCCTAATATCACATCACTTCCTTTTTAATGATTAATTAAATCAATAAAATATTTAATATATAACCAATCCCATTTATTCCATATTTCCTTTACTTCATACTCAAATCACTCCCATTTCACTAGTCACATGTTCTTACAATAGAAACCTTCATCTTGAACTCTTAAAAAACCCACTCCCACCTAGGGTTAGACATTCACAACAACATCATAGATATATAACCGATTCATATTCCCATTTTATAACCAATTACACTTCAAATACTTATTTAAAAAAATTTATCCACTAAGCATATTAAAGTATGTTTTTTCATATTCACATTATACATTATTAGTTCACATCACTATATTTCATACAACATAATTTATTTTATCATTTCGTTTAAATTATTAAAATCTATCAAAAATATTTTATATTCAATAATTCAATGCAATAATTAAATATCATTCCTTTTCACATTTCAATTATTTCCTTAATTAGTTCTAAAAGGCCTTTATATTCCCAGGATACTATAGCACATCAACCATATCAACATCCATAAACCACACAAGCACCAATTTTTCTTATCATTGTAATTAAAAACATAATAAACCTCCTCCACCATGTCATATAAACCACATATAATACTTAAACACAATAATTGAAAAATAATAACCTAAAAATAGTAGTAAAATAAAAAAAACAAAATAATAGGTATTTTTTTTATATTATGATGTTTTAAAAATTTATTCATCAATTCATTCTAAATAAATATAAAATAATAATTCTAGGTTTCTATTTATTCTTATCTTTACCATATTTATGTAAAATAAATTTTTTTAAACATGATTTAACATTTCAACAACAACCAGATAAATCATAATAACATGTTAGCACAAAAATAAAAAAACACCAACGATAAAGAGGGAACCATGTAAAATAAATTCAATATAATTCAACTCTATTTGTTTAGTCCAATTCATATTCTTTATTAATATAATTTTGACTCATCACCCTTGGAAAAAATATTAAATACTAATTCAACATCAAAAATATAAGTAAAATAAGATAATATAAATCCCCTATATTATCATTTGAATTACATTTTAACACAATATATTGATTATTAATTTAATTTTTTTTGAATATATGAATCATACTTAATAAACCAATTTTTTTTTTTGAAATTTATTATAATTTCTTTAATAAAATCATAAATAAACATGATTTATTTATTATTATTATCATTATGGTATCATAGTAAAATCAATATAATATAAATTTAAGACAAAAAATCCTCTATGCATCATATATAATATTACTAAAATCATAAAATTTCCACCAAATATTATTTCAAACAAGAAAATTCCTTTTTTTCCAACCTCATGCCTTTGTATTATAATCTTTTAACAAGTAAATTTTTTAATGTAGTGGCTTCACTATCTCATAATTTTAAATGGTACTTATTATACTATTAATAAAACAAAATAATTCTATCATTGGAATTATGAATAATAATTTAAAATTTCATTAACTTAAAATCATTCTTTTCTTACTCATAAAATCAAAACAATACCACTTATAACATTCTATATTAATATTATTTTTCATGAGATTTTATTGTATTCTTATTATTTAAACTAACAAGAATCAAAATTTCTAAATTTTCCCAATAGATATAATTTATAATTTTGCTTATAGAGTTATATAGTACCATCATCTTAAAAATATATTCTTTAAACAACATGCATTATCTGAGCATTATAATGAGAAATGATAGTTATGTTCACTTATAAATTACATTAATAATAATATAAGAAATCAGTCAAAAAGTACACACAATCGTTATATCCTACTTTTATGTGATTCATGAACCCTCACTTGCATAATTACCTTATTAAAAGTATATTTTCCCTATATTAATGATTCATAAATAATAATATACCATAATCAAAATAAAAATGGTCCATATTAACCTTGATTTGACTTCCTTGGTTTACTTCAAATACTATGTGGAAGTAACATGATATCCATACCAACCCATATAGTTCTAACCGATGCCTACTCCAAAAAAATCCTAGAACAATCACTATTATACCATTCTATCATGACCTTTATAAAAAACCTCATATTTGGTTTTGTTTCATTTTAATTTTTTATTAATTCCATCAAATTTTATTTTAGCGATGACATGATTATTGAGGGTGGTTTAAACCTTGACGATGAATATTTAAATTCATTTAAATATTTTTATCTTCTCATGGATGTGTTATGACATATAAAATAATTTGAGTATCTAATGGAGAACCTAGGATAGCAGTTTAGTTTGAAATATAGTATTTATCCTGGTCATGAAAAAATATTCATTCACATTAGGCTTTGGAAAAAACAGTTTTCACTGGACCAAATAGAATGAATAAATTAAATAAATGATTTGACTTATTTATCAATATAATTAAAATAGAAATATCTATTTCAACCCTAATACTCTAATCCAATTAGGTAATCTTCTTGACCCTAGATATTTTGGGAGAGGGATAAAGATATCTTCCAATGGTCGTTGACATTGGTGGGCAGCTTTGAATCAAGGAATAACTAATGATGATGATGCATGATTCTCTTATTCACTAATAAATCATGGATGTTTGAGGATTGATTGAAAAATATATGAGATTCTTTTAATACCTCTATAGAAAACATGTTCTTCATTAATGATCAATTTTTTCATGAAGTATGGATTTTTTTGAGGATTTATCCTCGATTTGGATTTTATTCTCATAAAAAATTAGCTTATAAAAATCTTGTTTGAAATCAAACATTTAAAAGCCTATTAATTTGGGATCTTATCTAGTTTTATGTGTTTCATATTCATAATTATTAAAATGATTTTGTTAATATCATTTCCCTCGGTTTCTTCTAATTTTATCAATGAATGGTGGAAAAATTGAAAATGACCAATGTTCATTATTTAATTTGGGTTTTCTGTATTTTTTCCCTATTTCAAATAAGTTTATTACTACTATTTTATTGATCAGGGATTCAACCACTTCCCGCAGACCCATTTCATTGTATGTCTAATCAGGGTTTCCTTGTACTAATGTCATGTGATTATTGTGGAGGATTACAACATGAATGAGGTTCAATGAAAGTAATTAAAATTCTAATATACATCGATTGATGGATGTTTCATGAAGAAAATCACATGAACGATATGGGATACATCAAGGTTGTGATTTTTGATAAAGGGTAGCTAGAATTAGGCCAATGGTGGTGAAGTTATTATAGTCAATGTGTGTTTTAGGTGTCATAGGAATGATTCATAGTGGAATCAACCACGTAGGCATGAAAATTAAAAGACAAATCACTATTTTGGAGTTTTGGAAATTTCCTAACAATACTTTGTGTGTTTTAGAAGAGAAAACATCATGTAGCTTATTTTATGTCGTAATAGAGTTTCAAATAGAATTAAATATCAAATATATATGGGACTTATCCACACGTCATAAGATTATTACCCGACCAGCTTGGCGTGTATCATAAGAACACGCTTAAGGGCCTATGTGGCCCTACACAACACGTGGGGTGAGCCACACCCCTTATACCCTCAAAGGTACACTAATAGGTTATATGGGGTGCACTATGAGAACTTCTTCAAACATGAAACACTATTATTTCCCTATACATGCCTTGAAGTGGATTTGTAAATTCCATATGGAATGAAAGAACCATGTATGGTGTTCAAATATGGAAAATGTGCCCTATGTCCCTAAGATACATTGTGTACTTTAACTTGAATTGGTATAGTTCTTTTAGACATTGGTTGTCCCATCATTATTCCAAGGAGGAGTTGGTATCTTAGCTGTTTGGATTGGGATCCTCCTTGGGAGTTAATATTTCACCCATGTGAGAACAGGGTTGGGGTTCTCTACCTATATAACCAGATAGAGTCATTATTTCATCCACATTTATGGGACATGGATCCTCTATACGTGGGTTATGTATGTCACCCATTGATAGATCTCTGATGGGATATGGATCCTCTACTAGAGTCATTATTTCACCCAAAATACTGGGATAAGGATACTACAACATTATTAAAGGGAATTAACAAGTAGGTTTCTTGAGATTTTTAGATATGAAGTTGGGATTTTAGAGTTTTTTTATATGGATATCAGTTTGAGACCATAATATGGGACTTGGGTAACTTCTATGATCTTTTTTGGGCTTATACTTTTATTTTAACTCTTAGTTATGGTTTTGAGCTGACTCTTTCTTTTTATTATTTACATTTATATGATTTCAAGGTGTCATACTAGAAATGTTCATTATAACACCTATATGGGATTTTACCACACATGTCATGTCTTATAAAGATGATAGGCTATTCAACATAGATGTAGAGGGACCATGTGTGGGTGGTGGTCAGTGGTTCTTGATGGCTACAATAGTATGACTATTGACAGAATAGTGATTTCATGTCAAGATTTTCTTCCTCTTTTTATCAGGTTATACCTACTTACCTATTGAATGTCCTTTATTTTTTTCTCTTTACCTTGAATATGTATTTTTTACTTTATTGTGTGATATTGGAGGTTGTTCACACATTTTTTATTCTAGTTATTTAATTTTCACATTTATATGGTGTGTATAAAGATACATGTGCATTTGTACATGTGAATTAGGATAAAGAATCTCATATGTGTGATATGCCTCATCATTATTATTCACCAGCCCCTGACCTATTGGTGGTGGGCTTGAGCTGTTACTTTTGGTATGTCATCAGCCTGGGTGGTCCCTAGTAGGTTGAGATGTTATAGAGTTGTATTAGAGTGTAGGTTTGTCTAAAAATTTAGTTTATATTTGGAATATTTGTTAGTATTGTTTTGGTATTTAGGGAAATAGTGTTTAAGAGTCTCAAGTTTAGCTCTCATGTCAGGACCCCAGTGGTAGGGCATTAGCTGACCAATCCAATCTCTATGATTTTGATAACATGCTTGTCCAATCAGTACACTGAGACATAAATTTATATTAAAATGGAATTTGAATTATATAAGAATGGTTTGTGGTTTTCATGTCCTAGTTAATTCATATACCTAGATATTATCTTTTTAATATGGTATATCTTGAATGTTTTAGGATTACTCTATTCAAGAAACCATCCAGGATTCTGAAAAAGGATCGCGATGAGGATCAACTCAGTGATGGGGTATCAGTTTATGGGATTGTTCAAGAGGTTTTCCCTCTAGGTGGAAAAAATCAAAAGTTAATTACATTCATCGAATAATGATTAGATCCACCTAAAACATAAAATTCCAATGTTTTACCTCTTACTAGATAATATATCATTTCAAAAATTCATGATGATGATGCACATAGACTGAGCAAGCTTCAAAAATTTCATAGCTATAGATTATCCAAGTCATATGGTGATCCAGAATGGAAATCAGTATAGGAATGGTTAGAATCCATTCTTTGAGTATTATTTCATTTCAGAACCCATTTAGATTATATGGTGGTGCTTTTCATGATTCTTCTTACTATACTAGAAGGATTATAGATGAGTTTGATGACATAGAAAAGTAATGATTTGAATCTTACCTGGAATGAATATAAGTTCCTTCTTCAGGATGATTACTTTCTGGATATTCTATGATTTGTTTAAATCTATGATAATCTTGAGATTTGGAAAGGGATCATGTAAATGGTTGAGTATTCATGGAGGTTTAATAACCTCACTGATACTCTTAGGACATAGTTTGTAATGCATATTTCTAGATGAAGATGTTTGAGTATGGTCTATGCAGATATATTCAATATAGAGTTTTCCCCATTGCATCCCTACCTATTTCAGGGTGATGGGTCATGCATTACCAGTAGATATCCTTTTAATGGATTAGACTCATTCAATTTTTGTTAATATAAATACACTAAGATCAGAGTCTTCAATAGTTATTCAATGGCATCAACCATCAAGGTCATGACACTTGAATCATCAACATGTCTACTCTCAAACTAGATGGCCCACAACCTAGGTTTTTAGAGTGGGTTTAGTCATATGAGGGAGAGGTGATTATTTTTATATGATGGGGTATGTCCTATCACCTGATATTTCCCAATCTTACATATTATAGTAGATATAATGACTATGCATGGGACACCAAGGAAAGGAAATGACACAAGTATGATGAACTATTGAGGGGTGGTCATGGTAGATGATTTGGGAGGGTTGTAGGAAGTGGATGATTTTATGATCTAATAGCACAACCACCACCTCTAGTTAGTCCCCATCGGGCTTAGAGAGCTTGCGCATAGGGAGATATTCAGTTGATGGAATTTTTTGATTATTACCAAGAGTATCCTAGCATGATTCAAATATGATTTGTGTATTGTATTTCTTAGATTCCATTTTTATAGTAATAAGAATGATCCATAATGTTCTAGGATTATCCCTTTTCCAATTACTAGATATTCTAGAAAACCCACTAGCTCAAACCACACTACTGGAGACTCCCATTAGAGGGGATTATACAATCAAACTCTTTTATTGGCAGTTTGATTTGGTGCATTGTGGATAGAGTTTATCATGAGAAATTTTCATTGATATTATGAGACTATATGATTTCATTCTCAACATGGAATGGATATCCACAATCTATGCTCATATTTATTGTTTCTATGGTAGGATATAGTGGACCTAGGTAGAAAAGTTGAGATTTTACTTTGTTGGTGAGAAGGAATCCCAAGTAGAGTAGGTTGGGCTCATATAGAGGATATTATAGCTATTATCCCATCAATTGGATAGATTAACTCTTTGTGTAGAAGACTCTATAGAGGTTCAATCCCATGTATTAGTAGAGGATTACCTGAGTATCTTCCCCTAGGAGGTTCATAGATTACCTCCTTATCGTGAGGTAGAATTATATTTTTAAATACACCCTAATAACATTATAATATATTTAGTAGCATATTGGATGGATCCTATTGAAATTTGAGAGTTTAGGGGGTAGTTATAGGACCTTTAGTGTAAAGGATTTATTAGATCCAGGGTGTCCCCTTAGGCAGCTCTAATATCATTTTCTAATAAGTCTAATGGAATCCTGGAGTTGTGTGTGGATAGAAATTTTGTAAATCAGGTTAACATTAAGAAGAAATATACACCATTGAGGATCTATGATCTATTTTATCTATCCTGAGGGTTTAAGTGGTTCTCAAAGATTGATCTCAGATCACCAACTGTGGGTAAGAGAAGAGGTTATACTAAATATGGAATAATTAGTTATTATGATCATTATTATTACATTGAAATTCCCTTTGGCATGATTAACACTCCAATAGTGTTTATAGGGCTCATGAATTGAATCCTTAAACCTTTCATTGATTGGTTTGCGGTGGTCTTTACCAATGACATTATCATATAATCAATATCAATGTTTTATCATGTAAATACTTTTAGGATGGTCCCAGACATAATTTGAGATCATAAAATATATATAAAACTCTCAAAGTGTTAGTTTTATATTATATAGCTCTACTTCCTGATATATGCCATCTTAGAGGAGGGTGTGGATATGGAACCAACAAATAATGAGGTTGTTATTTCTTGGGAACCAACCAAGAACATGATAGAGGTTTAGATATTCCATGTGTTGGATAAATATTATAGGGGATTTATTCTATAATTATATAATATTGTGAATCATTTGATTTCCTTAACCCAAAATGGGATGCATTTTGTCTAGTTAAAGAGTTTCAGGAGGCCTTTGATGATTAATGGAATAGGTTTATGAGTGCTCTTATCCTTTGGTTACCATAAGAGGGGGTTTATTATGTAGTGTTATGTAATGCCTCTATGGATAGACTTGAGTGAACATTGATTCATAGGTAGGAAATTATATCCTATAGGTCTATGAAGTTGATATCCCATGAGAAGAACCATGCAACTCATGAATTGGAGTTGGCGGTTTTGGTGTTCTCCCTAAAGACTTGGTGACACTACATTATTGGTGAGTAGTATGTAATTTATTCCAATGATAAGAGTTTAAGGTTCATATTCATGTAGATAGATCTAAACCTAAGACATAGGTGATAGATGAAGTACCTATACTATTAAAACTTCAAGAAATTCTATACTCTAGGAAAAGGGAATATGGTCACAAATGCACTCAGTAGAAAAATATTGTTTCTAGTTTCTGGGTAGGGTGTCTGAATAGTTGGCCCAGTTTTAATTATTCATGGTGGATGAGTTTAGAGAAGCATACCTCTAATCGACAGTCATGAACCCTCTAGTTATCCAACATGTGAGGTAAACAAAACTTAACGATTATTACTACGAGGTCATGTATGATCATATATTCACTAGGCATGCTCCAGATGGATTTTCTAAAGGTGGATGGCATGTCATCCTTTTCCGAGGGAGAATAGTGGTGTCAATCACACTTTGAGATGAGGTGTTGAGAGAGTTACATACATCTCCCTTAGTGGTACATCTTGCTGTGGTAAATATGTACCAGGATTTTTGATACCAATTTTGGTGTCCAATGATAAAGAGATGTGTTATAATTTTTTTCACCAAATGCCTTACCTATTATAAATTAAAGGCTATGCATTAGGTTTTGAGAGTCTTTATTAAAACCCTTGAGGTTATAGAGTGTAAATGGGATAGCATATCCATGGATTTTATGATGGTATATCAATGATTAGTGGGAGTTAATAACTTTATCTGGGTGATTTTTCACCATCTCACTGATCCTAGACACTTCCTCACCACTAGATATCAAAGTTACGGAGAATTAATGTGGGTGTGTGTGCATATAGGTGATCATATGAATTCATGGAGTACTCTTGAAAATTGTATCTGAATTCAATGTTGTATTTACCTCCTCGATTTGGAGAGGTTTAGAGGAGGATTTTGGGACTCAGTTGCTAATGAGAATAGATATTAACCCACAAATTGATGGCCAAACATAGTTTCCCAACTAAGTCCTGGTGGATATGTCAAAGAATTTCATTTTTTATTTTGACCAAATATATGAGGAACATTTTAAACTGGTGGAGGTTTCATATAAAAACAACTATCGCTCCATGATTGGAATTTCTCTATTTGAGGACCCATATGGGATACACATTAAGACACGTTTATATTGGTCTGAGTTGGGAGATTTATCACTCATAGGACCAGAGTTAGTGCATGTGATGACTGATATGTTGAATATTATTTTGGAATGGATAATGAAAATAGATAGATGTTAAAAGTTTTATATATATGTTCTATAGAGGGCCTGTGAGGTTGAGGTGGTTGATCATATGTTCTTGAAGGTATCACCTCAAAATGGATTATAAATATTTTTTCAAGGGAAAATGTTATATCCAAGGTGCATTGGTCTATTCAATATTTTTTATAGGGTTTGAAAGGTTTCATACCACCTAGCTTTACCCCCACACCTAGACTGAGTCCATGATGTAATCCGTGTTTCATAGCCAAGGAGATCTATGCATGATCTGATGCACTTTATTAACTATGGATAGATGAATGTTAAGAGAGTAAATATTTTTGTAGTACCCTATGTTTATTAATAATATGCTTCATATTTTTCTCTCAAGGTAGGGATTTATTTTGTAGATTTAACCCTTCTATGTATTGTTTCGATTATGAATTAGCTTCTAACAATCTAATATGAAATCGACCATTACCAAACCTATTAATTTTTTATTTTATCTAGTTTAATATTTTTTATATTCATTATTCTTATGAAAATTATTTTAATCTCATTTCACCCTATATCTTTAAATTACATCATCGAATGATGGACAAAACAAACACGAACAATGTTCTTTTATCTCTTTGGTGTTTTTTGGAATTCTTCCCCCATTCGACAAGCATTCATTATCAGTATTTTATTTACCAATGGTTCTATAGCTTACCAAGGAACCATTTAATTACATAGTCGATCATGGGTTCTATGGATTAATTTTGTAAGATTATAATAGATAATTATGACAGAATGAGGGCTAGACGACAACAACAAAATTTCAAAAAAAGATCAGGTGATGGAGGGATTGTGAAGAAAATAACACAGGTGATGTGAGAAGCATTAGGATGCAATTTTTGATTAAGGGGGTATAGAATCCAACTACCAATAGAAAAATTAGTATGATAAACAAACGTTTAAAGAGTATCGAGTATGATTCATGGTTTAATTGATGAATGAATCATGGAAATCAGAAGACACATAACCAATATTGAATTCTTTAAATTTTATGACTACACACCGTATATTTCAAAAGAATACATGTTCTGTAGACTTTTTCATATGGTTCAAGGGTTTAAATTGGAATTAAATATCACATGTTTGTGTTATTTATCCACTCATCATGTGACACCTACCTAACCTACTTGGAATGTACTATAAGTATAATACTAGGAACCTGTGTGGCTTGACATGCCATGTGTGGTGGACCACACCTTGTGTACCCTCAGAGGTGAACAACTTGGGTAGAAGGCATACACACCAAGTACCTACTTATAAATTACATACCATGTGTTCCCCATATATTCCATGTATTTATGTATTGACATTATATGTGAAAAATAGAACATGGATAGGTAGCTTACTTGGGACAACATGTTGTGTACCATTAGGGCATGTTGTGTACTTTCCCTTAACTTGGGATAGTTCTTTTAGATGAATATTTCTCCCTCATTATTTCCAAGTGGAGTTTTTATCTCACCCATTGGGACTGGGATCCTTCTTGGCAGTCAATATTTAACCCATGTGATCATTGGGTTGGGATTATCTACCTTCAAAATTAGATAGAGTTGGTATTTCACACACATTTATAGGGTTGGGATTCTCTATCTATGGAGTTGGTATATTTATCATTCATAAATATCATATGGGATAGGGATAACCTATTTGAGTCACTGTATTACCCATAGTAATGGGGAATGGATCCTCTAACACCATATAAGGAAATAAAAATTTAGGTTTCATGAGACTTATGGATCAAAAGATGGGAATTTTGATATTGTTTCGATGGATGTGAGTTTGATACCATACTATGGGACTTGGGTACCTTCTATGAGAATTTATATGTTTCTTATTTCCTTTTATCTCTATGTTATGGTTTTTAGAAAACTCTTTCTTTTTATTCCTTATATCTTAGTGATTTTCAGATCTCCTAAAAGGTATGGATATACTCACCCATGTAAGGGATTTTCCCACAAATGTCATCTATTATGAAGAAGATGGGTTATTCTGAAAAGAACTAGGGGGACATAATTTGGGTGGTTCTTAGTTTCTCTTGGTGGATGTAGTAGCTGTATTGTTGATATACTTGTGGTTTTTTAATAAGAATAATTTTCCTCTTGTTACCAGGTTAGAGATACTTACCAGTTGATGGGACAATATTTTTTCTTCTTTACTTTGACTATATATTATTATAATCAGTTGTGGAATATTAAAGGTTTTGAATTCATTTATTATTCTAGTTATTTACATTCCTCATTAATCTGGTGTGTATGGAAATATGTGTGCATGGGTATAGGTGAATTAGGTTAAGGACTCCCATATGTATGATATTCCTACTCGGTAATAGTCACTAGACCCTAGCCTATTTGAACTGATCTTGGGGTGTAACATCCAATATGACACCAAACCATGTGGGTCCCTAGTAAAATAAGATGTGATAGAGTGTTATGAGATCATTATTTGTCCTAATATGAATTTTGGATTTATAATAGTTGTGTGGATAGGTTTGGGATTTATTATAATAGTGTTTATGTGTCTTGGGTTCATCTATTGGGATAGGGAACCTAGTTGTGCTGTAGTGGATGAAATATCCACTCACTAGGATTTGGGTAACATTATTATTAAATAAGTAAACCAAGAACCCTATTTCTAGGAAAAAAATGGTACATGCATCATATAAAAATGGGTTTTTTTATATTTCATTCTTCAATTAGCTCCCCAAATATGTTGTGTTAAATATGGTACATGTTTACTATTTTAGGATTCCTCCACCCAGAAAAACATCTAGGATTTCATCAGAGGATCACATTGGGGATTATATCTATTATGGGTATTATTTTAGAAGCCTTTTAAAGAGGTGTTCCCTTAGGGTGGATAGCGAGTGGAACTTCACCCATCAAGTAGCGAGAAGAACTCCATCCAACAGTGTGAGATAAATTTCTACCTATTGATTGATAATTGGTCATTCCCATAGTTTAGGATGATGTAACATGTATTCCAAGTGCAATTTGGGAGTTTCACAGGCTGATATTATCCAGGTTCTAGGGTGATCCAGACCCATATGTAGTAGGGAACTAGATAAAGTCAATAGTTTGAATATTCAATCTCATCTAGAACACTTTAAATAAGATTTTGGTGTTATCAGTGACTCTTATTTATGGATTTTAAAGAAAATGGAAATTTTTAAAGATGAATAAACATGAAAATTTTAATTTTAACTATTAAAATTTTGAGCACATTTTTTAGGAGGGGTATTTTTTGATGACTCTGCAATCTATGTGCATCCAAGATTTTATAGAGCTTTCACAAGGAAGCATACCAGTGGATGAGTATTCATTGTGTTTTTTTTGACCTCATGAGATACTCTCAGGGAATGATTCATGATGTGAATTTCCATGAGAGGATATTTGAGCATGTCCTATGCCGAGATATTTGAACTGGAGTTTTTTTCCTTTGCATTCCAAACTATTTCAGGGTGTTAGATAATGTATTATTTGTAGATATATTTTTTGCTATCCCAATCATAGTCAGTTGTTGCTGATAAAAAACACTAGGGAGTATACTCTTTTTTAGTTAGTGGATAACATCCAGCTTTAGGGTCATGACACTCAATGCGTCGGATTTTATGGTCTCATACCTAAGTGAATACAACCAAGGGTTCATAGAAAGGTTCCAGTTAGGTGAGGGAGATCATATTATTTTCCTAAGATGGGTGTGGTTATGTCTCCAAAGATTTTTTGACCTGTTGTGTGGAATTGGATAGGAAGACTATGGATATGCCCCTAATGAATAGGCTATGACATGAGTATTAGGAATCGCTGGGTGTGATGATGGTAGTGGGTCTAGGAGGGATACAAGAGGTTATTGATTCCATGATTTTATAGTACCGCCTCCACCTCTAAGTGGTAACTATTATGCTCAGGTAGTAGGAAGGTAGGTACATGGTCAATTAAAATAAGTTTAGGTTTATGACCCAGATACTCCTGACATGATGTGAGATGTGTCAACCTGAACTATTATAAATGAAATATCCTTTTTATTGAATAAATGAATTATTATATAATGTGTTTATAGAAAACACATGCACTAATTTGGTTATTTTGGACCATTATATGGGTTTTAGATTTAAAATACTATTAATAATCATAATCATTAATAATACAGTGTCCATTAATATTAGTATATTAAGGGCGATGATAAAATACATTTGACACAGACAAAGGAAGTGATGGTCGAGACCAGTAGGATTATAACCTATGAATCCCATTTATTGGAGCTTCTAAGGGAGATATGATCACTTAGATTTTACCTAGAACAAGATTAATCCAAGATCCAAAAACTACAACATGAGTGATACTATTTACAAGAAAAGTTTAAAGCTCATCGAGATTGGGACCCAAACCATGAGCATCGAACCACCCCATGAAAATCTCACCATCACACACTTAACCCTTGAAGAATTCACTAGTGTAATAAAGGTGTATGTATCAAGACTATAATAGTATGAATTTATATATTTTATTTCAATAAATTAATGATTAAATTTATGCCTTTTTATTATTACTTTATAAATGATTAAATAACGAGTTTGATAAAAACCAGGTTTAATACAAAAACACTCGAATTTTGTTTTTGGGAACTATATAGTTTCAATCAAGACACTCCTTTGGATTAATTCATGAATTTTTGAAATAAATGATATTTCAATAAAATATTATTATTAAATAATATTTATTAACTATAATTGATAATTTAATTTTATAAAGTCAAAGATAAGTTGTATAATGGCCAGGAAACTGTTACTGTTAAAAAAATCATTATTTCCAATAAATCAATATTTTTTATTTAAAAATATAATTTTTGTATTTATATAATTATTTTGATAAAATAAATATCATGTTTTATATTATCCATCGAAATTACCCGACAGTGGATTTCTCATAGTTTTCAAAGATAGTTGAATTTTTCTGTAGAAATTAGTACGGTATAAATATACAGAGTGTATTATAAAATCATAAGGAATCAATTTTTTTTTAATAAATTCCATAAAAGGTATCCATGACCAAATATATGTTTATATTTTAAAATAATGTGTTTTGAGGTAATTTGATTAATTTTTTAAACCTATAATTAATCCTCCGAAACATATATTATATTTTAAAGTTTTAAAATCAATTATTTATAAACATTACTCACTTGCACATCACCAAGGATATTATTTTAATTTGTTTTGTTATTATCCTTACAAAATTATTGAAACCACTCCTCTTCAGTAGAAACCATGGGCAGAAACCATGGTAAGTTTTGTATTTTTTGTTACTTTATCATATAGATTCAAAACCGCTGTTTTGAAATTAAAAAAAACTCTCCTATATTTTTCTATAAACCCCAAAAAAATCCCTTTCCTATTCACTCAAAACCCTTAGAGCATGAAATTAATTTTACCTTCACTCTCTAGTGACCTCTCCGGGTACTCCTATAACAACCCTGCTCTTTATTTCACATCTAAACATGATTTATTACATAAAATTTACCTTAATATAACTCATAAGATAGAGAGGTCTAGTATCATTGGGATTTAGGAACATTACACAACAACTTAAAACATGAAATACAGTGAAATATTTATTGAAAAATTATTTTACATGAACAAAACATTCCTTCATACTTAACACTTCATGGGATAACCTGGGGATATACATAAGAAAGGGGTGAGCTATAAAGACATGTAAGGGAATATAAATGGAATAAAACAAGGATAATAATATGTGTTAGAAAATACATATCAATGAGTCATAAAGGAACATGAATAATAAGGCATGATATAGCATGAAAATCATAACATGGGAAATGTGGAAAGAACTTAAAACACTGCATCATAAATATAAGTCAAAGCTAAACTGCCAAGACTTCATGGTGGAAAAAAGTCCCAAAAAAGAAACAGGTAAATCCCTTTCCCAACATGACGTATCATGATAATAAACATTACCCCATACATTAGAGCGCTATTAGGGCGCACCCTTCATAAACATTTCAATCTCATGTTTAAGTATACCACATAGATCATATAACTTGGATTCATGAAACAACATAATTTTATTAAACGATCTAGAAATTTGGAATACATAAATTTAAGTACCTAATAAATAGGAGTATGTGAATAAAGGTAAATACCCTTGGTAGAGAAATGGGTATGGCATTCACTACACAATTATTTTGGCATTGTAAATTGTGGTGCAATTTCGGCAGCATAATGAAATAATATAGAAATTCAAAAAATGGGTTAATGAGAGTGAAAGTGGTCTCTCATAATTTAGACATTAAATGAATTGTAATGGAACATGGAAGTAAATTCTCAAATGGAAGTAATTAAATAGAAGGTGTAACATAACAAATAATCTTGAAGAAAGAGGAGAAATAAAAATTACCCTTACAAAGTTTCGTCCTGGTAACAGGTGTATGTAAAGGTTCTTAGGAGGGTTAAATGAGAGTGAAATAGGCTCTCATAATTTATAAAAAAAGTGGAAAAAAGTGGGATAGGTAATAATTTATCCCAAAATAAGATAATGGATATTAAAAAGGCATATCATAAATGATTTTCTTGATTAAAAGAGGAGAGAGAGAACCCCTTGCAAAATTTCGGCATAGTAACGACTTAGGTAAGGGTCCAAATGGAGAGGGGGGGGGGATAAATGATCCCCAATAAAAATAAAATCAATTTTATTGTAAGTTAATGATTAAAAATTAATTTAAATACAAGCAATTGAAATTAAAAGAACTAATCTCAAATAAGGTGCTTGAATCCAAAGGCGGGGAGAGAAATCCATTACTTAGATGTGTGACTCCAAAGGTTTAGGAGAGGATTCTCGAGAGATTTGTGGAGACTTTGGAGGAATATATAGATTATATTGAAGAGTGTGTATGATCTTCAAGGAGTTTTATTGAATATAAATGGGATCTTGAGTTGGTTTATATGGAAAAGGAGGAGGATTTTGTTATTATTTTGGTTGTTGACACTACATAATAAAATATTCAAAACCAAAAACCATCACATGGTTTTTTCCCATGGTTTCTACCAAATAGGAGTGGTATAAATTATTTTATAAGGACAATGGATGAAGACAAAAAAATATTTTCCTTGCTTATGTGGAGGTGAGTCACACTTTCAAAGAAATGATTTTAAAATATTAAAATATATTATAAGTCTTGGAGGATTCACTAAGGTATTATGAAATAAATAAAATAAACATAAAATTAAATTATTCTAAAGGAAAAAATATATTTTTCCTAGGATACCTTTTATATTATTTATTACATCACTATTGGGATATTATGATGTCATAAAACAAACCGTATATTTATACAGTATTTAATTTTTACGCAAAAATTCGACTGTATTTGAAAATTATGAAAAATTAATCATTGTATAACTTTGAAATCCTGATTCCAAAAATAATATTCATTTTCTCAATATAATTTTCTAAATTTGTGATTTTTTATTTTTAAAATAAAAACCGACATTTATTGACAATGGATGGTTTTATAAATAATAGTTTTGAACCATGATAAAAATTAAATTTTACTTCATAAAAATTATATAATAATTTATATTAAAAAAGGTAATTTAATAATATTTTATTAAAATATTATTTATTTAAAACATCCTTTAATTCATCAAAATAGATTTCCAAAAATATTGTTTGTGTTTTAAAAATATTTTACAATGTAACAATAATTGGAATAAAATATATTCATTATCTTATAAAAAATAATTTACATAGTATTATTTCTAGGGTCTTGATACATATCCATTTATTAAACTAGCATGTTCCCTAATAGTAAGGTGTGTTATGGTGGGGCTTTCAAGGGGCCGTTCGGTGAACATGGTTTGGGTCGTGATCTCGATGAGCTTGAGCTTCTCCCATAAATGGGTTTTCTCATGATCAAGTTTTTGGATCCAGGATTGGGCTTGGTCTAGAGTAAATCCCAAAAATGATATCTCCCTTAGAATCTCTGATAAATGGGATTCATAGGGTATGATCCTACTAGGTGAGGTCATAACTTCCTTTTTCTATACTAAAAGGATTTTTTAAAATCCTATATTTATACTAGTCATGTGATCATTATTAAACAACCATATTATCAACATTAAATATACTAAATGGTCGTTTAAAATCCAATTGGATATAATAAAATAAGTGCATGTGTTTTATATAACCATAAGACATTTTATTAAATCAAAATAAATTTAATTTTATTCATATATTTTTGGGTCATTACAACCTTTCCCCCTTCAGAAATTTCAACCTCAAAATTTCTTATTCCCACACTAAAAAATATTATGGTAACTCTACTTCATCACCTCAAATGGTTCCCATGTTGCTTCTTCAAACTTGTGGTTTCACCACAACACTTTGAAGAGGATCATTGTCTTATGTCATAGAACTTTTTCTCTATGATCTAATATATTCACTGACTGATCCTCATAGAAAAGTTCATTCTCTAATGGTAACAAATTTAGATTGAGTATATGGGATGAGTATGGTATGTAGTTTCTTAAGATGGGTACATGAAATATATCATGCACCTGAGATAGGTTTGGTGGGAGTGCTAGTTGATAGGATACTACTCTGATACAATCAATATCTCAAAAGGGCTGATGTACCTTGGACTAAGATTTCCCTTCTTCACAAATATCATCACTATTTTCCATAGAGATATGTGGAGGAATAGGATGTCCCCAACATAAAACTCTAGGTATCATTGATGATTGTTAGCATAAATATTTTTTCTAATCTGAGTAACTTTGATTTGTTTCTGAATGGTTTTTACCTTATCCACCATTTCTTCAACCATTTCATGACCTATAAGTTTTCCCCCAACTTCATCCCAACATGGCAGTGTTCTTCACCTCTTCCCATAAATGGATTCATTGGGGGGCATTTAGATGCTTGAGTGGAAACTATTATTTTAAGAGAAGTCCACCAAAGAAAGATGTTGGTCTCATCCATCTTTAAAGTCCATTGATAAATCTCTCAACATATCCTCAAGTGTTTGGATAGTCCACTCATATTATCCATCAGTTTGAGGGTGATAAGCCATACTAAATTTCAGCTCAGTGTTTAGATCATGTTAGAGACTTTTCTAAAACTTATTGGTGAATCTTGGATCTATATTGGACACAATCGATAGTGGTACTCCATGAATCCTTACCACTTGAATGATGTATATCTATGCCAGTTGATCAAGTGAGAAATCCTATCGAATCACAATGAAGTGTGCACTCTTTATAAGATGATCCACAAGAACCTAGATATAATTGTTTCCTTTGGATATATTTGGAAGTCCGATGACAATGTCCATGATGATTTTTCCTATTTCCACATTGGTATGGGTAATGGTTGCATCATCCCCTTAAACATATACTATTCAACTTTCACTTGCTGACATACCAAGCACTTTGATGTATATTCAGTGATCTCCTTCTTCATGTTATCCCACAAATAGCGGTCTCAGAGATCTTGATAAATCTTTGTGTTTCCTGAGAGAATGGAGAATGTCAAACTATGTTCGTCATCCAAAAGTTCTTTCTTTAACTCATTATTTTATGGAACACGTAGTCTTGACCCGAATATCACAATTACTTAATTCATTAACATTTGACTATGAGGATTTCCCTTTTATAATAGTTTCCACTTTCTTCTGAATTCCAACATCATATTTTTAATAATCCTTTAACCTTTCCAAAAGATACGGTTGAGAAATCATTTCTGAATGGATTTATGATGTTCCTTTATTTATGATTCCCATTTCCATCTTCTTTAAATTTAATAAGATCAAATCCTTCTCAATTATCATCAATGATATAACTGTTAGGTATTTTCTACTTATAGAATCTTCCACTTTATTCTCTTTATCTAGATGATAGTAGATTTAGAGGTTTTAATCCTTGATGAGATCTAACCATCTTCATTAGTGCATATTTATCTCTTTATTTGTAAAAATATATTTGAGACTTTTGTAATCCGTATATATTTCAAACTTCTCTCCAATGAGATAATGTCGCCATATTTTCAATGAAAAGATCAAAACCTTCAACTCTAGATCATGCATGGGATAGTTTTTTCTCATGGATTTTAAACTACCTTGAGGCGTAGGCAATGAATTTCTCATTCTTCATCAACACACATCCCAATACCTTATTTCAAACATCTATGAAAATTGCAAAGAGTTCCCCACTTGTTGGTAGAATGAGCACAGGGGTAGTGAGAAGCCTTATTTTCAACTATGTGAAGATTTATTCACATTAATAATTCAAAGAAAACTTCACTCCCTTATTTTTTATCTTGGTAAGTGGGTTTGAAAATTGTGAAACAATTCTCACAAATGAGCAATAATATCCAGCTAACCCAAAGAAGCTACAGGTATCCGTCACAGATGTTGGCCTCAACCATCCCTCAATTTCTTTTGTCATTGAAGTATCCATAGATAAACCTTTTCTTTTGATGATATTCACCAAGAACAGGACTTATTCCAGCCATAACTCACACTTATTATAATCTTCATAGAGATTCTCCATTCTCAAGGACTTTAACACAGTGTTCATATTCTCCCCATTCTACTCCTTGTTTTTTTTGAGTATATTAGAATATTGTCTATAAAGAATAACACAAATTTGTAGAGGTAATATCTAAATACTCAATTCATCAAGTCCATGAAGATTTACGATTCATTAGTGAGTCTGAAAGGCATCACTATGTACTCATAGTGCCCATACCTTGTACGAAAACAAGTCTTGGGGATATTCTCCTTATTTATCCTTACTTGGTAATATAGTAACTGCAGATCCACCTTGCAGAAGTATTATGATCCACATATATAATAAAAAATTTCATAAATTCATGGAAAATGGTAATTTGTATTTATCGTGATATATTTAAGTTCATGCTAATCAATGAAAAGACATATTGACAAATCCTTCTTGACGAAGAGGACTGGTGCACCCCACAATGAAGCACTTGGTCATATAAACCATTTATCTAGATTTTCATGTAGTTGTTTATTTAGTTCCTCAAGTTCCATAATATACATCTTATACAAAGTCTTGAATATTGGAAATGACCCTAGTATAATCTCGATCGAATTTTTTTTCCGACGCTTTCACCGGGGCACGCGCATCCGTTTGTGGAAGACACGCTATTGTTACCCCACATTCCCGCTTTCCAAAGGCGGGCAACATCCATTCCATGTTTACGGAAGTTTTCTCCTTCATCAATATGAGATGATTGGATGTCGGTTCTTCCTTCCGTGGATTCCTCCTTGGAACTCATCACCTAGTCAGGGTCTCCCTCATAAACATAATATGTTGTTTGTAAAACTCTTACCAGTGCCATATCTTCAGGGACACCAGTTAATTACATTGCTTATATCAGTACAATCCAAGGGGTCTGGTCAAGGAAGCAACCTTCAGTTAGGGGATTAGTCACGTTGTAGGCATAACTAGCATGTCTGGATGCTGGGGGATTGGTGTGTCTGTCTTCTGTCCCTTATTATAGGGCTTCCTGAGGGTGCAGAAGCATTAGGCATCCCACATATAATAGAGGGAATTGTATTCCATGGGCATGTATCAGAGGTTTTCCTCAGCTTCCCATGTTTAACACAGGGTATGCCGCAAGTTTAACATCCAGTGGAGATGGATCGGACTGATCAAAACACTGACTAGAGTGGATCAGATGGAGGAACCCCCTGGAGGGAATGCCGATACTAGGGCCAAAATGTGGGTGGATTCCCAAATTTTGTTGAGTGGAATGGGGATATGAGGTGGCATGATCCCACCGGGATGTGACGGCCCGGGTAAGAATCAACATGAATGATGTAACGATTGAATGAAGTAGAGGGTGAATGGGATATAATCGTCATGAGGATGATGATGGTTTTGGTCTTGAGTCTTGAAGAGGCTTCCTACATATCCCTGTGGCTGGGAATCAAAGTCCACGTAGTTCATCTGATGACGGCTTACCGCAAATTGGGGATTTTAACGGCTTTCCTCTGATTGAGGTCACAATGGCTTACCGCTGAATGGAGTGACAATGGTTTACCACTGAATTATGTCCACAGTTTAAACGTCATGTGGGACGGGGGTGAACTGATGTGAAGGGAGTTGGAACCGTAGGGTTTTGGGCTTGAACCTCGTGGAGGCTTCCTACGCACCTTACCTTGGAAAGGATCAACGACCTCGTAGTTCTGAAAGCTGGTGTGGGGCTTACACTCTAGGCTACCCAGGGAGTTGGTGAACTGACGTTAAGATGGTCGGAACAACTGGGTGTTGGGCTTGAACCTCAGGGAGGCTACCTACATACATCACCTTGGAGAGGATCAAAGAACACGTAGTTCAGATGGGGACTTGGCACACTGGCGTGGAGGTGGTCGGGGCCAATTGGTAGATAGGCTTGAACCTCATGAAGTCTTCCTATGTACCATGCCTTGACATGGATCAAATTCCTCATAGTTTGGAAGGGGCATTATTTCACCAATGTAAATATGGTCGGGACCAATGGATGGTGGGCTTGAACCTCTTAGAGGATTCATGCGTACCTTACCTTGGCAAGGATAAAAGACCTCATAGTTTGGGAAGGTGGATTTCGGCGAACCGATGTGAAGGCGGACCTAGGGTCCAATAGTTGGTGGTGGGATTGAACCTCATGGAATATTCCTATGTACCATGCCTTGAAATGGATCAAAGTCCTAGTTTGTATGGTGGCGTCGGTGAACCGACGTGATAATGGACCCAGGATCTGATGATTTTTGGGCTTGAACCTAAGGGAGGCTTCCTTTGTACCTTACCTTGGCAAGGATTAAAGACCTTGTAGTTAGGATGAGGGGAAGGGTGGTGTCGGTGAACCGATATGAAGGCGGACCTGGGGTCTGATGGTTATTGGGCTTGAACCTCGAGGAGGCTTCTTATGTACCTTGCCTTGGAAAGAATCAAAGTCCTCATAGTTCGAAATTGGTGGGTGTCAGCGAACCGACATGAAGGCAGACCTGGGGTATGATGGTTGTTGGGATTGAAACTTAGGGAGGATTCCTACATACCTTGCCTTGGCAAGGATCAAAGTCCTCGTAGTTCGGAAGGTGTGGGGCTTACACTCAAGGTGGCCCAAAGAGGATGTCATGGTCGATGCTTACTCTAAGCCCACGTGAGTCATGCTCGGTGTGAGGAACAAGAGGCAGTATAGACCTAACGATCACATCACGAAAGGTGCGTTTGTTGGAAGTGGAGTGGGGCTTACACATGGCTAGCATACCAGGGAGATGGATATTGGGACCTACTGCAGGATTGAGGCCCAAGGTGAAAAATCCCAATGGGAGAGGAGTGGGATGACAGGATCCCTGTTCCCCTCTCCTCTCTTATCCTTTTTCATGAAAAAAGAGAGGAGGAGAATCACCCTTCCCCAACATGCCCTTCGTAGGCTGTGGCCTTGAAAAATAAAGGAGGGGCAGGGGTGCTGTCTCCTGCAAGAAAGGATAGGGGCTTACACCGGGGTGGCTGCCCTTTCCCCGCAAACAAATTCCACTCCCATGTGGACGATATCATCACTTGTGGAGACCAATGGGCGTGGAGAATTTCCAAGGTGGGGCACCCCACATAGAGTGCATGGGGTGAGGCTACAGTTTAATGTCATGTGCTGAGGATGATGATGCTTGGCAGTTTAACATTCTGCAGCTCGGACGAGGTGGGTTTACTCCACACCCCTAGGACATACATAACCAGTACCCATTGCACCTTGGTGAAGGGAAGGCACCGACAATGATGTGATGAGGGGGTGTTATAGAGAGAACCATCGAGGGGCCCACATTATTGTGACTATGCGAAGGAGCAATAGCCATTAGCGTGCCTATGAAAAGAAGCATGAGACGATGCAACGCAATGTTAAGTATCATCCAAGGGACTTTGTAATCACATTGTGCAAACCTAGAGGGTCACATGGGAAAAGGGATTGCAAGGCAGGTGGGGTTCATTGGCAGGGGCCTTGTGAATATCTATTGCTCCGCGTGGTGGAGGGCACTTGTGAAGGGGTGTGCTTCACAAAGTGGGGTGCTTTAGCCTAATCATAGGACGAAGGTGCATATGGGAGGTGCTTTGAGAAGTGGAAAGGCATTCACAGAGTACTTCCTCGTAGAGAAAAGGTGCCTCACAAAGCAAGGTTTCGTGAAGAAATGTGCTTCACGAAGAACAGTGACCCTACCTTAGCATGTGGATCATGTGTACATGAAGGGTGTTTCGCGAAGCATAAATGCTCTGGGACGACCTGGGTCCCATTGGGGATCCCCTTCCTTCGTGAAGTCCCTTAGGCTTCGCAAATGGAATCCCTATTAGAAGAGGGGATCCAAAAGAGACAAAGGAGAGGCACTTTGTGGAGCATAAGTACCTCGCACAACTCATGGTTTGTGGAGCAGAAGGATGCTTCACGTTTCGATAGCTAAGAAGTCGAAAGGTCGGATTGTCCGTCGTCTAGGATTAGGGGTAGCTCGGTATTTATAGGCAATAGGTGCTGTGAATCAGAGATTACACGGCGCCAAGAGGGATTCAGTTGCTTCGTGGTAGGCTCGCAAATGTCAAATGGGCTCACAGAGCTTCCCACCTCCTTGCTTCGTGGTGGGCTTGGTGCTGGGGGGGGACTCTGCGAAAGAGCTTCATGGGGCAGTCAATAATGCCTTCTTTTTGGATTCTTCTCTGTCCTGAATTTTGGCACCAACAAATTCCCCCCTCAAACTTGCAGCCACAGAGAGATCAAGGGTTAAAGTATGAGGGTAATCACCAAAATCCTTGGCAGTTCATGATGATGGTTCGCGAAGAGGGCTCGTGAGGTGGAGAGGGGATGCGTGGGACTAGCGCTCCGCAAAGATCGGGGAAAACTGGACGCGCCGGGAAGCTCTGAAGTCCATCACCTATAAATATGGAAGCTTCCCTCTCCTTTTTCCTTTTCCTTCTCTGCGAACTTGTCCTTTTGTGATCTCAATTCGTGAAGCTCCGTGTACTCCACGAGTGTTCTCTGGGAATCTAGTCTTCAGAGCGCACAACGAGTCCTCGAATCCACGTTTGCGCTCCACGATCCGATGCATGAATGCCTAAGTAGCACTCCATGAACGGCCATTGCGAATAGTCTTCGTGAACGCGCTCTATGAATGGGATTCGCAAACCAACCTGAAAATAATCCAAGTTTCAAAACTGAATGGCCCACCAAGAAGCTGCTCCGGGGGTTCTTGCAGATGCCGCCTAGAGGGATGAAATGGAGAACAGTCTGGGACTAGTATAGTTAGCCCGTAGCCACTCAGACCATAATTCACCGTTGGAGATTCTATCAAAGAGCCATAAGAACTACCTGTTGTGTAGGAGGATGCCCTTGTATGGATTTGGGATGAGGGATGAGGTCTTCATCCTTGAAGTGAGTAGGGATGAGCCAGCGTACTGGTTACAGATAATATTGTGTCAGCATCGATGGTTCAGGGCAGCCAATGGTCACTCCTGGGAGGACTTTACGCCCATCGTTGCCGACTACTTATACAAACATCTGAACAATGTCGACGGTAAGGCATTTCAGCCGGAGACGTCCCCTCCTCTGTATCGAACTATCCTCACAGCGGTGCTGGGGAACCTAAAGAAGGGGTGGTCTGAGGAATGGGGCCTGCGCCAGGGTGGAAACTTCATAGATGATTGGGCGTGGGTCTACTGGGTAGGCACCTCATGCGAGGAGTTTGGAGCGGAGCTGAGAAGAGTGGGCCTGTATGAGGCAGCTTGGGCTTCGCAGTTTCACATCTACCAGCCGAAGAAACTAATGCCAAAGCTATTGAGTCGGTGGTCCCTAGGGACCAATACCTTCCACCTATATCACGGGGAGGTCGACATCATCTTGTGGGATTTGCATCAGATCTCAGGGGTCCCAATACTGGGGGTGATGTACGATGAATTCCCCCTTCTATGGGAGCATGGGAGGATCCGGAGTAGATACCACGAATGGTGTTGGAATTGATAGAACTTGTGCCCAAGGAGGACAAGGAGGTAGTAAGGGATGTCCACTTTAGGCGGTGGTTCAAGGGATTCCTAAACTTCCCAGAAAATAGGCAGTTTCCGGCGAGGCCTCGGACTTTCCCAAAGGGGGTATGGAGTAAGGAACACTCGTACTGGCGGATGTTTGAGGATAGCCAGTGGAAGACTTGGGGGTTCAGTGTCAGCACTGAGCAAAATCCAATAGTCAGGCTGGCGCCATTCATCGTAGCCCTCATCTGTGGTTGGATCCTACCGGTGAGGGATACCAAAATGTGAGTGTGACCAAGAACTTTAATCATGGCATCCACATTGGAGACAGGAGGGAGAGTTAACCTAGGGATCCCGATGCTCTCCAAGTTGTACAAGATGTTGTGGCACATCAGTGAAGGGAAGAGGCCACATAGGGTTTGCGGGCCATTCCTCCTCCTATATGGGTGGATAGAAGTGCACATCAGTGGGATCTATGAGTATTTGAATCCTATATTGCCTCCACGATCAAACTTCCACCCATCGATCCTGAATGCCATGGGGAGCTTTCTGACCAAGCTGACCGCACCCTCGGTATTAATTTGAGTCTGGAGGCAGAAGAGTTCAACTTCCATCTGTTCCCTCGACTGACATGGGCCTTCACGGATGATGGTTGTGGAACGGAAGAGCACCGGGCCTACCTCCTGGAGTTTTGAGGTGGAGTCTTGGTGGCCAGGGTGGACCGCGAGCACCTCTGCGATCCATACACACACACACACACCGGTTTGCAAGGCAGTTCCGGTGCCTGCAGCAACTGACCCCACAGGTTTACCTGGAGGTACGTCACGAGGAGAACCCATGTGTGATGAGTTAAATGTGGCTCATGTTCACATGGGAGGTCGAGAAGATGCATAATGTATTGCCTCCGCCGACCGTCGTCCTCGGGCTGGTGAAGGAATATGACCAGAGTTGGGAGGTGGCCTACTCGGGGGAGATGCTAAAGTGGCCAACCATCCTAGTCGGTGATTATGAGTCTCCCTGACCTCGGGGCCGAGTCCGGAAGGAGACAAGGTAATCCCGTAGTGGCGGGGATGCTGTAGTAGTGACGCCCGTACCAATTGTGGGGGGGCAGTAGTAGCGGATCCGGCAGCGGCAGCGGAACCGGTAGTCCCAAGAGAACATAGTTATCTGGAGGGGTGTCCACTGAGAGGATTCTGCAGGATTTCTACTCAGGCCACGGGGAAACGGTTGCGCCATATTGACATGATGGAGAATGTTGTCTTCCCAGAGGCCTGGGACATCTTGGAAGTCAACCAGAAATTTCTTGGCCCTTTCGAGTTTTGGAAGCACCTCAATCACCTTTGGATGGAATTTTCGTTGATTGGAACCATTAGAGCTAGTTTTGCAGTATCCTAGGCGGAGGTAGAGCAATACATGGTTGAACTGTAAGACTTTATCCACTCCTAGGGTGCCCCGCACCCGATGACAAACTGAGTTAGGGTGCTGTTAGATCGGATGGTCCCTCCGCAACTTTCGACTGCTGACCTGAGGGACCACTTCCCCCTACCAGAAGAATCGGACGAGTCATCCTAGGGAGATGAGGTGGGTAGAGGGAGTCTATTGGAGGAGGGTGAGGTCGGCAATCAGTCCTCAGATCTCGGAGATTTCGCGGAGGCCCTTGAGGTAAAATCCTGAGTTCCTTCCTTAGGGTCTGCTATTGCGTTACTCCAGGTTCCTTATCAGCATCTTCACTGTGCAGGAGGACCTTGTGCATAGACATCGTTCTCACCCATCAGTGGGTACCAACGCCGAAACTTTGGGATCCAAACCTATGGCTGCATCAACTTCCATGTCTGGCGGGGCTAGGACGCTTGAGGCGGCTCCCCCAGAGTCTCCAAACCTTCCAATCATATACGGGGGGCCATGTCTCAGGGTCTCGACATCATCATCCCAAAATCGAGACTAGAGATTTGATCTCTGTAAGTCTCCTCTACTGAATTAATGATTACCTTCCCCTGAACATGTTAACTAACCTTCACGTTCCATTTTTTTGGCATGTACAGTCCTTCAATTGTCCTGGGCCACTGAGGTAAAGTTGGTCGGTTCTTCTGGTAGTGCCCTTCACAGGGGCATGCCAATGGTCATGGTGGTGGACATCCAACCTGACCGAACTGCGCCCCTCCCAATCACTGGAGGGGAAGCCAGTGGGACTATGCCTGAGGTTATCAAGGTGGGATCCGATGATGAGGACCGACCAGATAGTTCAAGCCCTGCCATGCCTGATCCAATTCCAGATGTGGACCCGGCTGAGGAGTTCCTAGGGGAATTCCCCACATACGAGCCTACCAACCATGCCGACTGGGACGAGATGGCCTTTGATGAGGAGGACAGGAAAATAGTCCATTGCTGGTCGTGGAATCTGATCACGCGCTTCATCAATAACACTCCCCAAGCATTATTGTTGGATGAGATGGATAGTCTTCGCTTGCAGCTGCATGAACTGTGTGTTGGGGGAGTGGATTCCCAGCGTCCTCACATGCTCATCCAAGATATTATGGCCGAAAAGATTTGGGAGTATGACCATGGCCTCGGTGTGGGCTGGCAACAGAGTAAGGCGGTAAACATCAAGAGGCTCCATGAGGCTGAAGACGAGGTCCAACGACTGTAGAATTGGGCGAACGAGCATTCGACCTCCCTCAACGCACTATCTGAGCTAGTATTGCGATTGGAGGACCAGCTGGCAGAAGCCAAAGAGGACCTGAAGCGAGCCTCTGAGGAGATGACCGCCATCCGGGCCGATGCAGAGTGGGCCCAGATTGTGGCCAATGAATTGCGCCCCCCTCGCTGCCGAGGAGGAGCAGGAGCTGAACAACCTACAACAACTCCTGGACACCACCAGTCGGAGGGTGGCAGAGTTGTTATGCTCTTTTGACGAGGTCAACCCATCCATGGGGGGAGTCGACCCTCAGGTACTATAATTATTACAAACAATCAAACTTACTTTCAAGTTTTAATTTTTTAATTTTGTAGCATGCATGAGTTCCATTGTCACATTGTTTTATTTCATCCTTCTGATGTTTGCAGATCATCTAGCAATCATTCACTAAGCTCACATGGGTTGGGGCCGATGTGAGAAACAAGGGATGACCACATTATCACCCCATCCAAACGTATGATTGAAAACCAAGCTTCGAGCATTCGGGGTTTGAACAAACGGTCCGAATTTCTAGGAGGAAATTAGCAAGACCTAACTGGATAATGAAGCTCTCAGAACAGCCAAATTACCATTTTCCCAGTGTGCTCTTGTGCACGAATGGGGTAATGCCAAGGGCACTAAAATCAATCCGGACAGATGGGAATGGGAAATGTGAATCACAATGCCCAGGATTCAGAACATTTTTGGGGGTGGCATGACAATAAAGAATAACTGTTGACTGCATTCGAAACATAGTATTCTTATTGTATTAGCCTGGAGTGAGGATAGAAAATGAGGTTCGACCACTGACCATGTTCAAAACACGGGGCCTGACGCAAAATTTCATTTGTTAGTCTTCTGGAACGTTGGCCCAGGAAAATAGGTGGGCCATAGGCTGAGCATCCTTACTATTAGGGGGTTCCTTTAGACATGAAAGAGGATGAGAGTCTAAATAAGGGACACAAAAAGCGTGGAATGTGGAGTGATGGTTTGTTTGAGTAGAATCCAGCACTCTCAAAATCACTCCACTGTGGTAGCAACACATTAGATGGACGCATCGGTCTGATCATGGATCATTCATCCTTTTAGACAGGACCTCTCTGGCGAGGGAGTCGTCGCTTCCCAATATCATCTTGGGGCATCTTGAACTTGTTCAGGGAAAAATTGCAGTTACATGGTTTCTCACAAGGGGTTAGACCAGGGTCCAGAAATGAGGAGGAACATGCTTTATGACTCCTGGGGCTGGACCCTAGGTGAAATTACTAGGTGTCTCTACGTATCCCTTGAGGATGGGAATCACGCCATACGTAGTTCTAGAAGAGATATTAGTTTATGGTCTTAGAGCTCAGACCATAAAGGGGAAAAAACCCTCCATGTAAGTGCAGACCCCAACCCGTTCCCTAAGCCCACGTGAGTAAAACCCGATGTGGGAAACAAGTGCAGAAGAGGTTTGTTGCACTACCTGGAATCCACACCAAAGGGAAATCGGTGCGGAGACCCAAATGATTCCATTACTATGGCTTTGTCCTTCTAACGTGCGAGTGTGCACTGAGGGATAGTGCTAGGAATTTGGAAGTTTCACTTTGATATGATGAGGTGGAGAAGGATGTGAATCATGTAACCAAAATTTTGGGCTTAATGGGGTTGGTGTTGTGATGGAGGATAACTTTTGACTGTGTTCGAAACACAGTATCCATATCACGTTAGGCTGGAATGGGGACAACAAATGAGCATCAACCACTGACCATATTCACAATGCGGGATTTGTATCGGCATGTTGTCCGCGACCCTCGCGGGCGTTGGACCATAATCGTAGGAGAGATTTTAATCCTAGCATCCATGCCAGTTGGGGGTCCCTTCATGTGTGAAAGGTGATGGAATCCCTAATGAAGGGGAACACAAATCCTGAAATATGGGTGGAAGCATGTCCAAGTAGATACTGACATTCATGCATAAAACTAGAGTACCCTTAGGCACATTGGTGAATTTTCGAATATAACCAAGGGGCTCAACTTGAGAGTAGCCAATTTGAAAAGATGAGCATGGAATGAGAGGATGGAGAACTCTCAGGAGAAAGAGGCATATGGCGTGGCTATTATAGACCCGATGTGAATGAGGAAATAATCCCATACCACACCACATACCCCTCTCCATGGGTAAATGTTGGAAAAGGGGACAAGATGAGAGAGATATTTATGAGAGATGGGGCTGGACCCGAGGTATAGACATTCGAACAGTCTTACGTACCCCATGAGGATGGGAATCAATCCATACATAGTTCTTGACTCGCACATAGGGTTAAGATACCCTGATGAGGGGGGTGTACGACATGACTAGTAACCAGATGTGAATGAGGACATAACCCCATACCACATTGTACAACCCTAAATAGAAGCTTGGGTTGGGGTCTCGAAAAGGCCAAGGGGCATGAGGCTGGGCCTCAGTCAGGAAGGCCTGACCGGTTTACAGTTTAACGTCTTATGGAGAGGATGAAGAGGGGAGTAAGATGTCCCACACAACAGAGGTGTACGGCACGATGAATAACCCGATGTGAATGAGAAAACAATCCCATAACACACCGCACACTCCAGGTAAGAACTTGGGCTGGGGCCCGAGATGGACAAGGGGCCTGAGGCTGGGCCTTGGTCAGGAAGGCCTGACTAGTTTGTAGTTTAACATCTTGCAGCGAGGATGAAGAGGGGATAAGGTATCTCATCTAGGGATGTGTACGGAATGGTGAGTAACCCGGCGTGAATGAGGACATAATCCCATACCACACCGTACAATCCCATAAGAGAGAACTTGGACCGGGGGACCGAAGAGGCCAAGGGGCCTGAGGATGGGCCTCGGATGGGAATGCCATATGTCCTCTTGTACGATTACCGCCTCGTCACAGCTCCTAAGACCATGTGAGAGGTTCTCAGTGTGGGAAACAAGGATCTGGTCTCGGCTCTCCCTGTCACATGGGGAACTAAAACCTGGCTTTACCCGAAGGGAGTTCATCGCTTAGAGATACAACAGGGCATAATGAACCACTACACTCAATGTTTAAGAAATCCTGGGGTGGTTCCAACTTCATAGGATATCTATTGACTATGTTTGAAACACAGCGTCCCTATAGTGACCGTTTGGGAGAAACAAATGAGCATCGACCGCTAACCATATTCGAAATACGGGACTTGTATCAGCTTGTTGCCCAACATCCTTGAGGGAATTGGCCCGAAGTGTTAAGAGAGCCCTTAGTCCTAGAATCCATATCATTTGGGGACCCTTATGGATGTGTAAGATGATGGAGTCCCAATCAAAGGAGTGGGTGAAGCATAATTGTACACATATATGAAAGAGGCGTACGTCTCTAGGGAGCAGGGCGTATGGCAGGATCGAGGTTGGATCGACGTGAATTTTGGAAAAAGTATACACCCCCACCATATGTCTTGACCCAAGGGGAATATTCTGGAATTTGGGATGGGCCAACAGACGAAATATTTGGGCGTTCCTACATATCCCATGAGGATGGGAATCAAGGCATACATAGTTCTTAAAGGCCATGCATTTTAACGTTGTGCGGTGGGGACATGGGAGAATAGAAGAATGGGGAGCGGGCACATGGTATGACCGTTATAATCCCGACATGAGTGGGGAAAAGGAAGCCTACACCATATCATTCAAAAGTCCTCCAAGAGAACTATACTCAGGGGGAACAGTCAAAGAGAATAATTCGAGGGATGAGCTCAAGACAAAGCGTTTGAGCATTCCTACGTATCCCATAAGGATGGGAATCAAGCCTTACATAGTTCTCAAAATTCATTTTAACGTCGTGTAGGACCAGACAGTTTAAGGTCATTCAGGACCAGCATACAATTTAGGGTCATGCGGGACTAGCGTGCAGTTTAGGGTCATGCGGGACAAGCATGCAGTTTAGGGTCATGCAAGACCAGCGTGAAGTTTAGGGTCAGGCGGGACCAACCTGCAGTTTAGAGTCATGCGGGACCAGCGTGTAGTTTAGGGTCATGCGGGACCATCATTCTCAGGCAGAGTATTTCTTGAGGAACTTGTCATTGGTGGGAGGAGTTATACGCTCACCATCCATGGTTACCAGGGAGTATGCTCCATTGGTGTAAACCCTGTTGACTATGTAAGGTCCTTCCCATTTGGGATCCAACTTGGGTGGTTTCCTACCAGGGATCATTGACGTCCGGAGGGCCAATACCAGGTCACCTTGCAGAAACGAGCGGAGGCGAACCTTCTTATTGAAGGTTCTAGCTATCTTATTCTGATGCCTTTTCAGATTGTGCAGGGCGCACAACCTATTCTCATCAAGTGATTCCAATTCAACTAGAAGAATTTTGGCTACCTTATCCGGCACCTGCTGGTCATAGACTGCTATGCCTAATGAGGGCAGCTGGATCTCGATGGGCAGGACAACCTCATCTCCGTACACTAGGGAATATGGGGTTACCTGGGTTGAATTACGAGTCGTCGTCTGATGGGACCAGAGTGTGTTGGGGAGATTGTCCGGCCAACTCTTCTTTTTATGACCAACCATTTTCTACAAAATTTTTGAGAGGGTTTTGTTGAACGCCTCGATCTTCCCATTTGCATGTGCGTGATAGCAGGAGGTATGGTTCGAATGGATGTTGTACTTGGTGTAAAACTTCTTCAGCTCGACTTCTCGGAAGTTTGTGTCGTTATCGTTGAGGATAGCGTGAGGGAATCCAAATCCGTAGATGATGTTGGATCTCACGAAGTCAACGATAGAATGGGCCTTGACCTCCTTGAGCAGAACTACTTCTTCCCACTTCGAAAAGAAATCCATGGCGGTCAGTATGAACCTACACTGGCGAGCTATCGTCGGTGGATATGGTCCTACAACATCAAGTCCCCATACTGCAAATGACCAAGAGTACTTGGTGGAGTGGAGAGGTTCTGCCAGAAAATGCAAGAAGTTATCATGAACTTGGCACACATGACATCTCTTGGAAAACTCAATACAATCATGGATCATAGAGGGCCAAAAGTACCCCAGTCTCCAGATCTAGTGAGACAGTTTTGGCCCAGCCTGATGGGAACTGTAGGAACCGGCGTAAACCTCATTCATGACCTGAAAAATCTCGACTCCTTGGATGCAATAGAGGAAAACACCATCAAACCCATGCTTGTATAGGATCTGGTCAATACTGGGACCACTCTAGAGGGTAAACTACAGTGCACGGTGTCAGATTCACTCGCGCTCAGCCCAATCAGTCGGGAGGCAACCATTTTGGAGATACCCGAAAAAAGGGGCTCTCCAGTCAGGGGTCGCTTAAACCATTGCATTCGAGGGACTCGTGGGTCCTGACGTGGAGGCACAAATGGTAAGATGGATTAATTGTGGGATGTCATTGTAATCTGGAGTGATGGGAGCGATGACTCTCTGGTGTGCCACATAGATAATCAGATCATCCTACTCAGGTTCTGAAATTGATGCAGCCAGGCCGGTCATGGCATTGGCTTGACCATTTTAAGATCAAGGGACATGAGTAACTTTCAGCCGAGATGGAAACCAGACCATTAGCTGGAGAGTGCGCTTCAACAATGGTAAGAGCTCTGGATTTCTAACAACATAGTCACCATTGACTTGCTTGATGACTAGTTTGGAATCCCCTTTCACATGAAAATGGGGTACGTTGATCTTGAGGGCTAGCTCAAGTCCAGTGATGAGAGCGTGATACTCTTCCTCGTTGTTGGTGAAACCTTCCTACAACAGGAACGAATATGGAAGAATAGCTTACGCTGAGGTAATGAAGATGATACCCAGACCTACTCTGTTAAGTCTAGGATCATTTAGTCTCCTGCCAGTGGGGCTCCATGAGGCACCATCAAAATGCATCTACCAACATGGTGTGGTAGGGTCTACTGATAGGATTGCCTCATCGGGAAAATCCAAGTCCAGGGACTGGTCTATAGAGGTCGGATGGGCAGCAAGGAAGTCTTCCAATGCCTATCCTTTGATAGCCTTCTATGGCATGAACTTAATTTCAAAAAGATGGAGGATTACCGCCCACCATGCTAGACGACCGATTAACATGGGGAGGTTCAGAATGTACTTCTGTGGGTCTACTCGAGACACCAGCTTTACCTCGTGGTGCTGCAAGTAGTGTTATAATTTCTATACTGCAAATACCAGCACAAGGCACCTCTTCTCAATAGGGAGTATCTAGTCTCTGCATCTCGGATCATGAATCTGAGGTAGTATAGGTTGCTCTCCATCCCTTAATTATTCTTCTTGGTGAGAAGGGCGCTGAGAGACCATTCCGGGGCAATCACGTACAGGATCAGCTATTTTCCAGAGATGGGTGGAATCAAGACCAGAGGCTGGAGCAGATACTACTTAGTTTCCTCAAAAGAGGCCTGTCACTCTTCGTCCAACTCGTAGATAGAGCCTTTATTCATAAGCTAGGAAAAGGGATTACACTTGCCTACCATATACGCAATGAATCGGCATACATAGGCTAAGTGGCCTTGGAAACCTTGAAGATCCCAAATATTGCTCAGGGAAGGCATTTGGCTGATGGACTTGATCTTCTCTGGGTCGATCTCGATGCCTCGATACCTGAAAACAAAGCCAATAAACTTCCCAGAGGTGACACCGAAGGCACAATTCAACGGGTTCAACTTAAAGTGGCGGGAGTGGAGGAAGTCGAATACTTTCTCAAGGTCCTTGAGATAGTCCTGTTGCTGGCAGGACATGACCATTAGATCATCCACACAACATTCCACCAATGTCCCGAGGATCGGCTTGAATATGCGGTGCATGGCCCGTTGATAGGTGGCACCTGCATTCTTTAGGCCGAAGGCCATAACCTGGTAACAAGAGGTACCTTGGGGTGCCCTGAAAGCGGTGGACTCTTCATCCTCAGGGGCCATCCGGATCTGATTATATCCAGAGTAACCATCCATGAAGGAGAGGGCTTGGAACCCAGCCGTAGCATCAATCAACAATTCTGTCACTGGAAGGAGAAAATTATCCTTCTGACAGTGATGGTTGAGATTGCGAAATTCGATAAAGACTCTGATCTATCCGTTCTTCTTCCTGACTGGCACAATGTCAGCAAGCCACTTGGGGTACTGGACCTCCTTGATGAAGTTGGATCTGATGAGCTTGTCAACTTCGGCCGCGACCATGGCACCGTGAGAAGGGTGCATCATTCTGGGAGGCTGCTTGAACCCGTGATGATTTGTTGGGAGACCAAGGCTGTCGAAGGCTATTTGAGGATATAGTCCCGACATCTCATTGTAACTCCAGGAAAACAAATCATGGTGATGTTTAAGGAAGTCCACGTACCGCTGCTGCTCTTCGAAGGGCATGGTGGTCCTGATCAATGTGGGTCTCGGATCTACCTCACTACCAAGGTTCACCTGTAGCAATTCATCGACCGTGGTAGAAATACCTTCTTCAAAGGCGGGGGGAGAATCCTCCAAATCCTCTTCTTCTCTTGTAGAGGAGGGATTCCCAACGATTGAAGCTTCTTATGGGTTGGAAGAACCTGAAGAGAGTCTGGTACCATCCTGGACAACACTAGATATCACATCAAGAGATTCACGCGCCGCTGAGACCGTGGCGATGATGGCAGTTGATCTGATCCCATCTGGTCTTTGGTCCAAGGGTCCATGCTTGATGATATCAAAGAAATAGTGGCGCGTTTTCTTGAGCCGTTTAATCCCAGCCTTGTGAAATAGCCACGTGTGATGTACTGCCATTTCCATGAGGCGGACATCCCGACATCGTATGGGGGTAGGAGAATCTGGGATCACCTGATCTTGGTTCGTGTAGGAGTACGAGGTGATTTTCTTTCATCGATTGGACTTGGGAATATGCCTTCCTCTTGTACCAGAGACAAAAAATAATTTCCCCATGTCAGGGGTCGTGGCCTCCAATTGATGGATCAAGAAGACGTTGGTGTCATCCAGACCTGCCCAAGGGTCAGTTGTGACCATGGAGGGCTCAACCTCACTTGCCAGAATCTTCTAATCCTTGCTCTTGTAATAGTCAGCATCCAGGTAACAGGCTTCACAATAGGCAAAAAAAGATGCATCAACTTGGAGTATGCCTAGTTGACCATTTAGTGAGTACTTGAGGCACTGGTGGTACGATGAGGGGACCGCCGCATGTAGGTGGAGCCATGGTCTGCCATCAATGCATTGTATGCGGTGTCCTGGGAGACAACCATAAACTCAGTACTGGAAACTAGGCCACCGAATTGAGTATTTAAACATATCTTGCCAACCGAGGTCTCCTCTGTCCTATCATATCCCTGGATTCTTAAATCAGAGGGAGTCAGGTCATCATCAGATAATCCCAGCTTCCGCAGTGCCCGTGTTGGGATAAGGTTAATCCTGGAGTCGGTGTCAACGAGACAGTGGAGAACCTCCATGCCATTAAATTGGCTGGTGATATATAGTGGGAGAATTTTCCCCTATATGTAAGTGCCTTAATCTTCTCCCCAGAATGAAATGATGGCCTGGAATTCGACATTCTCAACTATTTCAGCATGAAAGGCTTCTGCAGTTGCTACCCCCATCTCAAACTGGAGGAGGCTTCTTAAAGCCTCAGCAAGGGCCTCACAGATATCTAATGACAGGAGAAAGGCTTCAAGGATGGAAAGCCTTGTTGGGATGCCGACAAGGTTCTTGAGGACATCATACTTCTGTTCCAGATGCAAACTTCTACTTACAGGAGGCCGCTCTATAATTGGAGGCATGGCGGGCCTTGCTGGCCGGACCAGTGACTGGTTGGTGCTGGGCATGCCCTATTGTTCACTTGTTGAAGCCTGAGGAGTAGATGTTGGATGAGGACCGGACAACTGAGATCAGCCCATAGCCAGTCGAGATTGTTCGCGGCCTGGACGAGGTAGCTCTGCCTGATCTAGTAGTACAAACGGTGGTGGAGGCGGGGTTGTCGACACTGGATGAAGGAGCTGTGTGTGCTGAGCTCTGTGCTGGGCCTGTTGTCTGGTCTTAGTGGCATGCACGACCTAGTTTGAGGTGCCAACTGGTGTGCCCCGACGAATCATATGGCCACGACTTTTCTGACGTTGGCATCGGCTGGGGACGTCGGGGAGGTTCGCCTGGTGCTCCCCCTCATCAAGACTCATATAGGGATTTACCAACTCTACGGTATTAACCGAAGCATATCGTTGGATGTCACTTGATGAATCATCCACTACTGGGTGGATTCTAGGGGGGATCCCCATCACAAGGGGCATGAAGTCGCCGAGAGTGCGGGACGACGATGGTATTGGAGGGGCGCGATGCTTTTTCTTGCACCGCCGGTGCTTTCTCTTCTGGGAAGAGGCCAACTGTGATGATGGTACAAAAGTGGTAGCCACAGGTTCTAAAGGCTTCGGTTGATTCAGGCGTGCCTGAATGATGTCGTGGGCACATGAAACCGTTTTGCGAGTCATCCAGCCGTTGTACTTCTGAGACCCGTGGATTGAAACCTACTGCCACTCGCCTTCGTTTTCACTACCGCTGTCTTCCCTTACGAAGAAACCCTCCACTTACGCCGGAGCTGGACCCAACCTGACTATATTGTTATCAACTTGGTATTGAAGCCAGTCTTTTAAAACATATAACTTCTTGATGTTGTGCCCTAGAATATGATGATAGGGGAAGTAGTTGGGGAGATTAGTGAGATTCGCCTCTTCGTGCCTTCTACACTCAGACAAGCGTACAATCCCCTGTTCCAAGCCACTTCTGAAATAGCCGGGAACCTGATTATCATTGAAAAAGTTGGTCCCATTTATTAAATATGGGAAAGGGGGCCTTGGAGCCTGACCTTGACGAGGAGTTGTAGGGGCCTGTCGAGGAGGAGGACCCTGATTGTCCCACCTTGGCGGTGGTGGCGCATTTCGCGGAGGTGCTTGCCGATTTTGAGGACACTGCTGAGCCGGAGGCTATGCCTGAGGTGGAGGGCCCCTATGAGGCTATGGGGCCAGTGATACTGGTAGCAATTCTAGTTTCCCGGGAGCTTCTGTTTGGGCCATCGCGGCGGGCTCGGCTCTGGAATCCCTCCTCGTTGGGATTACAGGGGGCAACGAACGTGCCTGGATGGCCTGTTGTAGGGATTTTTCAAGGTGATGGGCCTTATCAAAGAAGTCTCAGAACCCGCTAGGATAGTTATGAGTGATCAAGGAGGGAACCAACTCTGTCTTGACATTCCGTATGCACATTTTCAGTAATTTATCTTGAGTTAGTGGCATGTCAAGGGAGTATGTGATCCCCTTACACCAGGTGATAAAGTCTGTGACTCGCTCATAAAGCCTTTGTTTCCACTTGAAGAGGTCTGTGATTATTGTTTTCTGGGTAGTAGAACTGAACTGGTAAAGGGATTTCCTACGAAGGTCCTCCAATATGGTCACAGATCCAACAAGGATCTGGCTGTACCAGACAAAAGTCAACCCCTCCAGTGTCTGGAAAAAACAACGGAGCTTGGCAGCCTTCTGTAGCGCTGGAGTCCCTAACATGGTCCCACACCTTGAGTTGAAGTGGGCTAGGTGTTTCGGTGGGTCACATGTCTCATTTAAGGGGGAGAAGTTGGGATTCCCGAAACCCGGAGGTGCCGGCTTATCATCCACCCATGTCGGGTATGGCTTTCCATCTGGTGGGATTTCCACCTATCGTGTTTCCAATGCCTCCAAACGGGCGATGAGTTCCACCATTGGATCATCTAGACGGGGGTACCTGTATTGAAGGGTATCCCTAACCATGAGTGCATTTTCGGGTTCTTCAACAAGGTAGACAGGCTCAGCGGCTTATGGAGCATCTGGTGGAGCGACCCTTGGGGCTTCCGGGGGAGCCCAAGCGGGGTTTCTTGGATTGTCGTGCCATTCAGGAGGGTTGGGTGAAACATACCATTCCCTCTTACCGTGAGATCCTTCTTCATCCCGGTCCATGGGAGAAGTATGATAAGGGTTTCCTATGGGAATATCACCAAGGGGAAACTGTTCCTACCCCTACTATCCCGACATAGGATCACCGTAGTCGGGTTGTCACTATAATGCGCGTTCAGCCAGGAGTTCGTCTACCAGATTCTTATGCTCACCGAGTTGCTAGCGCAATTTGGCCTTATTGGGGTCCACCTCCATCTTCTACACCGAAGCGGATGGGTCAGAGAGCTTGACAGATCCGACATGCTCTTTTCCCTTATCAGGATTCCGGCTGGGTACCAATGCCTCGATGGGCACAGGGAGACCTAGGAGGTTCCTCTGCTGACGAGTAATCATCCCCGATGGGTCCAGTAGTTGTGTAATGTCCTCAAGGAGGAAGTTCCCATCAAGAAGTTCCAAATCATCCTCCTTGTGCACTATGTCATCCATGTTGGTCGTGATCCTTCCCGGGGGCATGTCTTTGATGTCGCCAAGCGAGCCAGGAAGCCGGTGAATAACATTGAAGAGGAGGGAAATGTACTTCCCCCAGCCACAGACTTGCACATGGGGGTAGCCTCCTTAATAAACATGTGGAGTACTTGGAAACTCTGAACGCATTGTCGTTGGAGGTCCCTGTGGTGACTAGGTGACGCAGGATGCTGGACCACGGGGAGTGTGTCCAGGTCAACCAGACGACATTGTTCGCCGATGTCTTCAAAGTGGACTTGGCTCTTTGGGTAAGTCACTCGCTGATGTCGGAGGCTAAAGTGCATTTCCCAGAGGGTTCCACAAAGACACTCAACTTCCTCTAGTGAGAGAGATTCCGGTGGATGAAAATTTGGTCCTGCGACCGGCCAAAACTTCTCAGGGAAGTGGTCCGCTGCGAGGATCCTCCATAAGATCCTCGGCTCAGATTCAGGGTCTGGAACATTATTTCCCCACTCGTCGACCGAGGGTGGCTGAGGAAATGGCAGTAGTACTGAGGCAAACCGCTGGGACGGAAGGCTGGCCGGTGGAGAGTACGGCGAGCGGGCTGACTGGCCGCCGATTATCGGGTTGTCCTTCGAAGAGTGTAGCGACCTGGCCTCCACATCGCGATAAGAGGTGATGAAAGCCTTCATTCATGGATCAGGGGCCTGGGATGCTGGTGATAGTCTATGATGCTGCTCGCATGCCATTGGTCCCTAGAACAGTTCTTCGTGATCTCTTGTGGAGGTAGAGAGTGCTTCCGGTGACGATGGTGGTGATTGCATGACAATAACCTTCGGGGTGGCCAAATTTTCATCCTCCTGTATATACCTGTGGAGGGAGGTGGGAATCCTGTGGACCTCGCATTCCAGGAGTACTAGGATGATGCACCTCATCCCTGCCCTGACCTTTGACTCGGATGAGCGAGGGGAGGATTCCCGAGCTGAGTCGTACTCCGCTTCAGAGTCTGAGAAGTGGACCGGTTTGATCTCCGTCCAGACCTTCCTAGGATTCTTCTTGTATTGGAGATGGCCAGCCTTCCTTCCCCTAGGTGGCTCCTCGGGACATGGCTGATTTCTGGAATGGGGTCATTCAGCTGCACTGGTGCTTGGGCGGAGAGGGTTTCCACCCGATAAAGTTTGGGTGTGAGGGACACCAGGAAAAATGTTGAAGGGTACATGGGGAGGACCTCTATAGATAGCACTGGAGTGGAAAAAACCTTCGCTGGGACTGGAAGAAGCATGGGAATGACCTCCATGCTTGGCGCGGGTGGAGCGAGGCTGACCTTCACCCCTCTTTTTTCCGAGTTGAGGAGGACCTTTACCATCTACGGAGAGTATGTAGGGAGGATTCCCATGTTGAAGAGAGACGGGATGCATAACTTCCCCACAACGGCAGTCAGGAGTGGGAGGAACGACTCCATATCCAGTGTAATGGGCACGAGAGAGGCCTCCATGCCAAGCGAAACTGTCACGGGGTGGACCCTCATTTGGATTGGGGATAACACGAGGTAGACCTCCATGCCGATCTATGAAGTGGGGAAAGTCCACAATCTCTATGGTAGAGGTACGAGGAGGACCTTTGTAAGAGGGGACATCACTGCAGGTTGGTCCGTGGTGACCACTACTCATGCCAGAGACCACGAGAGTCGACCCAGCCTACCCGTTGGGCGGTTGGGGCCTCAATCCCATTTGGACATAGACGTGCCCCTGTGCAATGTATTCAGGGACTTGACGATATGCATTGGTGGTGGATCGGGCCATAGTAGTCGTTGATGTTGAATCCCCTTAACAGGCATCCTCCTCAGCTCATGCCCGACGCTGGCGTCGGGTCAGACATGCCGAGGCTGGTGGTGTAGGTGCATAGCTTACCTGCTCCTCCGGTAAGACCGGGCAGCTACACTTATGCGGCCGGGTGGGTGCCCTTACGAGGATCCCCTGGATTGGGACTCTGACCGGACTAGTCCGGACATCGCCTACCTCATCAGTGTAAGGTAGGGAGTTGTCAAAGCACTCTGGGGAAAGGCTCCTGAAGCGGTTGTACGTCGGGGTGGGGAGCAATGGCTCCCTGTGCGGCCCTCGGGGGCGGTGTTGACGGTGAGGCGCAGATGCCTCCAGATCCAGGCAGGCCATATCCCAGGTTGGTATTGTGCCCTTATCCTCGTAACGTCGCACAAGGTCATTAATTACCCTTCGTTGGATAACTTCCGTTGGGGATATGGGGCGTGAGAACCCCATGGTTGTGGACGCAGAGGAAATCCTAGAAGTGGTGAAGCCACACGGAGTGGCTGTGCAGGCGTTTCCCCTTCCCCTGCGTAGACAGGCGGGTGGTGATCGCGTTCCTGAAGCAGCAACCTGATTCTTGAGAAGTAGTGAGATAAACTCGTTAGTGCTGAAAAAAAGAGGAATCTACGACCAATTCCCCAACGCCATCCCATCTTACGTGATCGGTAATAGGGGTCCACGCTGACAACATCGTATAACGGGATGTCCAATGTTCTACTACCCCAACTTCTGGTGAGTTTCATGGCAGGCCCGCTATTTTCTTGGCAAAACTTGGCGTCGGATGTCTGGATCCGGTGACACATCAATCCATTGATTCCCCGAGAACTACTAAAATCCATATTGAGAAGAAGACCTTCACATCGGGTTCACCATTTCTGTTTCCGATGCTTTCTTTGGGGGGAATGCATCCGTCTGTGGAAGACGCACCACTGTTGCCCCACATTCTAGCTTTCCAAAGGCAGGCAACTTCTGTTACTTGTTCAGGGACATTTTCTCCTTGACCAAAATGGGATGATGGGATGTCAGTTCTTCCTTCCATGGATTCCTCCTCAGAACTCATCACCTAGTCTGGGTCTCCCTCATAGACTTAAGACGTTGTTCGTGAAAATCTTCCCAACGCCATATCTTCATGGACACCAGTTAATTACACTGCTTCTTTCAAGGCATTCCAAGGGGTCCGGTTAGGGCAACAACCTTTGGTTAGGGTATTAGTCACATTGGAGGCATCACTGGCATGTCTGGATGCTGGGGGATTGGAATTTCTGTATTCTGTCTCTTATTATAGGGCTTCTTGAGGGCACAAAAGCCCAAGGAATCCCACATTGAACACAGGGAATTTTATGCCATGGGAATGTATTTGAGGTTTTCCTTATCTTCCCATGTTTAACGCAAGGTATGCCACAATTTTAACATCCAATGGAGATGGATTGGACTGATCAGAACACTGACTAGAGTGGATAAGATGGAGGAACCCCCTAGAGGGAACACCGATACTAGGGCCAACACGTGGGTGGAATCCTAAATGCTATTGAATGGAATGGGGATATGAGGTGGCATGATCCCACCAGGATGTGGCAGCCCGGGTAAGAATCAGGATGGATGATGCAGCAATTGAATGAATTGGAGGGTGAATGGTATAGAATCATCGGGAGGATGATGATGGTTTTGGGCTTGAGTCTCGAAGAGGTTTCCTACGTATCCTCATGGCAGGGAATGAAAGTCCACATAGTTCATCTGATGACGGCTTACCACCGATTGGGGATTTCAACAGATTGCTGTTGATTGAGGTCATAATGACTTACCGCTGAATGGAGTGACAACGACTTACCACAGAAAGAGGTCCACATTTTAAATGCCGCGTGGGACGGGCGTGAACCAACATGAAGGGGGTCAGAACCACTGGGTTTTGGGCTTCAACCTTGTTGAGGCTTCCTTCTTACCTTACCTTGTCAAGGATCAACGACCTCATAGTTTCGAAAGCGGGTGTGGGTATTACACTCTAGGATACCTAGGGAGTTGGTGAACCAACATGAAGATGGTCGGAATGACTGGGTGTTGGGCTTGAACCTCATGGGGGATTCATACGTACCTCGCCTTGGCGAGGATCAAAGACCACGTAGTTCATATGGGGGCTTGGCACACCAGTGTGAAGGTGGTCGGGGCTGATTGGTGGATGGGCTTGAAACTCATGAAGGCTTCCTATGTACCATGCCTTTACATGGATCAAAGTCCTCGTAGTTCTGAAGGGGAATTGGTGAACTGATGTGAAGATGGTCGGGACCAATGGATGGTGGGCTTGAACCTCTTGGAGGCTTTCTATGTACCTTACCTTGGCAAGGATCAAAGACCTCATAGTTCAGGATGGTGGCTGTCGGCAAACCAAAATGAAGGCGGACCTGGGGTCCAATAGTTGGTTGTGGGCTTGAACCTCATGGAGGATTCCTACATACCATGCCTTGACATGGATCAAAGTCCTTGTAGTTCGTATGGTGGTGTCGGTGAACCAATGTGAGAATGGACCTGGGGTCTGATGATTGTTGGGATTGAACCTCAGGGAGGCTTCCTACATACCTTACCTTGGCTAGGATCAAAGACCTCATAGTTCAGATGGGGGGGTGTCGGTGAACCGACGTGAATCAGAACCTGGGGTCTGATGGTTATTGGTCTTGAACCTCGGGGTGGATTTCTATGTACCTTGCCTTGGCAAGGATCAATGTCTTCGTAGTTCGAAATTTTTGGGTTTCGGCAAACCGATGTGAAGGCGGACCTGGGGTCCGATGGTTGTTGGGCTTGAACCATCGGGAGGCTTCCTACGTACCTTTCCTTGGCAAGGATCAATGTCCTCATAGTTCGGAAGGTGTGGTGCATACACTCAAGGTATCCCAGAGAGGATGTCTTGGTCGATGCTTACTCTAATCCCACGTGATTCATGCACGGTGTGAGAAACAAGAGGCAGTAAAGACCTGAAAATCACGTCGCGAAAGGTGTGTTCGTGGGATGTGGAGTGAGGCTTAGATGTGGCTAGCGGCCTAGGGAGATGGAGATTGGGACTTACTCCAGGATGGAGGCCCAGGGTGACAAAGCCCAACAGGAGAGGAGTGTGATGATAGGATCCCTGTTCCCCTCTCCCCTCTTATACTTTGGGATGGAAAAAAAGAGGAGGAGAAGCACCCTTCCCCACCACGCCCTTTGTAGTCTTTGGCCCCAAAAAAGAAAGGAGGAGCAGGGGTGATGCCTCCTGCAAGAAAGGCCAGGGGCTTACACTAGGGTGGATTCCCTTTCCCCGCAGGCAAACACCTCTCTCGTGGGGAGGATATCATCCCCTGTGGAGAATAGTGGGCATAGAGAATGTCCAAGGCGGGGTACCGCGCATAGAGCGCATGGGGTGAGGCTACAGTTTAATGTCATGTGCTGAGGATGATGATGCTTGGCAGTTTAACATCTTGCAGCTTGGACAAAGTGGGTTTACTCCACACCCCTATGACTTATATAACCGGTACCCATTGCACCTTGGTGAAGGGAAGGCACCGACAATGCCGTGATGAGGGGGTGTCGCAGAGCGAACCATCGAGGGTCCCATGTTAGGGTGGCTATGCGAAGGAGAAATATCCATTAGCGTGCCTATTCGAAGAAGCATGAGGAGAAGGAACACAATGTTCAGTATCATCCAAGGGACTTTGAAATCAAATCGTTCAAACCTAGAGTGTCATACGGAAAAATGAATTACATGACAGGGGGTTCATTGGCATGGGCCTTGTGAAACTCTGTTACTCCGTGTGGTGGAAGACACTTGCGAAGGGGTGTGATTCGCGAAGTGGGGTGCCTTAGCCTAAGCATAGAGTGGAGGTGCATATGGGAGGTACTTCGTGAAGTGGAATGGTATTCATGGAGCACTACCTCTTAGAGAAAAGGTGCCTCGTGAAGCAAGGTGTCGTGAAGTAATGTTCTTCGTGAAGTATAGTGACCCTACCTTAGCATGTGGATCATGTGTACATGAAGGGTGTTTCGCGAAGCATAAACGTTCCATGATTACCCAGGTCTCCTTGGGGATCCCCTTCCTTCACGAAGTCCCTTAGGCTTCGCGAAGGGCATCCCTCTTGGAAGAGGGGATAAAAACGAGACATAGGGGAGGCACTTCACGGAGCAGAAGTTCCTCGCACAGCTCATGGTTCATAGAGCAGAATGATTCTTCATGTTTCGGGAGCTGGGAAGTCGAAAGGTCATATTTTCTGTCGTCTGGGATCAGGGGGAGCTTTGTATTTATAGGAAAGAGGCGCCACAAAGCGGAGCATACATGGCACAAAGATGGACTTGACTACTTCGTGGCAGGCTCAGAAATGTAAAATGGGCTCGCGGAGCATCTCGCCTCCTTGCTTCGTGGTAGGATCGGTGTTGGGGGGACTCCGCTAAATGTCTATGTGGGGCAGTCAATGGTGCCTTTTTTTGTATTCTTCTCTATCTTGTATTTTTGCGCCAATAAAAATTCAACCTCTTAGCTATGAGGAAGACCAGGAAATTCCTTGGGAAACACATCAGCATATTCCATCACAATAGGTATGTCTTCAAGGATGATCCTTTCCTTACACTTAATCATTTGAGCTAGATATGATTTCTCATAGGGTATTAATATCCATGATTGAGAATATGGTTTTAAAGAATATTAACCCTCCGCCTTTCACTTGTATTGAATTTGGGGTCGATTCTATATTTTTGGAGTGATTTCTCTCTCATGGAAATTTATGTTGGCTCTATATAGAGAAAGTCAATGCATGAGTAAAATTGAATAAAATTCCACCAAGGGAAGTATGAAAAGGTTTTTTGGGAAATTAAATCTAGAAATTGTGATAGGGGATGAATTATATACATGGGATTCAATAATTTCCCCATATACCATCTTCACCGACATCTCTACTTCCATGATTTGTGGTGGTGTTTGAATAGTTATACTAAACTTTCGTGATATAAAAGAAGGCATAGAACAAGAATAAAAATGTATGTTTTCTATTCTTGAATTAATAACTATCATAGCTATCACCACATCATTTTCAGGATTCACATCAGTGGTAGTGATGAAAAAAGCTCACCCTTACTTCATTGGAGATTGTTTTTTGCCTCCAAAAACCCTTTGCTTAGGGAACTGGTTTCCAAAGTTCCCTGGTTCCTTACAATTGTAGAAATGAAAAACGCGTTGAGGGTTTATCGAGTCATTCCTTTCTTCTATCACATTAGTGGGTTTATCCTGTCAGAAATCATTGAACAAGTTCCCCTCTCTTCCACACCTAAATTATTTCCTTATTCCCCTTAGGAAATTCTCAAGGTTCTTCTTTTCACACATTTGGAAAGAGGGGTGTTAAAATTTATTATCACTATTAGATTTATCCATTAGGAAACTAGAATTATATTCCACTTTCCACTTCTTATCCACATGATAACCCTAAGATTCACTAATCTCCATATCAACTTTGAGGTCAAATCAGAAAATTTCTTCATAGTTATCAAAGTCATGGATTTCCAAGGCTTTTCGTAGACTAGGATTTAGCCCACCAAAGAAGTGGTCAACCTTGCATTCAGGGGTAACGATAAAACAAGATGTGTATCAAGAATGTCTTGTGAAGTTTACTTTCTACACCCCAAAATATTCTCCATCCTTTTTCTTGAGTGTAAGGAAATCTATTTCCATATTAAGATAGAGGGTGCATGGAAAATATTTATCAAAAAACATTTTCTGGAATTACTTCCACTCTATTTCTTTGAGCTATTCCTCAGGCTTCATATTCTTGATCAATTTCCACCACTGATTAGCTTCACCCTATATATGATAAATATCCAAAGGAACCTTTTCTTGTTCGTAACATTTAAGGATGGAGAACATCTTTTCAATGGAATTGATCCATTGCTCCGTGATTAAGGGATCAGATGATCCACTAAAAGTGGGATTCCTTTGTCGAATGAAGCTCTCAACTGCATGTTTATCTCTCTTATGGTGGGTTGGGAGCTCATCTTAGGCTAGGTTTCTATTCAAAACATGAGTTAACTCAGAGAGTATCATGAATTTTTGTTATTCCCACTCCCATAGGGTTGGGAATCTCATCAGGGAAATAATCACACTACCCATATATCAGTTGTTAGCATGATTCCTCCTATTTCTGAACATTGAATAGAATAAAATGAAAATTAGGGATGGGTATCTTAAAATATTAAACACATAAAGGGGAATCCAATGATGATAAAGGGATAACATATGAATTAAATTTATCTCCTTAACTTATGAGTTTATAGGCTTCAATATATGTTATCCATGATCTAGTTCCAAACATATATTCTTATGGGTATTTTTATCTTTGTTCCCTTAATATTGGATTGTAATGAGTTTTTGAATTTAACAAATCATATCCACCAAGAGTGTCAAATTATGTGCACAGTAAGGCCCATTTTTGTGTACCAAGTTACCCCAAGTCAAGCCTGAAACACCTTGTCAGAGTTGTTACTCCTACGTACATCTATTCCAGAACCACATCAACTTATAGTATCCAGATAGGGAAGCATTTTCTTGATAAATCAATTTATATATACTCACCAAAATTTAGGGATTTTATCTTATACTTAGTATTATCCTTAAATGGGTTCACTAGGGTTTTCTAATCCTAATCCCAAAATTAACTAAGCATATCCTCTCATACCAACTATAACAACCATAATCATTATTTCACATATAAACATGATTTATTACATAACATTTCACATAATAAAACTCATAATATCAAGAGGTCTAGTGTCTTTGGGTTTTATGAAGATTATATAACAACTTAAAACATGAAATACAACACCATATTTATCTAAAATTTCTTTGACATGACCAAAACATTCTTTCGTACTTAACACTACATTGAATAACCTAAGGACATACATAAGAAAGGGATGAGCTATAAATCTCAGTAAGGGAATAAACATAGAATAACATGAGGATAATAGTATATGTTATAAAAGGCATATCAATGAGGCATAAAGGAACATGAATAATAAGGCATGATATAACATGATAATTTTAACATGGGAAATGTGGAAACAACTTAAAACACTGTTTCATAAACACAATTCAAATCTAAATCGCCAAGACTTCATGGTGGAAAAAATTCCCATAAAGGAATCAGGGTAACCCCTGTCCCAACATGACTTATCATGATACTAAACATTACCCAATACATTAGAGTGCTATCCGGGAGCACCCTTCAAAAACATTTCAATATCATGCTTAAGTGTTCCACATAGATCATACAACATGGATTCATTCAACATCATGATTTTATTAAATGATATATAAATTTGGAATACATAAATTTAATTCCCCAATAAATAGGATTATGTTCATAATGGTGAATACCCTTGGTATAGAAATGAGTATGGTATTCACTACACAATTATTTTGGCATGGTAAATCGTGGTGCAATTTTGACAACATAAAAAATCATATCAAAATTCATAAAATAGGTTAATGAGGGGGTCTCTTATAATTTAGAAATTAAATTTATTGTAAGGGGGAGATGTAATGACATTCCCCAACAAAATTAATTGGAAATAGAAGGTGTATCATAATACATAATCTTGAAGAAAGAGGAGAAAGTAAGAGAACCCTTACAAAATTTTGGTATGGTAACAGGTGTACGTATTAAGAGGGTTAAATGATATTAAAAGGGAATATCATAATTTATAAAATAAGTATAAATTAAACAGTATATATTATTTTATCCCAACATAAGATAACATAAATTAAAAAGGCATATCATAAATGAAGTGCTTGATTAAAAGAGGAACGAGAGAATACCTTAGGGAATTTTGGCATAGTAATGACTTAGGTAAGGGTCAAAATTATGGGGATAAATGATACCTAATACAAATAACATAAATTGGATAGTAAGTTAATGATTAAAAATTAATGTAAATACAATCAATTGAAATGAGAATAACTAATCTCAAAGAAGGTGCTTGAATTCAAAGGTGAGGAGAGAAATCCCTTACTTGGAAGTGTGATTCCAAAGGATTAGAAGAGGATTATTTGGAGATTTGGGGAACCTTTGGAGGAATACATGAAGTATAGGGAAGAGGTTAGACGATTTTAAAGGTGCTTGAGTGAAGATAAATGGTATCTTGGGTGGGTTTATATAAAAAAGGAGGGGGATTTCCTTATTATTTTCGTTTTGGACACTACATAATAAAATATTCAAAACCACAAACCACACCATGGTTGTTTCACATGTTTTTTGAAATAGGGGAGTGGTATACATTATTTTATAAGGAAAAGGGCCTAATATAATATAATATTTCCCATTATTATGTAGATGTGAGTCACACTTTCCTAGAAATGGTTTTAAAATCATAAAATTTATAATAAGTTTTGGAGGATTCACTAAGGATTAATAAAATAAATCAAATAAATTTAAAATTAAATTAATTTAAAGGAAAAATATATATTTTTAAAAACATATATTTTATAGTATTTATTACATCACTATTGATCTATTATGATGTCATAAAACACATTGTATATTTATACGATATTTATTTTTTACGCAAAACATAGAATGCCTCAGAAAATTATGAAATATTAACCATTGTATAATTTTGACATCCTGATTCCAAAAATAATATAATTTTTATCTAAATAATTTTCTAAATATTTCAATTTCTTATTTTAAATTAAAACTGACATTTATTGAAAATGACGGGTTTTTGACACCAACAGTTTTTGAACCCTAATAAAAATTACATTTGAATTCATAAAAATTATTTGATAATTTATATTAAAAAAGGTAATTTAATAATACATTGTTAAAATATTATTTATTTTAGAAATCTATTAATTCATCAAATTATATTTCCAAAAATAATTTTTATTCCTTAAAAATCATTTACAAAGTAAAAATAATAGGAATAAAACATATTCATTATTCTATACAAAAATAATGTGCATAATCTTATTGATAGGTTCTTGATACATAACAATCTATTACATCAGAATTATCCCTAAGAGTAAGGTTCGTGATGGTGGGACATTCATGGGGTCATTCGGTGAACACGGTTTGGGTCGTGATCTCGATGAGATTGAACTTATCCCATAAATGGTTTTTCTCATGTTTAAGTTGTTGGATCTCAGCTTGGGCTTGGTCTAGGGAAAACCCTAGAAATTCTATCTCCATCAGAGGCTCTGATAAATGGTATTTCTAGGGTATGATCCTACTAGGTGAGGCCATTAATTCCTTTATCTATTCCAAAAGTATTTGTTAAAACCCTAAATTTATACTAGCCATGTGATCAATGTTCAACGACTATATTATCAATGGTAAAGATACTTAACGATCATTTAAAATACAATTGGATATAATAAAATAGGTGCATGTGTTTTCTATAACCATAATAAATTTTATTAAATAAAAATAATGGGAATGTTATTCTCAAATTCTTGGGTCATTACAACCCCCAAGATCTTAATAATATACTCTTGTGCTTTTAGTAGAACCCTCACAAGGTAATGGATCATTTCCTTATACTCTATATTCAAGAACCTTTTTTGTATTATACCCTTTAATTCACAGTTTTTTATTGGGTTATGTTCTTAAACACCCATAATTATTTCCTTATTATTTCCAAGTGCTTATAGACCCATTTAAATCTCATTAATATATTCTATGAATCATTTTATACCTTCATTATTCTGGAGAAATTACCATGTAAGTTTTCATGCCAAACAATTTTATAGTGAATACCCAACCCCATTTCCACTCAAGTGTATTCAATAAGATGCACCTATAATTTATTGATTAGATGTTTCTATTTATGTAACTCAAACCCCTTAATCATGGGATTAAAACTGATGAAATACATCCTTATTTGTTATAATCTATGTGGCACACTTATCCATGTATATGAAATGAAATCGATAGGTGGGCCTGGAATTATATAGCCCTCCAATGCATTGGGTCATGTTTTCATCTCACAAGATTCCATGTATGGTACATGGGAGGTTATCGTAATCACACTAATCTATGTTGTCTTGGTGGTTAACCTTGACTTATGTTTATGAGGTCATGTTTTTTGTTGTTATCACATTCCCAAGTTTCATTTATGATATCATATTATATCATGCCTCATTGATCAAGATTAAGATTCTCAACCCTCTAATGTTACCTTGATATGCCACTTGGATCACATGTATTGATTTACCTTATTATATTCTTTGTTTATTCCCTTATTGGAATATATATCTCACCCCTTTCTTATGTATATCTCCAGGTTATCCCATACTATTTTAGGAGAACGATGAAATTTTAGGAGCATGTTAAGGAAGTTTTCAATAATGTTGTCATATTTATATTGAAAGTTGTTATGTTATATACCTAATATCCAAAATAAACTAGGGATCTCAATCTTCTAGGTTTTAATATGTGTTATTTTAGGTAATATATCATGTAATTATGTTGTATTAAATATTAATTTTTTCATAGTTGGTATTAGAGAAAACTATAGTTATTTTTGGGGATTAGGATTTGAAAACTCTACTAAAATCCCTAGATATAAGATGAAACATATGAAAAAATACCTAAATTTTGGTAATGTTTATATTGATGGGTTTATAATAAAATACATACATTTCTAGATACTACGAGTGTATTTTTATCTGGCACATATTTAATTAGGGTAATAACCCTGAAAATGGTTCATTAAGTTGGACTTGATTTTTAACTGGTGCATGAAAATGATCCTTTATACAAAAAATGGTTTTAAAATCATTGGTTATATTCTTTGTTAAATTTAAAATTTATTTATAAATAATTATGAATGGAATAATAATTGCCATAAAATTATAATTTATAAAATAGAACATGGATACTTAGATTAAAACCTAGAAATCCATAGGTTAAAGGATATATATCATTTATGAGTTATACATTTAATTTTCATGGATTTATATTTATGTATTTAATAGTTAAAAAAATTTTATCCCTAATTTTCCCTTTATTTTTATCCAAGGGATAATAATAATAATAGTAATCCAGTCAACAACTAATGTGAAGAACATTATAATGATTTCCCAAATGAAATACCCAACCTGATGAGAAAAGGAAAAAAAATTCATGAAAGAAATTTCTTAATGGATTCATGTTTAGAGAAAAAAAATGAATCAAGAGGAATTCCTGAACCCCCCAAAGATATAGAATTTTTCAATTAAGACCTTTATGAAAAGAAGGCCTCTAACATTGAATGGATCTTCTGATCCCTTAATCACAGAGCAAGGGATAAAATCTGTTGAAAAGATATTTTCCATACTTCAATGATCTATTAAATATAAGGTATTTCTATATATTTATCATATGGAGGAAGAATCTGATCAATTATGTATGTTTGTTAAAAATAAAAGTCCTAAGGAGGGGATTTATGTGATGAAGGGGAAGGTATTTCAGAAATGTTTTTTCATAAATATTTTCCATGTGCTCTTCTATTGTAAATGGAGTGGTACTTACTTATACTCAATAAAAAGGAAAATGAATCCATATAGGAAAATAAAGAAAACCTCCCAAGACTTTCATGATATAATTCCGACTTCTTAATTTCCCCTAAAAGTAAAATTGATCATTTTTTTTGTGGCTAAAGATGAATATATGAAAAGCCTTAGACATTTGGGACTTTGATAGTTATGAGGAAATTGTTTGATGTGCCATTAGTGTATAAAAGGTGATTTAATATCAATGGTCTCTTGGGACTAGAGACAAGAAGTGAAGATTGGATTTTTATTTTAGTGGCACGATGGATAAATCCCATGGGGTTAAGAAATTCCAACATCCCACTTTTCAAAAGTGTGGGAAGAAGCATCCTAGAAATTTTCTAAAGGGGACATGGAAATAATTTAGGTGTATAAAGGAAGGTCATATATCTAGATATTTTCAATGTGATAAACCCACAAAGGTTATGTAAGAAAGTATTTATTTAGTCAAAACTCATTCGTTCATCCAACGTTTCAACTGCATGGAATATGGAAACTATACGAATCGATTCCATAAGGCAAGGGTTATTGATGATAATTGATGAAATAAACCTCTGAGGCCTAGATAATAAGGGGGAGAATATTCCATCACAACTGCTGAGGTTGATCCCAACAAAAAGTGGTGATAGGTATGTTAGTTATTCACTAAATAATAGTAAATTTACTATTTTTTTCTGGTTCTGTTTATTCTTTTGTATCACACATGTGTAGTATAACTATTAAAATACCATCTCAAAATATGGAATTTATGTTATCAGTGAAGATGATAAACGATTCAATTATTTCATACCAAGAATATAACTCATAAACTATCCATATTTTCAGGATAAATTTCCTATAAAACCATGGGACACTCCCCTTAGTATATTTTGATGCAATTATGGGTATGGATTGGATTTCCTTATATAGATACAACAAAAATTTTCTAGAGAAGTAAATCTCCCTCCATTTCATGAATCTTCTTATAATTATATATAATTTCAAGGAAGATGATTAATATTATTTGGTACCAAATTCTTAGTAATGGATATTATTTCCTTGGGAGTATGATTATCTAGATCAAATGATTAAGACTAAAAAAAGATCATCCTCGATGACATGCCCATGATAAGGCAATTTTCTGATGTTTTTTCCAAAGAATTTACTAGTCTTGCTCCTAATCATGAGTTTCAGTTATTAATTAAGATCATACCCATATCTTTGAAAATATCCAAGACTTGATATATAATAGTCATTTTTGAACTTGTAGAGTTGAAAAAACGATTACAAGGTAATCTCAATAAAGGGTTCATATTCCCAATTATTTCACCATGGGGTGCACTAATACTTTTTATTAAGAATAAGGATGGGTCAATGCATCTCTAAATTAATCATCACAAGCTCAACAAGATAAATATAAAGAATAAGTATCATCTACCATGGATAAATGATTTGTTACATCAGCTCAGTGGAGACCAGAACTTATCTAAAGAGGATCTTTGGTCAGAATATTACTATGTAAAGGTGAATAAAGTGGATATCACCAAGAATAATTTTCATATAGGATACATGAACTATTTTTTCATAGTGATTCTATTTAGACTTTCTAATTATCCAACAATCTTCATAGACATAATGAATATATTATTTAAGGATTGCCTCCAAATATTTGTTTTAGTATTTATAGATTATATTATTATCTACTCCAAAAGAAAGGAGTAACATGAGGAGCATTTAAATATAGTTATTAAGACCTTACATAAAGAGAAATTATATTTATATTATAGTTAATGTGAGTTTAAATTAGAGAATTTAGCTTTCTTAGGAAATTTTATCTCCAATGAAAGGATATATATGGATCTATAAAAAATATAGACAAACGAAGGATGACATAGACCAATATCTATTATGGAAATCTATAGTTTCCATAGATTTTTTGTGTAATATCATATATTTTTGAGAAAATTATCATGATTTTCAATCCCACTAACTAAGATAACTCAAAAGGTAGTCACGTTTTTCTAGACGAATGAATACAAAGAGTGATTTAATGAGTTAAATAAGAATCTATTCACTATACCTATACTCACATTACTCACTAGTGGGGAATGATTTATGATCTAAAACGGTGCATCTAAAAAGGTATTGGGTTGTGTACTTATGAAATATGAAAAAGTGATAGAATATAACTCCCATCAATTAAAGATCCATGTGTAGAACTATCCAACTCATGATCTAGAATAAGCTATAGTGATCTTCGCATTGAAAATTTTAAGAAATTATCTCTATAGAGGGAAGTGTGACATATATATGGACCATAAAATCTTTAAGTACATATTCAAACAAAATCTTCTTAATATGTTCCAAAGAATGTGGCTAAAGATGATTCAATATTATCATTTTTCAATCCATTACTATCCTAGGAATGAAACAAATGTGGTAGATACTCTGATTAGAAAGGATCATGATGATGATTGGAAGGGATATAGTATTCTCAAACAAACAAAGGATAGAAATGAGAATTAAAAAATGATATTCATATTACCTTGCTCAAATAACTACTCAAACATTTATTCTTGATAAGATAAAGGAGTCATATAAAGATTATGAGTTTCTATAGAAGAAGATAGCGAGTATTCTAGAGTTCAACTTTTCTAAATATAGAGTTATAAGGTTTGGAACTCGGATATGTGTCCCATGAAAACCAAAATTTAAGATGAAAATTATGGATGACACACATAGCTCATTATTATCTATTTATCCAGGAGGCACAATGATGTAAAGATATTTTAAGGAAAACTTTCAGTGGGATAAAATAAAGATAAATATTACGGTGTTTGTATCTTGATGATTGGTATTCCAACAATTCAAGGTGAAATGAAAAAACTATAAGGTTATGATGGAAAACATTACCATACTAGTATGAAAATGGGAAAACAAAACCATGAATTATGTCATAGGACTCCCTAGGATACCTAATGTAAATAATTCCATCTGGGTGAAAGTATACCCCCTTAAAAAGTTAGTACATTTATCAAGGAATGTTTCTCTCTTAACCAAATCCCTAATATATACATATGGTAATTGGTAATACTATATGGAGTTCCACTCTCTATTGTATCAGATCGAGATCTGAGTTTTACCTTGAGGTTTTAGAGAAGTCCCCAAAAAGTGTTGGATATAGAACTAAGATTCAACATTTATTACCACCCTTATAATGATGGAAAATATGAAACAACCATTAAAAATCTAGAGGATATATTGATATCATGTTCAATGGATTTCCAAGGATTTTGGGATCATTTAATTCCTCTAGTGAAGTTATCTTTTAATAATAGTTTTTATTCTAGCATTCAAATGACACCTTATTAGTCTCTCTATGGGAAGAGATTTCAAACTCAAACATAATGGGATAAAATTAAAGAGTGAAAGATTATGGGACACAATCTTATCCAATAAATGAAAAATAAAGTACAAATCATTCGACATTATTTGAAATCCACACAAAGTTGATAGAAAAGCTTTGATGAAAATCTTCAACATGGTCTAGAGTTTGATGATATAGATAATGTGTTCCTTATTATATTACTATGGAAGAAATTATTGATGTTTGTGAATTAGGGAAATCATACTCCTAAATAAAATTTATCCTTTGAGATCCTTGATTGCATCAGAATAGTGGACTATAAACTAACATGCCTTTAACAACCCAGTCCTAATGTACAAATACATTAAATCATTTTTAGAAAATACTTAATACATTACAGAAATAGGTGCCCAAATATAATATTAGTTTAGTGCCTTTGGAAACATTTAAACATAAATTACGGTGCATGAGTGACCTACATTTTCTCCCCCTAGATTATTAAAGAATAGAACCCCTCTTGGACACATCATATAAAAAATATATCTATATAACCTGGTAAAGGAAACATAAAAAGGGGTTAACTCAAATGATTAGTAATTTTAATCAAGGGGGATATGTAAGCATAAAAATATGAATAAGGGTATGAGAACATTATAATAACATTATAAAATCATACCCCATATATCAAAGATCGTATAAAAGAATCATGGAATAAATATTATCTTTTTACAAGGCACGAATCATAAGGAAATCAGGAGGATAATACATGAAATCATGGAGTAAGACATGGAATTGTGGCATACACATAAAAATATAATATCATTAACTATAATTAAATATGAAATACTAGAAATTTTGAGATCACTTTATCGGTACAACACCTACTGGGTGGGATACACCACCATCTCTAGTCACAATCATTTCCTTATAAGGGATCAGATTTCCTCATATTCCCATAGTTGATCAGGTTTACCCATCTTCCTATAGTGGATTTAGTTTCCCTATCTTCTATCTTCATAGTTACTACACCTACTAGGTGGGACACACCACCATCCCCAGTGTAGTCCTTTCCTTGTAAGGGATCAAGTTTTCATAGTGGATCAAGCTTGTTGAATTTATTCCCATCATTATCTAATGAGATATAAATCATCACCCAATTCATTAGAGGGAGATATAGGTCCCACACATCACATAAAAAAATTATTCATACATATTACAAAAGATTAAAAAACCTTAATTATATCAAGAATCATAAAAAGATATGGGTTTCATAAAAATCATATCATAATCCATGAAATTAAATGGGTATCATAAACATTCAATCACATCATAACCTATGGAAAATAGATAGGTTTAGAAATCATTTAATCAAATAATAACCCATAAAAATATGCAAGTTTAAAAATAATATAACCTTTGGAAGATAAAGGGGTGTCATAAACATCATTCAATAAAAACATAAACCATTCAGAAAAAAGAATATTAATGTACCCTTTGGACAATTTTCTAGAAAGGCATGAGTAACATCAATGGATTTCATCTTACATAGAAAATAATTTTGAAACATATTTTAAACAAATTTAATGAGAAAAACATAATTTATTATTTGAAAAATGATATTTAAAACATAAAACATTTTAAAAACCATTTTCTTTGAAAATAATTTGAAAAAATATAAATAAGGCCTAATATAATTTTGAAAAATTTTCCCTTGAAATCTTATAAAATAATCTTGAATTTTTTTGAAAAAAAATTTATTGGAAAATAATTTGAAAACTTATACAAAAATCTTGAAAACCATAAAACATTTTTAAAATAATTTTCCCTTTAAAATGAGCTTAAAATATCATTTATAAAAACATTTTTTAAAACATGGTTTTTTTAAGTTTATGGCATGTGTCCCAAAGAAAGCTAATTGAGATAAAACTACTTTATAGATTTTCTTATTTTTGAAGCATAAACCAAATTAAATAGAGATAATAAAATGGATATATAAATACCAATAAATTTAAAGATAAAAAACATTGAATATATTCATAGTTATTATATACACCACCCAAAATAGATGAGTGGTGAATAAGGCGTAAATCTCACAAAAATAAAAGTGAGACTAGAAATCCCCTTACTTCTTGAATAACATTAGAATCATGATAACCATGAGATAATAACATCAATTAAAGATTTAAATTTCATTAAATAAAATAAATTAGTTATATAAAATTTAATAGGGTAGTATATACACTAAATAAAAGAAGCGAGTGGTTTATATGACACGTATCTCACAGAAATAAAAAGTGAGATGAAATTACCTTACCTTAAGTATTCACTTTCTTTATTCACGTTCAAACCTTCTATATAGTATATATAATATTATTATACATATACCATAGAAATATATTTGTATATATAATATAATATATGATTCACTTATGACATTATATTATCTATTTATAAACAATCCCATGTTAAGGTAATGTTTCAGGTAATAACCTCTTTGTTTATCGAAAGTTTTCTGACATGTTATTCTTGATCCTCTTAATTAGATCACAATTTCCGTATTTAAAGAATTAAAGACATGATTTATATATCATATATATTAATTATATTAATATTTATTGTGATATATATATTATATAAATATTAAACCATCACACCGTTCATGGAGACAGTAGACTATACGTACACATGAATGTTGCTTCTGTTTTATTAACGTATTTAAAGAAATAAAGTAAATGAAATATATGTATATAAATATATAATATTATTCCATTATAATTATTATATAATATATATCATATAATTTTACTAAACCCATACTTAATAAATTTCGTGTAAAGTGTGAACGAATCACATCGCTTTGAGGTGGTGCTAGTCCACACTTCCACAAATGAAGTTATCATATTTACACAAAATGGAAAGTATGAAGGTAGGATTTATATAATAAATAAATAAGTATAAATACATCATAAATATAATATATATCATATAAAACATATTTTACATCATAATTACCAACCATGAGAAGTGGTAAAGGTAAAACGAACAACATCTTTTCGTGAGGTGATAGTTTTACGTACACAAGAACGGTAATTTTGTTACCCATTTGATGGAAATGTGTGTAAGTGTAGGTAGAAAAATTAGAATAAAAACAAATTAGTATATTTAGGATAATATTTTTATTATATGATCATGTAATAATAATAATTGAGGTGGTGTAGAAAATAAAATAATGGAAATGAGCTTGAGGAAGGATGTTACCTCTTTTTTTCATGAATCTTTTTAATTTGCACCAAAGGGATTCCTTTGTTGGATATCTTCCCAAAGTTAGGATTAAAAGATGAATTACGTTTTTTTAAGTGAATTTTACATATATTTTCTAAACATAAGTGGTTTTATAGGTGTAAATAAGGGGGAGAGGTGGTGTCCTTTTATAAGGGAGGGAGGGGACACACTTGACATTTTTGAAAAATGTTAGGTGTACCCAAGTTTTTACCTAAAAAAATCATAAAAAACAAACCAAAACAAATAATTGAATGTTAATATACTCAATATTGATATAAAATTGGTGTTGGAAAATTTTATAGGTCATTGTTTCCTTTATGTTTAAGGTATAGTCTCTTTTTAAGCTTAATTTTACCTTAATCGCTATAATGAATTTTAATTACTTTTACTAATATTTTTGGTCAAAAATTAAGTTTATATTATTATAATATATGTATTATACTGGTTAAATTCATGTATATCCATTTTTAAAAATTCAATTCATATAAGAGAAAAAATTAATATTAATGTTAGTCTCACAGAAATGGTGAGAAAGCAGGTTTTTAAAGTGAGAGTCTTCAAAAGTTCATTAATCTTTCAAATCAAAATTCAATAAAAAACGATTAAAATGAACTAAATTGGTTTAATAGATATATATTGATCTATTGTGACATTAAAACCAACTTAAAATATAATTTAACAATAAAAATAAATTAGATGAAAAAACAATTTTGAATTAAAATTTAGTATTTTTTTCTATTCATCAAAAAATGATGTTTCTCATAAAAATCCAAAAAATTCACCCTAAGATGATTTTTGAATTTTGAATCAAAAAATAATGTTAATTTTATCAAATTTAATTTCTTAAAGTGGATAACATTAATTTTATTATTGTTCACAGAAATACATAAAAATGAGTTCTTTTAAGAAAATAATATTTTCACCCAAATAAAGAATTTACCAATATTACTTATTTTATTATCAATATGTTTTATTTATATAAAACCATTATTAATAATATTTAAAAAAAATTAGTTCTATTCATATTACTATTTTTAATTGATAGGTTATAACTATCTCATTTAAATAATTATAACAACAAAATGATATTTCATAGAAACTCAGTGTTGCGTGTAGTGAAAGGAAAGTCGGTGTTGCTTATAGTGCAAGCTAATATAAGTCTTTAATGTAGTGCACACAAGACATAAATAGTGGTTTAATATATAAAAAACTATATTTGTTGTTGTGTGAAATTAAAAATATCAAAATTATTAAATTAATTTGAAAACAAATATTTCAAAAAATATCAGGGTGTTACATTCTACCCCCCTTAAAATGAATTTATCCCTCAATATTATTCTGGTTTATCAGAGGTTTAATATTTTAAAGTTACATTAATATAAAACCACACATAAAAATGAATAATAAAACTTCCTTTAAAAATTATAAATTATGAAACATGATAGTTTCCCAAAGTAACTCATAACTAGGTTCCACATGGGAGAAAATTGGTGGAAAGTGAAAATATAGACTTGGAGGAAAAGCATAAATATTTATAGGTAGTGATTGAGGTTATAAATAAAAAAAGTGAAATATTTATGGAAATATGAGATTTTAGAGTCATAAATCTATTATTATTTAAAAGTCCATCGATTCAATGGAAATTAAGGTATTCAGATAACAATTTTTATTCATTTTCCTAATGTTAAGTAATTATTTTATTAACCAAGAATATAAAGAAATATACTTACTTTATATAATTATATAAAAAAAATTCATTCTCTGGTTGCACTTTGTTCAATTTTTAATTCATCCATTACTTTAAGAAATGGATATCCAAAAATTAACTTTGATTCATGAAGCACTAAATCACTTTTAATGGATCTTAAGGCCCATAAAAGAGTCAAAAGTCTTACTATTTGTCTATAACTATTCTCAAAAATCAATATGGTTAATAAATTAATCTCTAAACCTAAAATGTAACACTAAGAGTTCATCATTAATATTTATTCAGAAAATTATTTAGAAAAATTTTACACATTAACCAGGACATCACGTAGGCCCGTGGTAGGTGTGAAATTCTTATCATCCTTCAGTCAAGGGTTCATGACTCGTGGACTTTCTAGACGTGATGGGTTTTCACCCAACATACATGTTGTCCTTTTCTAAAACAACATTGATATAATTTCCAATATAAATATTATGGATATCCTTGAAATAAGTTTAATCACTAAATATCCTTTTAGCCAAGGTTTTTAATAAAACCTAAATACATAAATACTTCATCCGAAGTCTAACCTAAACTTTTCATAAATGGTTAACCTTATAAACCTTATTAAAAATGAAAATCCAAAACATTAGAAATAAATTCATTAAATTATCTTAAAATTGATCCCCTATATATCACAAAGTATCTCTTGGTTGTCACATTACAAACATATGAATAACCTCATCGTATATTCTCATGAAACTTGGTAATTAAATAAATTACAATAAATACTTTTTGGAAAAAAAATAAATTCTTACTTATTCAAAATATTACTGGATATATTTCTTAAATCCAAGAAGTTTTGAAATTCATCCTTGATAACATAAAATAATTTGTCAAAAAATCATTTATTAGTTATAAGGTAATCAATACCATCAAATTTACTTATTCATACCCAACATATCTTTATCCAAACATCACTATCTCAACATCAATAATAATTTAAGGGTTACCCTCCCTTAATCAAAATATCACATTTCCATGAAATCACTTTTATACCTCACCATCACCATTCAATATATCATTTAAAATCCTTAATGAAAACTAATAATGAAAATACATATATTTTTCATGATTCATATAACATAATCTTTGAATTCCAAAACATATGCATTTCAATTATCCAAATTTATTCTTAAACCATTACTTAGGCTTCATTATCTTATCTTTTAATACCCCTTTCCTATAATATGAAATATGAATGATTTATTTTGGTTCCTCAGCCTCAATATAGCAAGGATTCATACGTTTAATGAAAATAATACTGGAAGATCATCCCATACCTTTCACATATTGCTTGTGGTATCAGTATCTTCAGTGGTATAACAAATACTCATGGACCTTCCTGATTCTCTTCATGAGATTTCCACTTATAAAATTTATTTTCATCTTTCACATACTTTTCACATCTAAAACATTCAATGTTGACCCAGTTCCTACTAGTTCCCAATATTTATTAAAACCATAAAGCATGGCGTGAGAAACACTTATCATATAAGATAACTAGATAATCATGAAAAATTACATATATGATGTCTAAATAATGATACATACTTCTTTAATCTATGAAACCTTAGAATTATCCTAGGTTATTTTTAGTCATATTATATTTAAATCCTTAAATATTGTTCATAATGAGTTTGTGAATTCCCAAATAATATCCCCTAGGAGTGTCAAACAAGGTGCACAATAAGGCTTGTTGTCATGTACCGGGTTATGCTCGAGTCTGGACGGGTGAACCTCGTTAGAGTTGTTAATACTAGGTAAATATGTTATAGAACCATGTACACTTGTAGTATCCAGATAGATATTTATTCATACAAAACCACTCAATATATCTTATACCAAAATTCTAGTACATTTTATTAAACATTAACTCATCCTTATACTTATCCTTAGATACATTGCTAGACATATCTTTAGAAATATACCTAGGGATCTCACTAATGTTTTCTCATCCTAGTTCATATAGGTTGAATAAACCTTTGTTCTGATACTAAATATAGAGACATTAACTATTCATACATTAAAATTGCATCACGTTTTCATAATACTTAATACATTACAAAAAAAGACTTTCAAAGACCGTATTAGTTTAGTTCCTTTGGAAACATTGAAACATAAACCCTGGTAAACAAGCGAGAAAAATTATCTCACACTATGTTATCAAAGGCTATCACCCCTATTAAACACATAAAACATAAAATATATCTTTACAACATGGGTAAGGAAACACAAAAATTGGTGAGCTTAGATTCTCAGTTAGGGTAAAAAGGGAGATATGTAAGAATAAACTTGATCATAAGGGTATGAGAATGTGATCATAACATTATAAGATCACACCCTTCATATCAAAGATCATAAAAACGAATCATAGAATAAATATTAGTAGTTAATAAGGCATTAATCATAAGGACATCAAGAGAATTATCCATTAAATCATAACAGAGTGGTAAGACATGGAATTGTGGGATACACATAAACATGTAATATCATTCCCTAAATGTCAAAACGCATTTCTACAATATTTTAGGAAACTTAATGGGGACTAAACCCACTAGGAGGGAAACACCACCATCCCCAGTTGAAGTCATTTCCTTTTAATGGATTTTTTTCCCATATTCCCATAATGGATTTGGTTTCCCCATCTTCCTATAGTGGAACATGTTTTCCTATCATCCATATTTATGGTAACCACACCTACTGGTCGGTACACACCACCATCCCTAGTCTTAGTCCTTTCCTTGTAAGGTATCAGGTTTTTCTAACTTCCCATAGTGTATCAAGCCTATAAAATTGATTCCTATCATTATATCATGATATATAAATCATTTCCTAATGCATTGGAGGGAGATATAGGTCCCACCCATCACATAATAAAATCATTCATACATGTACCACAAGATAATAAAACATTCATCATATCATGAACCATAAAAAGAGATGATTTTCATAAACATCATATCATAATCCATGAAATGAAATGGGTATCATAAACCTTCCATCACATCATAACCTATTGAAAAGAGATAGGTTTCACAATCATTTCATCAAAGCAAAACCCGTGAAAAGAAGTGGTTTTAAAAATAAAATAATTCATGGAATAGAAACATGTTTCATAAATATTATTCCATCAAAACATAAAATATTCTGAGAAATAATATGAATTTAACCTTTGGATAATTTTCCAGAAAGTCATGAGTAACCTCAATAGATGTCATCATAGATGAAAAATAATTTTGAAATGTATTTTAAAAACATTGCTTTAAGAAAATATAATTTCTTATCTGAAAAAATATTTTTAAAACATAAAAACCCATTGAAAACCATTTTATTTTAAAATGTTTTTAAAATATAGAAATAAGTCTTGAAATCATTTTGAAAACCTTTTCCATTGAAAACATATAAAATAATCTTGAAAACATTTTGAAACTTTTTTTCTTTGAAAATAATTTAAAAAATTATAAAAAATAATTAAGAGTATAATTTTTTTTAAAAATACCTTTTCCTTTAAAATGGGCTTTAAATATAATTTTTTAAAACATTTTTGAAAACATATGTTTTTTAAGTTCATGGTATGTGTCTCAAAGAAGGAAAATTGAGATAAAACTACATTTATGATTTGGTAACCTTTCAAACATAGACCTAATGAAATAGAGATCATAAAATGGATATGTAAATACCCATAAAATTAGTTATAACAATAATGTAACATATTCATGGGAAGTATATACACCAAAAATAATAAATGAGTGGTGAATAAGGCGCAAATCTCATAGAAATAAAAGTGATACTATAAATCCTTTTAATACTTGAATAACTTTAGAATCATGATACACATGAGATAATTACTTTAGGTTTCGGGTGCAGCAGAAGCACGTTGGTGGGTTTTACCAACTTTAATTTTAGAATTAAACAATGTTCAAACTGAGATTTGTCACGATATAAAACACCAGAGCTTCAGAATAGAATGAAGAATGAAAAATAAAAGAGGGAATCCCATAACCATAGAGATATGATCATCATATATTGGTTATAATTAATTTAATTAATTCAAAATAATTAACTTGGTGGAATTATTTCTTCGTTTATATCTCTGGTCGTGATCCTATAATCTATCATTGCATCATATAATCCAAGTGTAGTATTCCTCTAGTAGTGATCCACACATGTGCCACGTATCTCCGGACGTCGCTGAAGGGATCTCTGGGTGCTAGCACAGAAGAACCTTCGCTTGCGATGTCTGTCTTCGATCGCCTTGGTCTCTCAGTCTTGAGAGCATTCTTGGAGGAAGGATCTCTTTTGCCCTTGAATGAATTCTACAGAATTGTTGTGCACAACGATTGAGGATAAGTGTTGGGGTTGTGAGGATATTTATAATCGGGTCTGAGGTTATAGAGTTATAACAATAAATAAACGTGTTACGTATTTTATTTATTTCATTAACTCTTATTGAAAACCCCCATGTCGAATTATTAATTCCTAGACATGTGCCCATGCTGATTATAATAAATATCATTTAATAAAACAATATTATATCCTCAAAATCCTGACTGGAAAAACTACATGGCGTGTAATAATTAAAACACGGTGTGTACTTGTTTTCCATAAAATTACACGGCTTGTATATTTAATATACACGACGTGTACTTTTATTTTCCACTTTCTTTATTTCCTCCACCATATTTATTAGTCCTTTTATTTCTTAAATAAATGTAACTGTATTACTCGCTAATAAATGTATTATTTCACCCACAATATATTCTATCGAATAGCTAGTGTCAAAATAAATGCAATCATTCATCCTTAAATAATTATTAAACCGCAGTTGGGAATAATATTTATTTAACTTGTTAAATTAATATTTAACTGAGATACATGGACACACTTAGTGTGTGACCCTCTAGGCCCCTTTCTTAGTGTAATTAGGCGGAGCCTACCTAAAGTCCAAGGTTAGCATCTAGAAACACGCAAAGGCATCCATAGAGAAAGAAGTTAACGCTGAAATGACATGTCACCTCATACGAACGCTTATCGTGTAGTATAATCCCTTTGACTTGACATCTCTAATCAAGCGGGTTGCATGCTAGTGCCATCAACCCATGTGATTGATTATTCTTTATTTTACTTTCCGGAATTGTACTCACCCATACTTTATAATGGCCATGGATTTATTTAGGCTATATCAATTCCATCAAAGGGCCTGAGATATTTACTTCCTTTATGGAACAAAAGGGACAAATCCTTTCTCACATTATCAATTAATGTAGTATTACTTGTGACGCACCCAACGTATCCTACCTTGATGTGAACAGTGTGTTGTCACAGTTTTTGTCAATACATCTAAGTGAACGAGTTTTAATACCCATTAATAATAATCTTAAAGTCTAAGGATCAATATGTACATCTGCAGATAGGAACATCCAATGACACTATGAAATGTGGATTTCCTACTGGCGGGTCTTGTTCTCATAATATCCTCCTGGATATTACCAAGGGTTCACACCATGAGAAGGTGCCTAAAAGTTTTATGAGTCCTCACCCCTAATGGCCTATATTATTTGTTTCCCTCAAATAACATCATCCTTCCATAGAAAATATATTCAAGAACAGTTTTATGGAACTTCCGGGATCTCATCATAGTAGGGATCCTCTATGACCCATTAATGCAACAACTGTCCTTAAGACATTATCACTTGCATTGTCACGTAGAATAACAATCAAGATGTGATAAGGCTTTTATTAATGAATAAAGTACAAAGTAGTTGGTTCTAGGCCACCAAATCCAACAGACTCCCACTTGGAATAGAGCCAACTGCTAACAACTTTTAACCCGCTACCTCTCACATGATATTTATGCTTCTGATGAGATAGGCCTTTAGTAATGGGGTCTGTCATGTTCTCTTCCGTGGACACTATGCTCACTAAAACTTCACCCATTTGATAGAAATCCCTTAAGAGCTGATACTTCCGGAGTATGTGCTTTGTCCATTGATGTGACCTTGTTTCTTTTGTAAGATCCACTGCTGTAGGATTATCACAATACAATGTAATGGGATCTTTACTTCTAGGAACCACATCAAGCTCCTGGATAAAGTTCCGAATCCAGATGGATTCCTTGGCTGCATCAAGATCCTCTATATATTCAGAATCTGCTGTAGAATCAGCGACAACTGGCTACTTTGAACTCTTCCAGCTCACAGCTCCTCCATTGAGACAAAAAACATATCCAGATTGTGACTTCAGATCATTCTGATTTGTCTAAAAACCAGCATCAGCATACCCATTGATGACAAGATCCTCGTCTCCTCCATACACTAGGAACATATCCTTAGTTCTTCTCAGATACTTAAGGATAGTCTTAACAGTAGTCCAATGTTGTTCTCCTGGATGTACTTGATATCTACCTACCATGCTCAGTGCATAGGCAACATCAAGCCTGGTACATAACATGGCATACATGATGGATCCTATTGCTGAATGGTATGGGATCTTACTCATTATATCTTTCTCCTGTTGTGTCTGAGGACACATTTTCTTAAAAAGATGTAGGCCATGTGACACTGGAACCAATCCCCTCTTGGATTGTTCCATACTAAATCTATTTAGTATCTTGTCAATGTATGTACCCTGACTTAGTCCAAGCAGCCTCTTGGATCTATCACGAATGATCTTGATCCCTAGAATGTAGGCTGATTCACCCAAGTCCTTCATGGAGAAACACTTTTTCAACCAGTCCTTAACTGACTATAAGGTTAGTATGTCATTTCCAATAAGAAATATGTCGTCAACATATACTACTAGGATAACGACCACATTCCCATTAAACCGCTTATAAAAATATGGCTCACATTCATTTTTAATGAACCCAAATTACTTTATGGCTTCATCAAATTGAATGTTCCATGACTTGGATTCTTGATTTAATCTATAAATGGATTTATATAACTTGAAAACTTGTTTGGCTTCACTTGGTGTCACAAACCCTTCTGGTCGTGTCATATACACATCTTCCTGAAGGTTCCTGTTAAGGAATGTTGTTTTTACATCCATTTTCCAAATCTCATAGTCATGGTAAGATGCTATGGCAAGTATGATTCTTATGGATTTAAACATGGAAACTGGGGAGAAGGTTTCATCATATTCAATTCATTGACGCTGTCTGAATCCTTTAGCCAATTGCCTTGCTTTATAGGTGATAACTTGACCTTCTATGTACAGCTTTTTCTTGAATACCCATTTTAATCCAACAGGCATTACATCAACTGGATCATCGACCAGAAACCAAACTTGGATCTGATTCATGGAATCCATCTCAGAATTCATAGCTTCTATCCATCTTGCAGCTTCTGATCTTTCTACTGCTTCCTTGTAGGAGATAGGTTCATCATTGTCCAACAATAATGATTCACCATCCTTGGTGACTAGGAAACCAAATCTCTCTGGTTCCCTTACCTCTCTTGAGATCCTACGCAGTACTTGTGTTTCTAGAACCTCTTCCACGGGGACCTGTGGAACTTTTTCCTGTACCAACTCCTGTGTATCTTGAGCATCAACTTCATCTAAGTCAATCTTTCTCCCACTATCCTTTTTGAGGATGTGCTCCCTCTCAAGAAAGACAGCTTGTTTGGCGACAATCACTTTCTTTTCTTGAGGGTTATATAGGTAATATCCTTTAGTTTCCTTGGGATATCCTATAAAGATACAATTCATGCCCTGGGGTGATAGTTTGTTTCCCAACAAGGCCTTAACAAATGCCTCTCATCCCCATACATGTGTGTGCAACAAAATGGGTTTCTTTCCATTCCATAACTCGGAGTGAATTCCATTTGCCGCCTTAGTTGGTACTTGGGTTAATGTGTATGCCGTAGTTTGTAATGCATATCCCCAAAAGGATAATGGAAGATCCGCATGAATCATCATCGACCTCACCATTTCCAACAATGTTTGGTTCCTCCTTTCACTAACACCATTCCACTGTGGTGCATAAGGAGGAGTGAGCTGAGATAGATTCCCATACTCTTGTAGAAGATCGATGAAATCTTCGTTCAGATATTCTACACCTCGATCTGATCGAAGTTTCTTTATATTCTTACCAATCTGATTCTCTACTTCATTATTGAATTCCTTAAATTTATCTAAGGACTTTGACTTATACCTCATTAAGTAGACATAGAAAAATCTACTCAAATCATCAGTAAAAGTAATGAAATAAGAATATCCACCTCTAGATTCTACTAGAAATAGTCCACAAAAATCCGTGTGCACCAATCCTATAAGATCTGTGGCCCTTTCACCATGTCCATCAAAAGGAGGCTTGGTTATTTTACCTTGTAAACAAGTATGAAATCTATCAAGTGGTTTTAGCTCAGTAGAGTCTAAATAGCCATCTTGGCAGAGCTTTTTCAAGCGCTTCTCGTTTAAATGACCGAGACAGTGATGCCACTACTGGGTGATGTATGAGTCATGTGAGTTTGTTTTGTTAACGATTTCCAACACTTGGTTTTCATAATTTAATACATACAAACCATTATTTAAACATGCCATACCATAACATACATTGTTCTTATAAAAGAGACAACCCTTATTTCCAAACATGAAAATAAATCCATCCATATCCAAACAAGATACATAAATTATGTTCTTGGTAACACTAAGCACATAATAACAGTTACGTAAAACCAAAATCATCCCAGTCGGTAATGAGAGGTGGTAATCTCCAATAGCCAACGCAGCCAGACTTGCGCCATTGGTAGCTCGAAGATCCACCTATCCTCTAGAGATCTTTCTAAATCTACTTGGTTCCTGCATTTGAATACATATGTGAGCCCCACAAGCTGTATCTAATACCCAATGTGTAGAAATAGAAATATTTCACTCCATAACGAACACACCTTTAGCATCCCCATGCTTCTGGGTGCAGTTCATCTTCTAGTGGCCTTGGTTGCCACATGCAAAACATACCGCCTCCCGTTCCTTGCCCTGCCTCTAGATCTTCCCCCTCTTGGAAGGATGTTTCTCAGGGGGCTTAAAACTGTTTATAATTCTTTGGCCCCTTTTCCCTGTCCTTCCTTTTCTTATTCACCATAAGGACTACGAGTTTGTCACACACTATGTCCTTGTCTACCTGGAAAATCAAGGTCCGAAGCTCCGATAGACTCTTCTCATTTTCGATCATGTTATAATTGACAATGAAGCTATAGAAGGTCTTGGGAAGTGATGATAGGATGGGATATGTACTCAAATCATCTGGGAATTTAATCCCTAAGATGTCTAGGTGTTCAATGTAGCCAATAAGCTTGACTACATGAGGCCCATCCGGCGCAGAATCTCCAAGCTTAGTTGTAAACAAAGCATTGGAGATCTCATACCTCTCCTGTCTCGCCTTCTCTTGGTAGAGATCCTTAAGGTGAGATATCATGTTATACACGTCCATGTTTTCATGTTGCGTCAAGATATCATTAGACATGGCTGATAGCATGAAACACTCGAAATCTATGGCATCATCTATGTGTTTCATGTAGATAGATAGTTCTTCATCACTGGACTCTTTCCCAGGTGCAATTGGAATAGGCTCTTCCAGCACATACAATTTCCTTTCGTGGTGAAGGATGATGCGTAAACGCCTTTGACACTCTTGGAAATTGGTGCCGGTGAGAAGGTTTTCCTGATCGAGTATGGTTCACAATGATATTTTTGATGTAATTCTCTTATCATTTCTACAAATTAAGATGAGAAAAGATTTAGTACTTTATTACAAAACTAAGACAAATAAATAAATTAATACTTATTAGTCTCCCACTATTTTATCGAAATCCAATAGCCCTCACCATTGATTTCGGAATATTATGTTTCCTAAATATTCTAGTGGAAAGGATCCATATATCCTTTCGCATCAACCCAACTAGGGTTGGTCAAGAAACTTGAAGGGTTTTAGGTAGGCATTCCAAATACCAACTACATTAACTCGCAGCTCATTGATCTGCTGAGTGGACTCCCCAATCTTGAAATCCTTTTATTTTGGATTTACACAACCTTTTCCTCTTGGTCACACCAAGTCCTGTTGTGGTAGTCAACCCTTAATGTGAACGAAGTCAAGTCAACCCAAAACCTTGAATTATAATTCCCCGATAATTGATAGCACCCCAGCTAGGGTTGGTCAAGCACTTTGAACTATGGTTTGATTCTAACCAAGATTATGGAAGGCTATACCAACTTAATATTTCCTTTGAGGGATTTTATCCTTATACGTAAATTTCCATTTTATTATCTTTGATTACATGCTTGTTAATATTAAGTGGGATATACTTAACTGATTAACCATGTCAAGATAATATTTACGTATAAGACAGTTTTATTTTAGTTCCATCTTGCATACTTTTTTAATTCATTAATTGTATGATCGTGAAAACACACCCACAATAAATAAACCATGCAAATGATAGAAATAAAACAAATGGTATGATCATGATCTTTTCTATTGGTTAGTTTATCTAGTGGTTGATAAACTAATCCAAGGCCTAAGGGAGAAACACCTTGAACCTTTCGGGTTTGTGTTTACAGCTTTCCACCTGTCCACCTTTGTATCTCCATGGATTGGTTTCACCTTGGATCTTGACTTGAACCGCCTCCACTAGCTTGGGAGATCCATCCATTACATATGCATTTATCTCACACAAAGGTGAGGGGTAAAAAAGTTTTTTCTTAAAAGAATCTTTCAGCATGCAGGCCCTATATATTAATGAGAAGAAGGATCACATGCCAAAAAATTTAAATAAATAAATTAAAATAAACCATTCACATACAAAGGTCTTGGTCTAGCTCATGATCATCCATACATGCAACGATATTTACGCATAAATAAAACTAGCATTCAATTATTTAATCATTATTTCTTAAGATAAATCACATTTGAATCAATTAATTATCTGTAATTAATCAATCCTTTTATCTTAAATCCTTTTTTGAATTTCCATGAGATTCTCATCCATCATAATTTTAAACAAATAAATTCATTTAAAATTATCCTTGTACATAACTTGTACCTTGGAGGCAACCCGGTGAATTCCCATTTATTAAGCAGATGTTAAATTAAACACATATATATAAAACACCTATCACGTGTTCTGCCTCTGCTTTACGCCTGTACAATGGTACATGTCTCAAGGGTTTGTATTATATAATAATAAATTTTAATAAATCTGTGTAATTTGGGTGAGTACACAGCATGTAGTTCCGACTATATGGCATGCACATTTCTTCACCATCCATCCGAAGTACATGCCCGGGGACAGGACGTGTTAATGTACTTCGAAAATTTTCATAGTACACAGCATGTACAGTGGGACACACGCCGTGTAGTTTCCGCATTACACGATTTCCAACCGGGCAAGCCGTTTACGGGGTACACGGTCCAACCCAAACCCGAAGGGACTACACACCAAGTTCAGTTGGACCACACAACGTGTAATCTGGAAACTGTGTGCCACTTGTTCCTAGTCAACACACCGTGTCATAAATGACATAGGTATACTCCAATACATGTCCTGATTTGGCGGATTAGTCAATGTATTGAACCTAGACTACACGACGTGTACTTCTGAATACACGTCGTGTATTCTGGTGTTGTATGGACAGAAATGTTTGGCTCATCTGTATGAGTTCCTCTATTTTATTTTAATCAAAAATTAAAATAAAAGGTTGTTTCTGTGAGGTGAATGAGAAACGATGGAGGAGGAACAGATCTCGAGATTCATATTTCCAGAATGATTAAAATTTCATTGAAAAAACTAAATTATTAAATGCATAAAACATCAACGAAAAACAAAATAATTATAATCAACGATATGACTGCTTTAATACCACTTGTAGGTTCCGGGCGCAGTGGAAGAGCGTTTGTGGGTTTTCCCAACTTTAATTTTAGCATTAAAAAACAGTCAAATTGAGATCCTTCATGATATAAAACAACGGATCTTTGGAATAGAACGAAGAACAAAAAACCAAAGAGGGAGTCCCAGAACCATAGAGATAGGATCATCATATGTTGGTTATAATTAATTCAATTAAATCAAAATAATTACCATAGTGAAATTCTTTCTTCGTTTATGTCTCCGGTCACAATCCTCTGATCTATCATTGTGTCGTAGAATCCAAGTGTAGGATTCCTCTAGTGGCGATCCACACGTGTGCCACGTATCTCCGGACGTCTCCAAAGGGATATCTGGGTGCTAGCATGGAAGAACCTTCCCTTGTGATGTCTGCCTTCGATCGCCTTGGTATCTCAGTCTTGAGAGCGTTCTTGGAGGAAGGAGTTCTTTCGGCCTTGAAAGAATTCTCCAGAATTGTTGTGCACATTGATTGAGGAAATGTGTTGGGGTTATGAGGATATTTATAATCGGGTTTGAGGTTATAAAGTTATGACAATAAATAAACACATTAACCATTTTATTTATTTCATTAAATCTTATTGAAAACCCCCATGTTGAATTATTAATTCTTCGACATGCACCCGTGCTAATTATAATAAATATTATTTAATAAAACAATATTATATCCTCAAAATCCCAACTAGAAAAACTACACGGAATGTAATAATTAATACACGGTGTGTACTTGTTTTCTATAAAACTACACTGCATTTATATTTAATATACATGGCGCGTACTTTTATTTTCCACTCTCCTTTATTTCCTCCACCATATTTATTAGTCCTTGAGTAATGGCAATTTATTTATTAAATAAATGTAACTGCGTAACTCACTAATAAATTTATTATGTCACCCATAATATATTCTCTCAAATAACTAGTGTCGAAATAAATACAATCAGAAATCCTTAAATAATTATTAAACCGCAGTTGGGAATAATATTTATTTAACTTGTTAAGTTAATATTTAACTGAGATACATGGACACACTTAGTATATGACACTCTAGGCCCCTTTCTCAGTGGAATTAGGTGGATCCTACCTGAATTCCAAGTTTAGCGTCTGACAACACACCAAGGCACCCATAGAGAAAGAAGTTAACGCTGCAATGATGCGTCACCTCATACGAATGCTTACCATGTAATATAATCCCTTTTCCTTGATATCTCTAATCAAGAGGGTTGCATTCTAGTGCCATTAACCCATGTGATTGATTATTCTTTCTTTGACTTTCCGAAATTGAACTCGCCCACACATTACCATGGCCATGGATTTATTTAGGCTATATCAAATCCATCAAAGGGCTGGAGATATCTACTTCCGTTATGGAACAGAAGGGAAAAATCATTTCTCGCATTATCTATTAATGTAGTATTACTCGTGATGCACCCAACGTATCCTACCTCGCTGCAAAAAATGTGTCGTCACAGTTTTCATCAATACATCTAAGTGCGCGAGTTGTAATACCAATTAATAATAATCTTAAAGTCTAAGGATCAATACACACGTCCGCAGATAGGAACATCCAATGACACTATGAAATGTGGATTTCCTACTGGCGGGTCTCATTCTCATAATATCCTCCTGAATATTACCAAGGGCGCACACCATGATAAGGTGCCTCAAAGTTTTATGAGTCCTCACCCCTAATGGCCTATATTATTTGTGTCCCTCAAATAACATTATCCGGCCATATAACATATATTCAAGAACAATGTTATGGAAATTCCGGGTTCTAATCATAGTAGGGATCTGCTATTACCCATTAATGCAACAAATGTCCTTAGGACATTATCACATGCATTGTCACGCATAAGAACAATCAAGATGTGATAAGGCTTTTATTAATGAATAAAGTACAAAGTAGTTGGTTCTAGGCCACCAAATCCAACAATAACATCATTTAAAAAATTTAACACAATTTAATAAATGGAATTAATTATATAAAATTTCATAGGGTAGTATACACACCACTCAACATAAGTGAGTGGTGAATATGACATTTATCTCATTAAAATAAAAAGTGAGATGAAATTCACTTACCTTAAGTGTTGAATTTCATTATACACAGTCAAACCTACTATGTAATAAATATAATTTTATTATAAATCTTATATAGAAACATATTATTATATATAATACAATATATGATTCAATTTTGAATTTATATTACCCTTTTATTAACAATTCCATGTTAAAGAAATGTTTTAGATAATAACTGCTTTGTTTATCATAAGGTTTTTGACTTGTTCCTCATAAACCTCATTATTAGATCATTATTTACTTATTTGCAAAATGTAAAACATGGTATATATATTATATATATTTATTATGTAAATATTTATAGTAATATATAAAATATATAAAAATTAAATTAAATACACCATTCATGGGGATGATAGGCCATACATACGCATGGTCACTAATTCTATTTTATTGCCATATTAAAAGAATGAAAGTAAATGGAATATATGTATATAAATATATAATATAATTATAGTATCATTATTATGACATATATATCATATAATCTTACTAAACAAATCCTTAATACATTCCATGAAAAGTCTGAATGAATCATATCACTTTGAGGAGGCGGTAGTACACACTTCCCCAAATGAAGTTATCCTATTTGCACAAAATGGAAAGCATGATGGTATGTTTATATAATAACTAAAAAGTAGAAATAAAATATAAATATTATATATATCATATAAAAATAGGTTTTCCATCATAATTCCCAACCACGATAGGTGGTAAAGGTAAAACAAACACCACTATTTTGTGAGACAATAGTTCGCCACACACAAGAACGGTAAGTTCGTTACCTGGTAGATGGATTTGTGTGAAATTGTAGGAAGAAACCTTAGAATAAAAAAATATTATTATATTTATGATAATTGTTTTATTATATGAGCATGGAATAAGAATAATTGAGGTAGTAGAGAAAGAAAATAAAGGAAAGGATCTTGAGGAAAGATGTTACCTCTTATTTTGGTGAATCCTTTTAGTTTGCACCAAAGGGCTTACTTGGTTGGATTTCATTACAAATAGAGGATTAATGGAGTAAGTTAGGTGTGTTGGGAATTTAATTGGGAAGATATTATCCGAAAATATTTGGTTTGAGAGGTGTGAAGAAGGGGGAGACGTGGTGGCCTTTTATAAGGGATGGAGGGGATATACTAGGCATTTTTCAAAACAAGTTAGGTGTACCCACGTTTTTACCTAAAAAAGTCATAAAAAACCTACCAAAATCAATAATTATAGACTTATGGCTGAAATATGTCCATACAATTGGTTTTGGACAAGTTTATAGGTCATTTTGGACCTTAAGTTTAAGGTTTAGTCCCTTATTAAGCTTAATTATACCTTAATCGTTGTAATTAATTTTAATAAAATTCACTAATCCTTTTTTGTAAAAAAATAAGTTTATAATATTATAAAATAAATATTATAATATTTAAAACTGCTTATTTTCATTTTTAAAAATTAAATTCATTGAATCGGAAAAAATAAGTTTAATGTTAATCTCACAAACATGGTGAGAAAACGGGTTTTTTAAAGTGAGTGATCAAAAGTTCATTAATATTTAATATCTAATTTCAATATAAAAATGATTACAATGAACTAAATTTTATTAATATATGTATAATTTATCTATTTTGATATTAAAACCAACTTAAAATATAATTTAACTATATAAATAAATTACAATAAAAAGTAGTTTTGAATTAAAATTCTGTATTTTTGTTACTATTCATCAAAAAAATGTGGTTTCTCAGAAAAATCCGAAAAACTCTCACTAAGATAATTTTGGAATTATGAATTCCAAAAAAAAGTTTATTTTATCAAATTAAATTTCTAAAAGTGTCTAAAATTATTTCATTATTTTTTAGAGAAGCACATAATAAAGAGTACTTTCAAGAAAATAATATTTTCACACATATAAAGACTTTACCAATATTACATATTTTATTGTCACGATGTTTTATTTATTTAAAATAATTATAAATAATATTTTAAAATTAGTTATTTCTATTTATATTACCATGTTTAACGACTAGGTTTTAACTATTTTTTTTAAATAATTATAATAATAAAATGATGTTTTGTAGAAACTCAGTGTTACGTGTAACACTAGCCAAGTTGGTGTTTTGTGTAGAAAAAAGGTAATACAAGTCTTGTGTGTAGTGAATTAAATCAAAAACGTGATTATATATATATAAATACTATATTAAGTGTTTCATTATATGAAAAATATCAAAATTATTAAATTAATTTGAAAAAAATATTTCACAAAATCTCGGGGTGTTACAACTCACACCTAACCTATCTCAAGTAGATGATATGTTTCATGAATATATCTTAAGTAAGTACATTAAATACTCTACACATGTACTAAATATATATATGGTACCATTATAGAATTATCTTTCATATGAGGAGAAGTAGGTGAAGATCTTAGATCATAGTGATAAGATTCTATGAAACAAGACAACTCGTCTAGTCAAAGTATTATAGTTGAAACAAACGTTTGAGGAAGTGATATAGAAATCAGATGGGGAAATGAAACAGAAGTAACCTCATAATTTTAGTGTATGAAATAAAAAATTTTAGGGATAAATTTTGAACATGATTATAATGTAATGAAACAAACTATTAGAAATGAAATACCATTTTTGAATGAATAAATGAATTATTAAGTAATATGTTTATAAAAAAACACATGAACTAATTTGGTCATTTTGGACTAGTATATGGTCTAATAGATTTAAAATACCATTAATAATCATAAAAATTGATAATATACTAATTGTACAATGACCATTAAGATTTGTATATTAAGTTTTATGATAAAATCCTTTTGACATAGAAAAAAGAAGCGATGGCCTCAACCAATAGGATGGTACCCTATGAAGCACATTTATTAGTGATTATGAGGGAGTTAAGATCATTGGTATTATCCCTTCAACAATACCAATCTATTATTAAATAACTAAATCATGAGTGAAACTATTTATGTGATAGGTTCAAGATCATCGAGATCACATCCCAGACCATGTTCACCGAACCACCCCATGAAAATATACCCATCGCACACCTTACCCTTAGGGAAGTTTCTTGTCTAATAAAGATATATGTATCTAGACCATAAAAATATTAATTTTTATATTTTCTTTAAATAAAATCATGATTATATTTACTCATTTGTATTATTACTTTATAAATGATTTAATAATGAGTTTGACAAGAATTAGGTTTTAATAAGACAAAATTTGAATTGTGGTTCTGGGAAATATATAGTTTCAATCAAGACAATACTTTTGATGAATTAATGAATTTTTTAAGTAAATTATATTTTAATAAAATATTTTTATTAAATAATATTTATTAAATATAATTTATAACTTAATTTCATGAAGTCAAAAATAATTTTTATAAGGGTTAGAAAAATGTTATTGTAAAAAACCAATATTTTTCATTAAAGAGAGATTTTTTATTTAAAAATATAAATTATAATTATATATTAATTTTGATAAAGAAAATATTATTTTTTAAATCTTCACATATAATTTATTCAATGGTAAATTTTTCATATCTTTCAGAGATAACTGAATTTTGTGTAAAAATTAAATACAATATAAATATATTGTGTGTATTATGATATCATAATTACCCAAATGTGATCTAATATATTTCATTATATGTATCCATGGACAAATATATATTTCACCTTTAAAATAATGTGTTTTTTACACTATTTTTTTAAATTTATAAATCCATAATGAATCCTCCAAAACATATATTGTATTTTAAGGTTTTAAAAGTAATTCTTTATAAACATGACTCACTTACACATCCCCAAGGGTATGATTTTAAAAAATTTAGTTATTAACCTTATAAAATAGTGAAAATATTTCTTATTTGTAAAAAAACATAGGAGATAACCATGGGAAGCATTGGGGTTTTGATTATTTTATCATATAGAGTCCAAAACATAGGTTTGGAAATTAATAAAGAACTCTCCTATCGTTTTACATATAAACCCACACAACATCCCTTTCCTCTTCACTAAAAAACCTTGGATCATGATATTACTCTTACCTTACCACTCTAGAGACTTACCAAGGATCCCAAAATCTCTTAATAATATCCTTGCATTCTTTTATAATTTCCCTATCAAGGTAATAGATCATATCTTTCTCCTATTAATTAAAGAACCTTCATTATATTATGCCCTTTAATTTTCAATTATTTAATGTTGGGTTATGATAATACACAACCTTATTATTTTTATTATTATTTACAAGTTATTAGAGACCCCTTTCAATCTCATTAATCACTTATATGAATCTTTATGTACCATTGTTATGCTATAGAAATTATCATGTTATTTTTCATGCCAAACAAAGATGTAGTGAATTCTGATACCCATTTCCAATCAAGGGTATTCACCTAGTTTCACCAATACATAATTTATTTGGAACTTAAATTCATGTATCTCACAATCCATTATCATGGGATTAAAATTTATGAAATACATCTTTATTTCGTATGATCTATGTGTCACACTTATGAAAGTACGTGATATAAAAGTGGTATGTGATCCCATAATTATATAGCTCTCCAATGCATTGGGTAATTTTTTATCTCATAAAATATCATGTATAGTGAATGGGAGGTTATACTAAGAAAAATATGTTATGTTTTATTTGTGTTTATCCTTGAATTATATTTAAGATTTCATGATTTATGTTGTTTCAACATTCCCATATTGCCTTTATTCTATCATGTTATATCATACTTCATTGTTCAAGATTATGATTATCAACCATTTTAAGTAACCTTTATTTTAATCTTGGATCACATGTACTAAATTATCATATTATATGTTTTTTATTCCCTTAAATTGATTTATATATCACCCCTTTCTTATTTATGTCCTCAGGTTATACCATGTAGTTTTAGAATAATGATGTAATTTTAGGATCATGTTAAGAAAGTTTTCAATAATGTTATTTCATTTATATTGAATTTTTTTTTCTATGTACATATTTTCCCAAATAAACTATTCATAAGGATATTATGGGTTGTAATAAGTGTTATTTTTTTTCAATAAATCATAAGATTAAGATGTAATAAAATATGGGTTTTCATATAAGGTATGATTTGTGTCTTATATACCTTATATTTTATTTTTATTGGCATAGTAATAAACCATTCCATTAAAGTCTTATCACTTTTTTGAGAATTAGATATTCTAGTGAAGCCTATATCTAAACCCATACGGCTTCAAACTGCCATTATAGGGGATTCTATGATAACACTCTTCTATTGATGGTGGGATTTGTGATTGGTGGATAGAGTTTCTCATGGAAACTTGTCCTTGCTAAAATGAGACCATATGATGTAATTATTATAATGTATTGGTTATCCACCATACATACCTATAATTTTTTATTTTTTTTCAGAGTATTTGGTGGATCTAGTTAGATGGGTCAGGATTTTAATTCATTGGTGAGAAGGAATACTTGAAAGAGAAAGATAATATTTTATAGAAGTGATTATAACCAATATCAAATTAGTGGTCTATCTTAACTCTTGGTTTAGAATAATTAGTAGAGTTTTGATTCCCAATAGTGGTATATGAGTACATTTATGTCTTTACCAAGGAAGTTCCAAGTTTACCTCCTCATTGGAATTCTGAATTATGTATTGAATTCAACCCTAAGACCACTTAAATTTCATCAGTAGCATATCATATGGATGTTGTTGTGCTTTGAGAGCTGAGTTTTCATTTTTAGGAACTTTAGTGTAAAGGATTTATCTTACCCATTTTCCCTCTAGGTAGTTATGATCCTATTTTCAATAAGGAAGAAGGGATCATGATTCAATGTGTGGATTACCATACCTTAAATTATGTAACCATTAAGAAAAAATATTCACTACTGATGATTGAATATCTCTTTTACCAGTTGAGAGAGGCAAAGTGGTTCTTCAAGATTCACCTTAGATTAGGATATCACTAGTTTTAGGTAGGTTAGGAGGATGTAATGAAGATGGTATTACAATTTACTTATGGTCATTATGAGTACCTAGTGATTTCCTTTACATGAAAAACACCCTAGTAGTGTTTATTCTAATAATAAGTTATATCTTTCATCCACTACTAGAATAAATCATGGTGGTCATTATAAATTACATTATAATTTACTCAACATAATAGGTAATACATGTATAAAATTAAATTATATTCCTATATATACATTGAGAGCATCATCTATATAAAAAAATATCTATGTTTTAGTCCTTTATTAGATAGGTACACTTTTTGGGACACATCATCTTAGATGTGGTTGTAGTTGTCTACCTAGTGACGATTAAGGTAGTGATTTCTTGTGATCCAACTAAGAGTATGATAGAGGTGTGAATATACATTGAATTGGATGGATATTACTAGATATTCATGCCATTATTCTCTAGGATTGAGACTCATTTGACTTCCTTGACCCAAAAGGATTATCCTCTTCTCTATTCAGAGAAGTTCTAGAAGGTCTTTAAGGATTTATGATAATGGATGAAAAGAGATTCCATCTAGAGGTTTCCATGCAGGGGGATAAGTATGTAGTGTTATATGAAACCTCTAAAGGTGGGATTATTTGGGTGTTAGTTAATTGGAAGTTAGTGATAGCCTATAGGTCTAGGTAGTTGAGATCCTATGATAAGAACTACACAACCTAGGATTTGAAGCTATCAACTGTGGTGTTTTCCCAAAATAATTAGTGACACTACCTTCTTGGTAAGAAGTTTTTTATTTATTTTTACCAAAATAGTCTCAGGTAAATCTTCATATATATATATATATTAACTTGAGATAAATCCTATGGCTAGAGTTCCTACAGGATTATGACATAGAGAAAGTCTATACTCATAAAAAGTGAAATGTTGTGGCAGATTTTATCAGTAGGAAATATCATTCCCAGTTTATAGGTGAGGCGTAAGATCTATTAGAATCATTAAAATTATCCTTTGTGATAGGGAAGGAGAAACATAACTATGATAAGAAGTTGTTTCCCCTCCACTTCTCTAGTGTCCGAGGGAATCACTACTTGGTGGTGGTAATTATGAGGTCTTACATGATCAGATATTCATAAGGAATACTTATTATTAATTTTTCTTAAGGTGGGGAGAATGTAATAATATTTCAATGGTAAAATATTCTTTCATTCACCCTTCAAGAGGAGGTTCTAAGAGAGTTTCATACATCTCCCTTAATGGTACATCTTGGTGTGGTAAAGATGTACCAGGATATTCAACAATAGTTTTGGTTGACAACAATGAAGAGAAGTGTTATAAAGTTTTCCTCTTAATGCCTTACCAGTAAATAGGTAAATTATATTCATCAAGTTCCAATAGTTTTGACTCAATACATCAAGGTTATAGAGTGGAAATGTGATATAATATCTATGAATTTTGTGATGAGACTTCCATGATTAACAAGAGTTTATAATGTTATCTAGGTGATTTTTGACTGACTCACTAACTCAGCCCACTTTCACACCATAAAAGAGTAGAGTCTAATAGAGATCCTAGGTCTCTTATATGTGAAGGAGATCATCCACCTTCATGGAGTACCCTGAAAACGTTTCTACAACCATGACACCCAATTTACAACCCAATTTTTGAGAGGTTTACATGAGGATTTTTGAAATTAGTTTCAAATGATAGTTTATTTTCACCCATAGATCAATGTCAAAATTGAGTGGACCAATCAGGTATTAGTGGATATATTGAGGAATTGTATTCTTGATTTCGATAAGTGTTGAGATGAAAATTTTCCACTAATGTAATTCATGTATAGAAAAAACTATCACTCCATGATTGGAATGGCCCCATTTTAGGCCCTTTATTGAAGACCGTTTCAGTCAGCATTATACTAGTCTGAATTTGGAGAGTTAGCATTCATGGGACCAGAGTTAGTATAGATGATGATTGAGATAGTTTAGATCATTCAAGATTAGATGTGGAAAAAATCGATGCATCAAAAGTACTATGAAGAAGTTCAATTGTGGACCTTATAATTTAAGGAATGAGATCATGTGTTCCTGGAGTTCTCATAGTAGAACAAATTATGGCGATTTAGATGTGGTATTAATCTATCTTTGAGGAACATTAAATCATTATAGATTCTATAATTGGTTGGAAAGTTCACATATTACATGTATTTAACCCATAGATGGTCGACGTCCCTGATGTATTACATGTTTCATAGTTTAAGATATATTTACATGATTTTATGCATGTTATTGACTGGTTTAAGCTAAATATTGAAGTCAAAGAACTTGGTGGGAATTGAGGATCAGTGGGAGAGGATCCTTTGAGGGTGACTAATTACCCTAGTGTGTGTCCTATTGAATCATGGGAATCTCTAAGAGATATTATGGGAGGGTTTGATCCATATATGAGCTTAGTATCCTCACTATTTTGAGTGATTTGGGATTTATAGGACAATATATTTAAAGTTATGGAGAAGATAACAACCTTGGTTATTGGTTTTGTATACTCTATATATTTTTATTAATTACCTTTAATTTTATTTTTCTGATTTCATGATTATATGGGGTTGATTGAACCTAGAAATTAAATATTTAAATAAATTTAAATATTTTATCTTATAAAGAATGAATTATTATATACCTACTAATCAAAGACTCGAATAGAGAAACGGTGACCTCAGTTGAGTTTGAAATGCAGTTTTACTCCATGAATGACATAAGTTTTTTTCACATCAATTTATGGGATGATTCACCATCATGGTATGAATTAGAATGGATAAATTAAATAATTAATTTAATTTATTTAAAAATATAATTAACCAAGGAATTGAATATTTAATCCCCACTATGCCACCCCTCTAGGGTTATCCACCTAACCCTATATATTGTGAGAGAGGTAGTGATAGAGACCCCCAGGGGAATTGATATTGGCAGGTATATTGGGATCAAGGAATCAATAATGAAAATGATGTGATCTTCTCATCTTCACCAATTGATTTTATATCATCGAGGATCAAATGATTAACACAATAGACTCTTTAAAGACATCCTGAGAGAATATTTTGCTCACCATTGATTGATTCATTCTCAAGTTAGGGATTTTTTTTCTGGATTTACCCCTAATTTGGATTTTATGATGATTATATATTATATCCCGACAATATAATCTAAAATAGATCAGTAACAATCCCATTAATTTTTTATTTTATCTAGTGTTTTGTTTTTTATCTTCAAAATTCTTGAAATGGTTATCTGGATCTCATTTTACCCCATCTATTCAAATTCCATCAATGAATGGTGGAAAAACTGAACATGGACAAGGTTATCTTCTCTCTTTAGTGTTTTTTGGATATCTTTACCCATTCAATTTATATTCATCATTGGTATTCATTAATTGATGGTTTACACACTCCTCGTTGACCTATTCTATTATGCGGTTGATCATGGGTTCAAAATATTGATTTTGTATGATTATCATAAAATATTATGGGATGATGTAGGTTTTATGACAATGATATAAATTATATTATTGATCTGGTGATGACAGCTTTATGAATAAAGGATCACGGGTGATACAAGAGGCATTAGGGATGCGATTTCTGATGAATGTTGACCAAAATCTAGCCACTAGTGGCAATATTAGTATGATCAATGCATATTATAAGAATATAAAGCATGATTAATGATAGAATTATAGGATTGATGAAAATATAAAGACACATCCAAATATATAAATATGTATATTTCCTAACTACATGTTGCGTGTTTTAGAAGAACACACGTCATGTAGCCTCTTTTTTTGCACTTTTAGGGTTTTAGTTGGAATTATATATTAAATAGTCAAGTGAATTATTCACATGCCATGTGACCCCTACCTATCCAATTTGGAATGTACTATAAGTACACACAAAGGGACCTGTGTAGCCCCACATTTCATGTGTAGTGGACTACACCTCATGTAGTGTCTATGGTACATAACTCGGGAACATGAGGTACATGCCAAGTACCTCCCCAAAAATGACACATCATGTGTCCCTTATACATACTATAAAGTTGGTCATGGAAACATCATTTGTAATGAAAAAAAACATCTAGGTGGATGGATTCACTACTACAAATATGGCCTTTATCAATGCTGGAAAAGGGCATTAGTAATGCTAAAAAAAAGCGTTGTTAATCAAGGTGAAGATAAGGGGGTCCCTTTTATCAGTGATCAGAAAAGAACTGATAAAGGACCCTTTTATCAACATTAAAAAAAGAGCTCATAAAAGAGATATTTTATCAGCACTAAAAAAGTGCTGATAAAAAGGTATTATATTAGCACTTTTTTTAGCACTGATAAAAGACACCTTTTATAGGCTCTTTTTTTAAGCGCTGAAAAAAGTCAAAAAAATTTAAAAAAAGTTAAAAAGAATATATAATGTGGGGGAAGGATATTTTAATAGCGCTTGACCCCCCCCATCAGCACTAGGCAGACCCCCCTCCTACTCTCCTCTACACTACCCTTGTCCGCGCATCCCCAACATGCATGTGCGCCCCTCCCTGCTTCCACCCAAACTCGAACCCAGGACCTCCCCCTTTCGTGCCTTTTCCTTTACCACTAATCTATTTAGTTTTCTTCTCTATTTAATGATATTTCAATATATATATATATATATATAGTTATATTCCTTCGTATATCAATATAGATTCATATTAATATATATATATATATATTTATTTATTCGTATATTAATATATATATATATTTATATATATATAGTTATATTTATTTGTATATTAATATAGATTCATATTAATATAAATATATTTATTTATATTAATACATATATATTTATTCATATATTAGTATATATATATTTATTCGTATATTAATTTACATTTATATTTATTTTTATATATATTTTTAGTTATAATTTTTTATCTGTATATTTATTTGTATATTAATATATATTTATATAATTTTTTTTAAATACATTTATAAAATAAGTTTTTTATGTGTGTTTATAAATAAATAAATAAATACATACATATATACAACAAACACACACACGGAGACACACTCACACACACACATATATATATTTACAAATAAATACATATATTTATTTATTTGAAAAGCCATAGAATGTTAAAACAACCATAACTTCTAATCTAGAAGTTCGTTTCAAGTCCATAACCAGTAAAATTGAAGAAAATTAAACAATATTTGATATGATATGTGGTATATGCCTAGAAGACATCCGGATCAGAAGTTAACACTATTTGAATGTAAAAAAATCAGGGTATCCCGACTAAAAACTCAGTTTTAGAGGCCTTATGGGCATTTTTGGGCCTCAAAAAATGTGATAGAAGGTTCCCTTGGGTCACTAGAACATAGAGCTCATTACAAGCTTAGATTTTATATGCTGTAGAGCTCAAATGGACAACCAGATCAAAAGTTATGGCCTTTTGAAGTTTGAGTTACATTTTCAACTTATTTTAGATCTTTTATTAATTATTTTGATTTTTTGTGTCTTTAAATTATTATTAAATGATTATTAATCGATGATAATTATCAAATTATTAATTTATAATATTTTTTAAAATATTTTAATTCCATTTTCACTAAATTTATTATATATGAAATGTAATAGTCTTTTTATACTTACCTAAAACATATTTAAAAAATGTATATTATATTTATATCAATATATTATTTTAAGGATTTTTTTTAAATATAAACCTTAACAGTGCTAGGAGAAAGTGCTGATAAATCCCCCCTTTATCTACGATACTAAAAAAAGTGCTGATAAGAGGTCCCTTTTAACAGTGCTAAAAAAGAGTTGATAAAGGGGGGGTCTTTATCCGCGCTAAAAAGAAGAGCTGATAAAGGGTCACTTTTAACAATGATTTTTTTTAGTGCAGTTAAAAGTGAAATTTATCAGTGATTTCTTTTAGCACTGATAAAGGCCCCCTTTATCAACACTTTTTTTAGTGCTGATAAAAGGTGACAATGCAGAATCCCAATTTTGTAGTAATTCTTGGTAAAACACTCCATATACCCATAGGACTTGTCATATACTTTTCTTTGACTATGAATAGTTCTTTCAGACATGGATTTACCCCTTATTTTTCCTAGGTGGAGTTGGTATCTCATCTATTAGGACCCATACCCACCTAAGGAGTTAGTATTTTTCTTACAAGAGAACGGGGATGGGATCCCCTATGAGCGTAATCATATAGAGTTGGTATTTTACCCATATTTATGAGGCAAAGATCTATATAGGCAGAGTTAGTATTTCACCCATCTATAGAGCTCAAATGGGGCAAGGATCCTCCCTGGAGTCATTATTTAACCATTACCAATAGAGTAGGGATCCTGTAACATCATATAATGTAATTACCTTGTAGGTTTCTTGAGATTTCTAGATCAAAATCTTGGATTTCATAGTTTTGTTTTCTAGATCTGATTTTAGACCATACTCTCGGACTTGGGTTACTTTTATGAGCATATATGGGGTTCTCCTTTAATTTTCCCTCCTGGTTATAGTTTTCAGTTGACTATTTTGTTTGATGATTTACTTCTTGGTGATTTTAGGGGAACCTACTGGGTATGTATATAATCACCTCTATATAGAATTTTCTTGCATGTTTCATTTCTTATGTATAAGACAAGCTATTCGACATAGATTTAAGGGGTATCATGATGGTGGTTCTTAGTGGTGAATTTATCTATAGAATCATCACTATTGATATATTGTTGGTTGTGTGATGAGTTTTTTATTCCCCTTATTACCCGGTTGGACCTATTTACTAGTGGATGGGAATTTATTTTTTTCACTTTAATATGGTTGTACACTATCATGCTCAGTTCTGGGATATTATAAGTTGTTGATGAATTTATTATTCCAGTTTTTAACTTTATATATTTCTCTTTTTTGTATGTAGATAAATGTGTATGTATATAGGTGAATTAGATTAACTCATTCTATATGCATGATATTACTACTTGGTGCTAGTCACCATCCTCTATCCTAATGGAGATAGGTTTGGGGTGTCATTTTAGGCATGTCTTTGACCCAAATAGGGAATCAATAGTCTGGGATTTGATAACCTAACCCCATTAGGAATCCTCCAGATCTGATAACAATATTTAGAGTGACCTTTGAATCCTTCTTTAAATATGTCATGGGGTGGTAATTAACACTAAAGGTATAAGAAATATTGGATACATTACCCATTTTAAATAAAATCAATAACTTTAGAATACATCATTAGCCTCAAATATGAAAAATCATCATCCTCATAATAAATGAAAAAATGCATGAGTGTGTTGATAAAAAACAACCAAAATAAAAACTAATGAATGAAAGAGAAAAATAAAAACAATGGACCCACATACTGCAATATATGTCATCATATACAAAAATTAAGGTCATTTAGAATCACACTGAACAGGACCATGTGTGTTAGAAAAACCAATAATCAATAATATAGTGAGAACACAAGTATAATCAGTTTGATCTTCATATAACCTCTACCATTTAAAATTAATAGGAAAAATAAATCTTCAGTGAATGAAAAATATAAATATTTATCCTGTAAGAAAAAAAAGATGATAAAGTAACAACACAGGTAAAATTACAACACATTTCATCCACTACTACATCCATATCACCACAACCATAATGTCTCTTATTTTACCCCCCAATAAGGTTGTGTTGGATTTGTTGATAATATAAATTAATAAGTGGTGATATTTTTAATTTATTTATTTTGTAACGCCCCGACCCCAGCTACCCAGAGTCGGTGCATTACTTCGTAACATTGGCATGATCACAAAAGATCAAGTCTCGAAAGTCCGATTAGTTTAGTAGCCTTGGAAACACTAGATACATTCGTAAACGTTACATTAAATCATAAAGTGAAAAACTACAATAACAAATTCTCCATAGTCCACACTCATATCCTTTTCTGACAATCCCTGCAGGTCATTCATAAAATACTTCTTCACATCCTGAAAAATATTAAAACATTGAAAGGGGTGAGCTTAGATGCTCAGTAAGGATAACAACATTGCGGAAGCCTTCATAAATAAACATAAACATTTAAGGCAATGTATAACTAAAACAAAATCCTTTTAAACTTGAACATCAACATAATATGGAAAAATTAAAAGGATATAATGCCATTTACTTCTTCACATGGATATTCTACTGGTCGAATAATCACATGCAATATCAATAACCACTTTCATAATGAGGGAATGTATAATGCCAGACATTCTGAAACACTTTGTCAAGGCCTCGGCCAAGACGTCTAAAATGATTAAGGCCTCGGCCAAAACCATAAATCAAATTGGGAAAGGGCCTCGTCCAATTCCACGTCTAGTTGTCTCATGAGACCTACCGATGCATCGAGGAGCTATAGCGGGCTCCACCCGTCACTTATTAAGTCCAATGCATTCCTCATATGAATAGGTTTAAACATATCATAAACCATAACATAATCGTATCACATAAAACATGCATAAAAGAAAAATAACATTTCCACATTGCAATCACAAGATATAAATACAACACATTGATATAATAAAAACGCTTTCAAAACCATTTTCAATACCAAAATAAAAGAAAGTTAAAACTTTGTATTTATTTTTCATTAAAAAATGATGGGTTGTAGAGGAAACCGAAACTCAAATAATGGTCACGGCGGTGGAGAAGTCGTTGTCGCCGCATAAGTACAGAAAGAAAAAAACATTCCTTTTTTGTCGTTTAGTAAAACGCTTCGTATAAAAAAGATTCCTTTTGAATAAACATAAAAGTCAAAGGGGTTTATACACCGTATAAAAGAAAGTTGTGTATAAAACCAAATATGACTCAATGAAAGGAGATTGAGACGAAGTCCTTAAAAAGATAATTTTTAAAATAAAATAGATCTATTATGTGTATTCACTATAGGTACACATAAAGAAAGTAAAAATACTAAATAATACATAATAATATCATGACATAATTGGAAATTAGGAGATTAACCCAAAGAATGGAAGTTGGGTTAAGAAATTCCCTTACCTCGTGTCTGACTTGACTCAACCATTATTTAAACTCCTGAATAATAAACTAGAGTTAATATATACCTTATTAAGAACCATTTTAAATTTCATTATCCTTATTATATCACTTATTACAATGATATGAACATTATGTAATTATTTAAGTTAATAACGGTTGTTTTGTCGATCTTTGGTACTTGAGTCAACAATAAACTTCTTATAATTACAAGTTGTTTATGTGGTAGAATATCCATTATCTCCAGAATTATATTCATTATTTAGATGTCATATATATCTTATATATCCAGTATATACATTCAATTATAATATTACGTAACATTTAGAGGTAAGAAATGAAATGCACCGTTCATGGAGACGGTAAGCCGTACGTACGCATGAACGCTACTTTCATTTCAATTTCATATTTAATGGAACAAAATCATAATGATATAAATGTATAATATAATTCCAGTATAATATAGTGTATAATACCATTTACTCCATCCTTTATACATCCCACATATGGCATTAACGATTCAAATCACTTTGAGGGGGCGGTAGTCCGCACTTCCTAAAATGAAATTATCACGTTTTACCCATAATGGAAATCATAAAGTATGCCATAAATGAGAAATAAAGAAGCATAAGTAAAACATAAACATATTATATATCATATATAAAAATAGTGACATCTTAATGGCCACCTTTGAATGTGTTATATGATTGTTGAACAATCATCGTTTCATGAGGCAGAAATTCACCATCCACAGAAACCATATGTTCTTTAACCATTAGATGTAGGTGTGTGTAAGTGTAGCTCGAATACATCTTATAAAAACATCCTAGTATATTGAGGATATTGGTGTTGTTACAAAAGAAATGAATAAAAAGAGTTTAGGGGTTGGAGAATAAAAATAAAACAAAACAACATTAGAGAAGACATTACCTCAAAATCGGGTAACTCTTTTTGATTTGAGCCAAAGGCTTCCTTGGGAAGAGTTCTGTCCAAAGTTAGGCTTCTAGGAGTTATAGGGGGATTTTGGGAGAGTATTTGGGAAGAGGTTGTCTGAGCCAAATGGCTTGAAGGTGTGAATAAGGTGGGAGAGGTGGGGGCCTTTTATAAGTGGAGATGAGGGGCTCTTTTGGAAAGATTGAAATGTTACATTATTACACAATGCTTTTCGGATTATAAAGGTCCCACACATATATAATTCGTGGATAAGGTGATAAGGGTTCTAAATATACCCATCCAATAGTCTTTGGACAAGTGTAATCCTTGGATTTTACATTATCTTTTCATTTTATTAAAATCGTTAAATAATGAGGTCATCGCTGCATCATAATGATGTCATAAATAATTTAATTTATTTAATGTCTAAAAATTATAAAAAAATACTATGATGTAGGAAATATTTTTAGCTTTCTAATTAATATTTATAGTCAAAATTCAGACTTGTGTATCCCCACTTAAAAACTGTTTTAGTGAAACAACTCATGTTTGTATCAATTTAATTTTAACATTAAATAAATATATATTAATGTCATTTTCCAACTAAAGTGGCTCCATGGGGTCCCCAAGTTGACCCATGGGTTGTCTTTTTCGGCCATGACTCATCCAATAGGAGTAGGACAAGTGTCAAGCTCATCTCATATTATTAAAACATTATTTTTACCTTAAACTACACTAATTACCTCTAATCGCGATTAAGAATTTAAAAGTTACTATTCACCAAAAATTATTTTAATCTCACTGAACCACATTTTACTTCTTAATGAAAACCATGTATGTCGGATTTTTGAAAATCAAATCACAGACGTGGTAATATTTCATTTAAACGAAAAATCAGTTATTTAACTACCACTTAGTGGTTTCACTATTCATCAAAAATTGAAGTTTTTCAGAATAATGCCAAAATTTCACCCTAAGCTATAATTGATATTCCGAATTCAAAAATTATGTCTATTTTACAAAATTCCAAACATATATGTTGCATTAATTAATTTTATAATTAATTCCCACTGTCAGAACAAATAGCGTGTTTTTTAAGAAACAATTTATATCAAAAGATTGGTAATTGTTTATGTCCATTTTCAATGTTAAATTAATTCTAATGAACACCATTGGATAAAATGGTAAAAATATATTCTAATTATACTTTAAAACCACTAAATAGTATAATTTATCACAATATATTATTTTGATTAAAAAAGTTGTTTTAAGTATTTTTCAATATTCATAAAAAAATTGGAAGTTCTCAGAAAGTTACAAAAAATTCAACTTAGGATAATTTCGTTATTACGAATTCAAAAATGAAGTCCATTTTGAAATATAAAATTTCTATAATTTTAAAAAGTGATTATTAATATTCATAATGGCTACTATGATTAGTCGCGGTGTGTTAGAACTCGAAGTTTCATACAATGCAAGCTATTGCATTATTGAATGAGAAGCGTATTGTGGAAGCTCGGGGTGTCACATTCTCCCCTCCTTCAATAAATTGCGTCCTCACAATTTGAAATTTTCCTTTGAAAATAAAAGGTTGAAAAGAGAAAATACCTTTGAGGATAACCCACATCAGAAATAAGGTTAATAAATATATAACATTAAAAGAAAGCAAGATAAGTGCAAAGGTCACCCGATATAGCCCATTCTAGGATTCTATGAAAATATGGATATGGAGGAGAAACAAACCATCAAGGTCTGATGGAGAGTTATAGAAAAAAGGATTAGGAGAAAGTTTAACCACAAGAAAATCACAAACTTGTGATTGGTTAAATGGTCATTGAATCCCCAGTTGAAAAAGTTAACCGACAACATTTTTGTTTTAAGTTACCTTTTATAATGTTGAGGAATTTATTTAGGAGATTTACTAAGAACGTAAGGGAATATACATACTTGTTATGTATACTTTCATTCATTAATAAATTTTTACCACAAACCCAACTTTTACTCCAAATGGTAACGGAACTCAAAAATATTCTATTTATCCTAATTGTATAAGGTTCCAAATGTTAACACATACCATTTAGATTAGTAAAATTATTTTGTAATAACCAGGGACTTCCTGTAGGATAGTGGTAGGAAATAAAGGCCTATCGCACTATGGTTGTGGGTTCAATTCCTGCAGCTTTGTCCAATGCAACGAGTTATTCCCCACCCTGCAGGTTGTCCTTTTCCTAAAACTATAGTATCATAATATTCCAAAAATAATCTTCATAAAATTTTTAACCTTAAACAATACTATCCAAAGATCAACTTAATCCACTCCAACCATTGTAGTTATCCAAAATACCTCTGTCCAGACTTTCTCTAAAAGGTCTCTTA